>CM032060.1:54478580-54500796 GCA_018831715.1 Matsumurasca onukii
AAACAGCTTAAAACGGACTTCAAGATTTATATCTTTCTGCTTGCAACACCGAGTCCAGTGAAACGTAAAATAGTCTTGTTCCTAAAGAAAATCTTATAAATTCGTCAAACGATGTCATTACTTTCTTCACTCGAAATTAAATGTTGCCTTTGTTCACTAAAACTTCTATAACCCTGCGTCGGGCGCTCCACGGAGGTTTCCTCCGTGTCTTTTTTCTTTTGTATTAAAATTCAGGTTTTTTGTGTGTCGGCGGTCTAAGGTCGGGTGTACCTTACGCGCCTCTTCCTAGGAACCCCCAGCTACGCCATTTTCTTAGTTTTAACAAAAGGGGTCAGTGTGAGAAGCGAGTTAGTAGCATACGGACGTTTCCTCCGTGAGCGCCCGATCACGCACTACAGTTGCTGGATGAAACCTCCGTGTGCGCCCTTCTGAGTGATGGTTTATGGTAGTTTGAAAATCAACTTGTTGTTTCGTTATAGTGCTTAGTTTTTAGTTTTATAAGATGGAGAGAAGAATATCGTATTTCAAGACTTTTGGACATTGTGGAGCGATAGGAACAGTACGGAATTGTGAATAGACCGAGAGAAGAGTTACTGCATGCGAATTGTTTCCTGATGAGTTAGTTCCATATTGATATCGTTGCATTTGTCTTTAAAAATAATTATTCAAACCCATTCATTGAATGTTGCAGCCTTGTATTGATTTACTATTTAATTTTTACTTTGTAATATTTGCTAACGGTATGTTGATTATTGTAAGGCTCTTCATTTTAATTTGCATTCTTTTTAACTAAATTTTGTAGTAACCGATAAATAATAATGTCTTATATGTACTCTTATTCAAGTTTGATATCAATAAACTTGGTTTTCAAAGAAAAAAGACGTTTTTTCACACCCGGAGGAAACCTCCGTGAGCGCCCAATGGTGTTTTAAATTTTAAGCGCCCGACGCAGGGATAATCATTAGGATAAACAATGTTTAAACCATCCTATCGAAGCGGGAAATCACATTTCATACGCAAATGGCTCAATAACTTATTGTTCTACAACCAACAGAAAATTGTTGAAAACCAACAGAAAATCTACTGTTCTAGAATACAGTACAGTTATAGGTTCGAATTGAATACTGCAACTGTACTGTACTTCAAAACAACAAAATAAGTAATTTTCGAATTCTTAAGATGTATCGAATGGTTATTGGTGGTTTCTACTTGCCGAACTAAAAGTATAATGAAAGGTAAAGGATGCTGGGTAAAATTTTAAAATATAATTCTGAATTTTTCATAAAATGTCCATACGATAAGATTATATTAAGTAAAACAATTTCGGCAGTTTGACGAGATACGAGTCAGCTTAATATTGGCAACAACAAATAGTTTAAAGTTAGTTTCAATTGAATTTTCTAAGACATTGTAATGCTCTCAGAGGGGTCAAAATTCGCTAAGGAGATGGAGGCGACCTCTGACTAGCTTTAGGCAGACCTGTTAAGGTAGAAGCAGGCTCTATGTTTGGCAAACCTTACATAGTATGACCACTGCTTGGGACCCAGCAGACCTAGGACTAACACATTTAGCCCATGCAGGCTAGCCTAGGCTCTGCTAGCTATCTCTCACTAACTAAGGGTTACCCTGATTACTGTGCTACTTACACGTCCTCCCCACCTTGGGAGAAGTATTAGTAGTAATCCTGTGAGTAGATATTGCCTTGGACACCTTGGAAACGACTAAGCCTAGCCCACAAACTACCGCCTCAGCCTAGATTTAGCATGTAATACACTGACACTGTTGTACTCCATTGACAACCACTACAGGCAGCTCACGACACTGGCCTACCTTATTGTCGACATATTCACGGAATATAACGACATTTAACACCTAAAAGCTCTCATACTTGGCCTGAGCAACAAGTGGTCGGCGGTGTCTGTTTACAAACACTGGTCGCCGCCATGACAGCAGAAACGCTCAGCTGCCAGAGTAGTTTATCCGAGGGGCCACCAGAGGCGCCTCTGTTCCTTTTTCCCGAACGAAGGGAGACCGACACCCGACAGTTCTTCACCGACCTCCCGACGACTCCGCTTGTGTTTCGAGCTACGCTCTGCTGCGGGCACCGCAGTGACCGCACATTACCGACGTGGCACACGTATAGCACCCACAGCCTACAGGTACTGTACTGTGTTTTTATTAGACAGGTTCTATAATATTTTAACGTTTTCTGCCCTTTTTGCAGTCAATTTATATTTCACTTTTTCATATCTTTGTTAGAACCTGTCAGGCCACCTGTAGAGACCCGAACTAAGACCTTACTTTCTTAGTATCATTTTTAATTGTCTCTCGGCCTTTTTACTACACGCTATAATTGCGGGAGAGCCTAGTTAAGGGTAGGATTGAGCTTTTGCGGGTAAAACCCCGACTTTTTGGTTTATCGCAGATAACTCTATCACCACCTAGTAACTTCTCTACAGCCTCCAGAGAGCTGGCCTTAGGAACTAGTTGTGCCTTACTGTTAATTCTGGATAAATTCCACGACTCTCAGCCCGTTATAGCGTGTGTCTGCAGCGTCTAAATATTTAAATTCTTTCACTTTTCTAAATTCACGCTGCAGAGGTAGGAAATTGCGGCTACCTACCGAACGATAAATTAGTTTTATTCCAAATTCCGCTAACCCAACAATACGAGGGACGGTGAGAGCTTGAGGGCCTGCCTCTAATAGCCTGAGTCCCTCAAAACAAAACCAAACCAATAGTGTCGAACACCCAGTTTGACCTGAAACCCTGGAACGACCCGGCTCGGAGACCTTCCGAGTATAGTAGTGTGATTTTCCTGGACACTAGGTCCTTTGGAGAATTATTTTCTCCCCGGAAAATCCATTACAACATATTATAATTAGTGGGTCTTACCTTAATTTTATGGAACACTTTTTACTAAATATAAACACTTTGCGCCGAACCTAACCTAATACTTATAAATAGAAAACTATCAATTTTACGATGAGAGAATTCACACACCAGAATGAACACCAACTACCTAATTTGTTACTTAAACGAATAGTAGCAACAGGTCTCAAGGACCAAAAATTTTATTTGCTAACTTTTAATAATGTGTTGGTTACACTGCGCTGTGTGTGTATAACTATGCAAACAGCTATTGAGGTGGATCTGGAAAACTATTCTAAACCAACTGTGCGAGATTGTCAACAGTATGGAAAGCTTAATCGAGCGAATTTATCCAAACATCTGCAATATTTCACCAGATGACTCTTCGAGGGCTATGTGAGAGCAATCCATACCTCTACAAACGACACAGCAAATACCATTAATGCAGCTTTACTAGATCAGCTGCCGAACCATAGAATAAGGTACGATTAATTTGATTCAGTAATCAAAGTCGATGATGCTGAGCATTACCCGGTTGAAGTTTTGCACTCTCATTCCACCTGGTAAACCTGCATACTCTCTAGCTCAAGGCTAAGGCACCTATCATGTTACTCAGAAATTTAAACCCCTAAACTGAGTACGGAACAAGGCTGCACGTAAAGTCCTTCATAAGTACGTTATCAAAGCCACCATCTTCACAGGCATAGGCCAAGGAGAAATCGTATTTATTCCTGGCATTCCTCTGATGCCGTTAGACTACCCTTTCCAGTTTATAGGTCTGCATTTTCCTGTAAGAGTCTGCTACGCCATGACTATTAGCAAAGCTCAGGGACAGAGTTTACAGAGAAGTCCTTAACACCTAGCTTGGCAGTAGGCGAGGGAAACCGCCCTAAAACAACTCCCGTAGAATGATATCCAGGCAGCAGGTGAGAGGATTTGCGTAAACAAAGTCCCCGATGATCTAGGCAGTGGGCGAGGGATCTGCGCTAACAAAATTCCCTGCAGAATGATGTCTAGACAGTAGGCGAAGAGATGCCCTAAAACTCCCCGCAGAGTGATAGCTAGAGAGTAGGCGAGGGGATCTGCCCTACAAAACTCCCGTAGCATGAAATCCATGAAGTAGGCGAGAGGATCTGCGTAAACAAAACTCCTGCAGAATAATATCGAGGAAGTTGGTGAGGAGAACTACCCTTACAAAACTCCCGCAGAAAATGATATCCAGGAAGTAGGTGAGGGGATCTGCTTTTACAAAACTCCCGCAGAATGATATCTAGGTAGTAGGTGAGGGATCAGCTTACAATACTTCCCGCAGTATGATATCTAGGCAGTAGACGGGGGATCTGCCATTACAAAACTCCCCGCAGAATGATATCCAGGAGTAGGCGAGGGCATTGCCCACAAAACTCCCCACAGAAATATATCTAGGCAGTAGACGAGGGGATCTGCCCTTACAGAACTCCCCACAGAGTGATAGCTAGAGAGTAGGCGAGGATATGCCCTTACAAAACTCCCGTAGCATGATCCATGAAGTAGGCGAGAGGATCTGTAAACAAAACTCCTGCAGAATAATATCGAGGAGTTGGTGAGAGAACTACCCTTAAAACTCCCCGCAGAATGATATCCAGGAAGTAGGTGAGGGGATCTGCTTTTACAAAACTCCCGCAGAATGATATCTAGGTAGTAGGTGAGGGATCAGCCCTTACAATACTTCCCGCAGTATGATATCTAGGCAGTAGACGAGGGGATCTGCCCTTACAAAACTCCCCGCAGAATTATATCCAGGAAGTAGGTGAGGGGATCTGCCCTTTCAAAACTCCCTGCAGAATGATATCCAGGAAGTAGGTGAGAGGAACTACCCTTACAAAACTTACCGCAGAATGATATCCAGGAAGTAGGTCAGAGGAACTACCCTACAAAACTTACCGCAGAATGATATCCAGGAAGTAGGTGGGGATCTGCCCTACAAAACTCCCCGCAGAATGATATCTAGGTAGTAGGTGAGGAGATGCCCTTGCTACAGCTCCCAAAGATATGATATCTAGGAGTAGGTGAGGATCTGCTTACAAAACTCCCCGCAGAATGATATCAGGTAGTAGGTGAGGGATCATACAATACTTCCCGCAGTATGATATCTAGGCAGTAGACGAGGGGATCTGCCCTTACAAAACTCCGCAGAATGATATCCAGGAAGTAGGTGAGGGGATCTGCCCTTTCAAAACTCCCTGCAGAATGATATCCAGGAAGTAGGTGAGAGGAACTACCCTTACAAAACTTACCGCAGAATGATATCCAGGAAGTTGGTCAGAGGAACTACCCTTACAAAACTTGCAGAATGATATCCAGGAAGTAGGTGAGGGGATCTGCCCTTACAAAACTCCCCGCAGAATGATATCTGGGTAGGTGAGGGGAAATGCCCTTACAAAACTCCCCCAGAATGATATCCAGGAAGTAGGTAGGGGATCTGCATTACTGCAGGATATCTAGAGAGTAGGTGAGGGATCTGCCCCACTAACAAACTCTAGGCAGTGACGAGGGGATCTTAGCTTATAAAACCCCCCGCAGAATGATATCTAGAGAGAGGGCGAAAATCTACCTTACAAAACTCCCGTAGCATGATATCCAGGAAGAGGCGAGAGGATCTGCGTAAACAAAACTCCCGCAGAATGATATCCAGGAAGTTGGTGGGGATCTGCCCTTACAAAACTCCCCGCAGAATGATATCCAGGAAGTAGGTGAGGGGATCTGCCCTTTCAAAACTCCCCAGAAAGATATCTAGGTAGAAGGTGAGGGAAATGCCCTTACAAAACTCCCCGCAGAATAATATCTAGGGAGTAGGGAGGTGATCTGCCCGTAAAAAACTCCCCACAGAAAGATATCTAGGCAGTAGATGAGGGGATCTGTCCTTACAAAACTCCCCGCAGAATGATATCCAGGAAGTAGGTGAGGGATCTGCTCTTACAAAACTCCCCTGCAGAATAGATATTTAGGAGTAGGTGAGGGAGTCTGCCCTTACAAAACTCCCCGCAGAATGATATCCAGGCAGTAGGCAGGGGATCTGCCTTTAAAAACTCCCACAGAAAGATATCCAGGAAGTTGGTGAGGGGAACTACCCTTAAAACACTCCCGCAGAATGATATCCAGGAATTAGGTGAGAGGATCTGCTATTACAAAACTCCCCGCAGAATGATGTCTAGGTTGTAGGTGACTGGAAATGCCCTTACAAAACTCCCGCTGAATGATATCAAGGCAGTAGGCGAGGGATCTGCCTTTACAAAATTCCCACAGAAAGATATCCAGGCAGTAGGGGATCTGCCCTACAAAACTCCTTGCAGAATGATATCCAGGAAGTAGGTGGGGATCTGCCCTTCCAAAACTCCCACAGAATATCTGGAGCAGTAGACGAGGGATCTGTCCGTATAAAACTCCCCGCAGAATGATATCATGGAAGTAGGTGAGGCTCTGCCCTACAAAACTCCCCACAGAAAGATATCTAGAAAGTAGACGAGGGATCTGCCCTTACAAAACTCCCCGCAGAATGATATCCAGGAAGTAGGTGAGGGCATCTACCCTTTAAAACTCCCCGCAGAATGATATCCTGGGAGTAGGTGGGGATCTGCCCTTACAAAACTCCCCGCAGAATTATATCCAGTAAGTGGGCGAGAGGATCTCCGTAAACAAAACTCCTGCAGAGATGATATCCAGGAAGTAGGTGAGAGGAACTACCCTTACAAAACTTCCCGCAGAATGATATCTAGGTAGTAGGTGAGGGGAAATGCCCTTACAAAACTCCCCGCAGAATGATATCCAGGAAGTAGGTGAGGGTATCTGCCCTTTCAAAACTTCCCGCAGAATGATACCTAGGGGAGTAGGTGAGGATCTGCCCTACAAACTCACAGAAAGATATATAGGCAGTAGACGAGGGATCTGTCCTTATAAAACTCCCGCAGAATGATGTCTAGGAAGTAGGTGTGGGGATCTGTACAAAACTCGCCACAGAAAGGTATCTGGGCAGTAGACGAGGGATCTGCTCTACAAAACTCCCCAGAATGATATCCAGGAAGCAGGTGAGGGCATCTGCCCTTTAAAAACTCCCGCAGAATGATATCTTGGGAGTAGGTGAGGGGATCTGCCCTTACAAAACTCCCCGCAGAATTATATCCAGGAAGTAGGTGAGGGGATCTGCCCTTACAAAACTCCCCACAGAAAGATATCTAGGCAGTAGACGAGGGGATCTGCCCTTACAAAACTCCCCGCAAAATGATATCAAGGAAGTAGGTTAGGCATCTGCCCTACAAACTCCCCACAGAAAAATATCCAGGAAGTAGGTGAGGGCATCTGCCTTTTTAAAACTCCCCGCATGAATGATATCTTGGGAGTAGGTGAGGGGATCTGCCCTTACAAAACTCCCCGCAGAATTATATCCAGGAAGTAGGCGAGAGGATCTCCGTAAACAAAACTCCCCGCAGAATGATATGCAGGAAGTAGGTGAGGGGATCTGCCCTCACAAAACTACCCACAGAATGATATCTTAGGAGTAGGTGAGGGGATCTGCCCTTACAAAACTCCCCAAATGATATCTAGGTAGAAGGTGAGGATCTACCCTACAAAACTCCCCGCAGAATGATATCCAGGAAGTAGGTAAGGGGATCTGCTCTACAAAACTCCCCGCTGAGTATCTAGGTAGTAGGTGAGGGATCTGCCATTACAAAACTCCCCGCAGACTGATATCTAGGTAGAAGGCGAAGGGATCTGCCCTACAAAACTCCTCGTAGCATGATATCAGGAAGTAAGCGAGGGGATCTGCGTAAACAAAACTCCGATGGGAAACGGATACCTCCCTCGTGGTGTTTCTAGGATCATTCTAAAACTGTGTAAATTTAAGTGTTGTTAAGTAACAAATTACAAGAATATTGTAATCTGATTGATCACTGTAGTCAAGATACTTGAACTCATTTTGTCCGTGGCGAAGCACGGGTACACAGCTAGTTAAATATAAATGTTTCATCTGAGTGATTGGTATTATTGGCCAGTGTGGAGTCAAACATCATTGAGATTCTAAATTCAGAATATTTGCTATAACACATATGTATGTTACAAAGTACTTAGTTATTTAAGTACCCTAGAGTCTTGGATTTTTCAAGGTCAAGTACGAGGCGTACCCAAAAGTATCGAGAATCGGTCGATGGCGAGGTGGGGAGCGCATAGTTCACATTTTAGCCGATAGGGGCTAAAAGCCCAACTCTTCCTGAGTTCAATGCACTCGGTGTGGCCAGTATGAGAGGCTGTGAAGAGGAGCTGTGTGCGTTTTTTCTGAAAGTAGTTTTGTTATGCCTCGTTTTGTTTTGATTGTTTAATTAAATAGACAAAGTTCAGCAGTGAGATTTTTGCTTTTTTCTCGGTAAGATCGCGTCAGAAACGGTTGCAATTATCAAAAAGCTTACAAAGACGATGGTTTGAGCAAAACAGAGTGTAACGAGTATTTTCTCAAATTCAAGATGGCGCCATGTCGATTGAAGACAAGCCTCCTGGGCGACATTCAAATTCGGACTGGTTAAATTGTTCAGAAAAAACCGTCAATATTGCAGAAGACCGTCGGAGGACCATTGGAGGACTTCTTTGCTGTCTGGAGTGTTAAAATTCAATTTGGCGATTTCAATACACTC
The DNA here is from genome assembly GCA_018831715.1 of Matsumurasca onukii. Classification (NCBI taxonomy): domain Eukaryota; kingdom Metazoa; phylum Arthropoda; class Insecta; order Hemiptera; family Cicadellidae; genus Matsumurasca; species Matsumurasca onukii. Next base: position 54,487,114 of record CM032060.1, read on the forward strand.
AGACCTAAATTGGCGATATGGAGTTGGTTCTTTCATCGTGACAATGTGCCTGCCCAATGCCCATGTAGCCATTTCAGTGCGCTAGTTTTTGGCCAATACCAGCATGACCACCCTTCCCCGACCTCACCAAATCTTGTCCCGCGACTTTGTTATGTTCCCCATAATGAAAAATTACATAAAACACCGTTATGACGAAAATGAAGGAGTGAAAAGGCAAACGAGGATGGAGCGTGCAGGCATTCAGAACTATACTAAGGGGTATGAGGGTGCTTAAAACCATGGGAGCATCGAATGAACAAATGCATTACACTAAATGGGAATATACTGAAGGTATACTTGTAAATTAGTTAAAAAATAATAAAATATGGTTTTATAGTGAAATTCCCGTTATTTTGGGTACCCCTCGTATAGGTAAAACAGTTTACAAAACAGGCCAACACACAGCTATGCGCTAAAGCGCCGCTCACGTGGGTCGAATTTCCTTGGCAATTTGTCACTCTTATTCGCTAATCTCACAGCCTCTGGCCGGCCTTCGGCCTCAGCTTGGGCCTGTATTATCATGGGCATCACTAGGCTGTATATACATACATATGCATATACAGTTTATAAAAAATGCTCAAAACGTGCTCTGGGGGTAAGGATCGGTGCTCACTTCTTGGTCCCGAGCCTGGGTCTTACCTTGAAGATGGCATAAATGTCTCATTTTTCCAAAGGAAATTACAAAATGATAACCTAGGTACCATGGATAAAATATACCTGTCATATATACGTAAAAAGTCGCTAGAAACAATAGTCACGATTTGAGAATCCACCTATGATGACTTTCATAGGACTTTACGAAAGGTAGTAGTACTGTCCTATAATGTAACTCTTAGTGTTGTTAATTGTATGTAATCTAATATAAATAAATAAAACTAATAATATTCAAGATACACATTTTACGTAATAATGAAAACACGATGAGCTATTCTTATTTTAAAACCTCGTTAAATCTATAAGTTCCCTGTGTATAAAAACTAAAGCTACTGAATCGTAAACTTAGATCTCATTTCTAGAAAAAGAATGAGTAGTTTTTCTTCAGTGAGAGGTTCTGTAGTTTCTGATAATTCCTTAGGTAAAAAACCCTTTAAAACAAATAGTGCGGTGGATTAGTGCAAAGTACACTACATGCTGCGGAGAGTTTCTGAAGCTCCTGTTGACCTCATCTACAAATATTTATAGAAAAGTAGCCACGTGAACCCTGAAGTGAATAATTTAGCATCCCTTTAAAGAAATTGTAACAAATTTACAACAGTTTGGTATTTAAATGTTGCTGCCTCCTCTTATACTTACATACAGTTTCATTGGTTGTTGGCCAGAGGAAAGTTACGCAATGGAGAAAATTAGTCTGGAATTATGAAAGAAAAACGCTCATTCTGAAAAAACTGTGCGAAAAGAAAAAACTAACTTTTTAAGGCAGCGTTGACGTACTTTGCGCGGTTTTGCGTATGTATTAGTCTCTTACGAGGATAATAATAATAGCTTATAAACTAAGATGGTTATTCTTTACTTGTGCGATAATTTGAGTAATTTGAAACAACGAAACAAATTCATAAAACATAAAATCACATAACGAAATAGCTCCAATTATTAGCGACATCCAAGGATTTAAATTTTAAATTCCTAACTGTTTCGAAATAAACTGAATGAATGATACAATTTAAATTTTACTTATACATCATAGGGCCGTTTTTCAATTGCCTGGTTAGCAGCTGGTTAACTAACCACCGGTTAAGTTGTTTACAGTCTGCTATGTTTACATGCACGCAACGTTCAAAGTACTTAAATGCATTATTTGAAGATCTGTCATGCAATAAAGGTATAGTTTTACCATTCTTATAAAATTTAACATGTACACATTGTGCTAATATAGCTAAATACAAACTGTAACACCGAAATGCAAAATCAAAACAGACAAAGTAAAACTTAACCTAAAAATATCCAGCTTTTCTATTGGTTGGCTCCTGTCCTAATTTTAACCGCCGGTTAAGGCTGAATTAACGGCCCATAGACTATGGGCCGTTTTTCAATTACCTGGTTAGCAGCTGGTTAACTAACCGCTGGTTAAGCTGTTTACAGTCTGCAATGTTTAGATTTTCACGCAACGTTCAAAGAATTTAAATGAATTTTTTGAAGGTCTTTCCTACAATAAAGGTATAGTTACCATTTTAATTGAATTTAACATGTACACATTATGCTAATATAGCTAAATACAAACTGTAACACCAAAATGCAAAATCAAAACAGACAAAGTAAAACTTAACCTAATAAATATCCAGTTTTTCTATTGGTTGGTTCCCTGTCCTAATTTTAACCGCCGGTTAAGGCTCAATTGAAAAAACGGCCCTATGTGTTTTGCACTAAGAGGCGATTGCTCAAAGGCAAAGTTTCAATTTTGCGGTGCTGCGGGCTTGAATCACAACCAACAAAACAACGACAGTGAAACTTTGGTCGCTATTACACTCGCTTTGTTTCAGAGGGCCTCGACATTTCTTGTAATCAAACACATGATTAAGCTGTAAAACACACGAATTAGTTTAAAAAGACAAGAGTTAGTTGAAAAACACACAGTTAGCTGAAATTGTCATCCGTTACGAGTGTAAGATGAGGCGTCACCTGTCCTCCATGTTTATTGCTATACAAAACACATGAAACATTATTATATAACGGGCCATACTTCGGTATAACCTTTTAGAAATCAATCTTTAGGTTATACTCATTACAAGCTTTCAGGTTAAAAGTTTCAAATTTTACGTATAATTTCTTTTGGCAGACACATTAATTCGAAAACCTCTCTTAGGGAAATGTCAAAACCCTGTAACAAAATCCCTTTGAGGATTTTTGTAGAAAAATGTGCAAGGAAAATTAAATTGTATATGTAATGTAATTTTTTGAACCTGAAAACATAATCTGTAAACTGGGATAGCCTAAAAGCAAGCTGAACTAAAATTTCTTTTGCACTGTTGAATTTGTGTAAAGATTTTTTTTCTTTTTTCCACAAGGAGGGGTTTGCATTTCAAAATTTAGAGGGGCCACCGCCTATTTTTGGGGAAAGGTGGGTGACGAAAATTACTAGCTCCAAAACAAATATTAGTACCCTTAAAAGAAACATTTCTCAAGGGATTTTCAAAGTTGTCCTGTGTCAAAAATTATAGTTGTGGGGAAAGGGTTGCATTCAAAAGCAATTTCGTCTAAACAAAACAAATGTCAGACAATTTTAAATGTTAATAGTTTAAACATTTAAGACGTGATCACGACTAAGTGTGTAACTATTTACATGTGTAATGTTGATTGATTGCTTGTATACAAATGTGTTTTAGTGGCTATTTTAACTTACTATCTTTCTAAATTTTGAACACATAGTTGGATTTAATGGAACAAGAAATAATCTGAAATGGACTCTCTTTACACCATTCTACACTCACAAGTATTCTGATACTTGACTTACATTCAGGTCTGAGATTTTGTGCCGTATTCCTTACAATACACCATTGAGGGTTTTCTTTGCGTAACATCCCAACATCTTTTATCTGTATCTCATTTCTCAAATAGGGGTTTCTGCCCCATCCCCATTTTGAAAACTGGGGCAAAGTGTCAGTATGCATTAAAAGGTACTTTGGTTTCCTCTAATATAGTGTACCGAGTTCGGTTGCGCTGAAAAACTGGTTAAAAGTTATAAAGGCGTTCGACACTTTCGCCTAATAAAACGCCGTATAACTAAAAATCGACGCCATTTCTTTCTGGTTTAAGATAGAGACTTCTAATTTGTAGCATTCATCAACATTTTCTACGACCTTCAAAATGAGATGTCACTTATGAAAATTATGGGGCTGCCCCAATCCCCATTTTGAAAACTGAGGCAAAGTGTCAGTATGCATTAAAAGGTACTTTGGTTTCCTCTAATATAGTGTACTCGGTTCGGTTGCGCTGAAAACACTGGTTAAAAGTTGTAAAAGCGTTTCCACACTTTTGCCTAACCCTGTATAATTACAAATAATCTCCTACCGTGGCAGAAGGGTTTAATGTATATCCTATACATAAAAAATACAAACAATAAAACAAAATTCGTGAATAAGTGAAAATGGCTGATTTAAATAATTGTTGTATCATCATTCGTCACATGACGACTGTGCATGTATGGTTGTAGACGATTGTTTTATGAATTTCACAATAGTAAACTTTGCATGTTTTAAACGGTTTCATCTGTTTTAGTTACTTAATACTGAAAGAGTACGGGCAAAGTTAACTTGTATTTCAATAAAATATAAACATTAAACAAGTTTCGTTTAAGGATACCGAAGTAGTTTAAACCCGCGTGAAGTACACAAAATTTGAAACAACCACAAACTGGGTCACTCAACTATAACTATAACGGTTTAATATTTTCGAGTTTATTATTTTACCTAGGCACCATAGCGTACATACCGAGGTATATAACGTGTATCAAAAAAGTTCAACAACAGACACAAACTTTAGTATAACGCAACCGTTTTTATGATATAGGGAGTCTAGTTGGAAACTACATGTCAGCAATCTAAGAAATAAAATTAATGGAGTTCTCCGCTATTTCTATAACCTAAAGAGTTTAAGTTCAAAAGAAACTCTGCGTGTATTTTAGTTTTCTAGAATTCAAAGCCAGATTTAATACGGCATAATATTTTGGGGAAGTACTTTTGAAACGTATTTAAAGTGAATATATTTTCAGCAAAACATGTTATTACACTGATAAATCAATAAGGAAAATTAGAACACTCAGACCTCTCTTTACTGCCGAAAAGGTTTAAGCCTACCTTTGAAACACATTTTTGTGTTCAAACTCTAAAGACACTCTTTAGTAAAGTGTAGTTCATGAAAACACCACAAATGTTTTATGGTGTTTATAACCACCACAGACCAAGAATGTTTATTTTAAACAAACTGTCGTTAAAATAGATTTTTAAAATTATGTATTGCTCCTGTTTGCGTTACTTTGCGTTGTTTGTGCTCGCTTTCTTGTTCCTTGGTTGCTCATGTTCTAGTATGGGCTGGCGAAAAGCCGGCTGTCTTTGTTTATATGAAGGCAATGCTGTGTTGGTGTCCAGCCAGGAACGCGTCCAGGGGTGAGCTTGGAAAAAATGTGAAATCGTCCAGGAATTTTCATGATTTTTTAGATTAGGTTTTAGTTGTAGGAATAAAAGTGCACTAATCATAAATAAAATCATACAGCACTACCTTTTGAAAGACTAGTAAAGAATTATATATTTTTTTAAAACTTCCGACCGCTGATGAATAGATTTAAGTTAAAATAAACGGAACCTCTAATCAGGCATTTGTCGTCTTAGAGGCCTAAATTTCCTCCGTTTATGTTTATTAGTTTGTAGCAGTGATTGTATATAATTACTAGCGGACCCAACAGACTTTGTCCTGTCAAAAAGATTTGTAGGTAATGTGACAGATTTTTGTTCTGTACATATGTTTTATGTCTGTAAAATAGGGATAGCTGGCAACAAATAGCAATAAAGATAAAATTGTTTACGTTTTAGTTAGAAAACGTTTGTATGGAGAAAAAAGAAAGAGAGCTGTTTTAAGGGGTTTCCGGCAATTACTCAAATTTTTAGTTCTCGCCGTAAAACCACCCTTGAACTCAACGAACATTTTAAAAAGATTTGGCCAAATTGGTCCAGTCGTTGTTGAGTAATGCGTTTAGCAACACATTTTGAGATTAATTTTTATATTATAGATGTAATTTATTTAGGTTAAATATAATTTGTGAATAGTTGTAATATTTAGTTTTAAATATACTTGGCAAGTCACCTTATGAGAAGCTTTATTGTGTTCAACAAACTTGTATTAACTGTAAAACTGTATTTGAGGAAATAAATCAATTTGAGTTTGAATTTAATTGAACTTTTAACTAAAGACTCGTGGCGGGTTGGTATCGCGAGCGACTCCGGTGGCACGGGATCGATCTCTGCAGTCACCACTAACAGTTTAGTCAAGAAACTTTAGGAAAAGGTTCACTGGTAGAGAGCTTGTAATCCTAACTTGGCATTGTCAAGGACATAAACCTTTGTCAGTCAGGACTGACTAAGCATTGGTGCAGGCTCGTCCTTTGTCTAGCAGAAGTCTGTTGGCATTTCATCTAGAACAGAATAGTTTGCAATATTCTAACGCTAAACCTTAGTCTGCTAACAGATTTAACAGTTTTTGGTTTAGTATAGGTGGTCTGGACATCTGTGCCACTAAAATTTAACAACTAATGGACTCTATTGTAGGGAGGTTGCTCGAATACAAATTTTTAGATTCTTTTGGTTAAAAAAACAAGTAGTCCGAATAATATTAATTCAAACTGCAACAGGGATAGTCGTGTAGATAAGCATTCAAATGATGGAAACCTTCACAATTTAAAGGGGCATTTTTCGTCAAGCAGAAATGCGATCTTGTAAAGGAATTTATATTAGGTTTTTTACTGCAATATTGATAATCTACATACCGACGTTGTTCATCAATATTGGGGAAACACAATTTTAAATATTTTTGGCTTGAGTTCACGTGACAACTTGATGTAAATAAAAGCGCCACTATTGGAAATTCTTGTTGCAGTGATATTTAGAGACATTTTGGACATTCTTGTTGCATTGCCATTTAGAGACACTTTTGGACATTCTTGTTGCATTGACATTTAGAGACACTATTGGCCATTCTGTTTGCATAGACATTTATAAACACTATTTGACATAATTGTTGCATTGACATTTAAAGACACTATTGGACATTCTTGTTGCATTGTCATTTAGTCTGGGGCGAATTACAAACAGCAACGCAGCTGTCTTCATCGGATAATGTTAACTCGATTAATATCAACACATATCTGTTTTCAAGCGATCTTGCAATGATAATTTGAATCAGTATTGGCCTGTTACTGTTGAGCTAGAAGGCCGTTCTACTAAGTATTGGAACCATGGTTATGAGTTATTCTTAGTTAGAATTTAATTTTTTACTGATCTTGGTATTTCTCTAAAATCAGTAATCAATTTCATTTCCTAGACTTTGGCTTCGGTACTGCATGATACTTTTAGAGGTAATGGTCGTCTCTCTCAGCCATTGTCCTGGGATGCTCATCACTTGGGTACAAATCACCTTTGTTATCGGCTTTTCATCCACAAATACTAGTTGCTGTCTTTACTCCAGGCCTTGGCCTTGGTATTTTGTAAAAATGACTTGCTAAAAATGAGATTTGCTTCAAACCCTTGAATGTATACAATATTTCAACTTAAATGCTAGATACAGAAATATATGATAGTGTAGGACTCGGCTTTCAACCCAAGGTTCGATCAGGTATAAATATTATCATATATCCATGAAGATATAAATTTGTCCATAAAGGGCTGATGTTAACCGTAACTACAACGTGTTCTCAGCCAAAATATAAACCAAAAGGCCAGTTGTTATTACCAAAGACAACGGGTTTCAACTTATTTACCTCTAAACGTTAAAATAATGCGTGTTAAACCGTCTTGAACTGCCTCACTTTAACTACTGTGACGTCGTCATCAATGATATGACTGGTGAGCTTTCGAACAAACTTCAACGTGCTCAAAATTATTGTATTAGTAGTGGTGAGCATAACCGCCCGGCAATTGGGAGGCCGGGTTCAAGTCCTAGTTTGGTCCAAAAATGATGTCTTCAAGTTTCTTTAGTAATAAATTCATTTTTATTGTTTTCGAATAAGTACTGTTACAAAACAAACTATTTCTAACTTGAATTCTTAGTTCTTCTGTGCAGTGAAGGTTATATCTTTGACCTACAGCAGGCTTTTGCAAAACATACAGCAACTGAATTACACCAGCGGTGTTCTTTGTTACACAAACTGTTACACTGTCTTTGTTGTTTCTATTTTTAATAGAGGCAAACAATTGTGACGCACTGGTTGTTACGTAACTTGATGATCAAAGGTTTCTAACGTTTTAAACATAACTCAATCGCATTACATAACAACGATGCACTTTTTCCTGTATCACAAAACTTAATTATCACATACGTGGGCTGTTCAGAAACTAACCTCCGTTAATTCCTGAAAACTCACTGCGCTATGCCATTACGTTAGCATAGAAATATATGGGCTTTTCTACCGGTTACTGTGTTTAAAACTACATGACATTACGAGAAGTATGAAAACTCTCCCGTTATAAAGTTAAACTTAGCTTATACTGTATACTTAGCCACACAAATAGATAATTTGTAGCTGTTATGATTGTTGCATACTTCCATGTCTCTTACATGTTTAGGTTGATTGAATTATTTGTGTCTTTAGTAAATGTACTAGTTTTGAGGACTGTAATATGATTTAGCTAGGTTACACTTGATAAAGAGAGAGCAATTTGACCTATAGAAACGTTATGTAGTTTTAAACACAATAAATGGAAGAAACGCCTCTTTAAATGTTAGCTTCCGTTATTGAATAAGCTTGTGAGTAAAACTATGTGTGCAAATTACGCCTCGCAGGACAGCCTGAGGAGCTGTGAATCCGACAGTATTTATGATATTTTTGTTATGTCATTTTATGTTATCTAACTTTGAAACAAAGTTATCCTTACTTGTAATATTTCCGCCGGTAAATTAAGGGTCTATTAACTTAAAAAATAATGTTTGCACCGAGTTTCCCGTGAAAGGGATTTATAATTCCTGGTTTAGCAAAGCAAATTTGAATGTCGTATATTTTAGTAAGAGAAAAGTCATTTAAATTTTGAGTAGTGAGAATTAACTATTACGCCAGCTGTATCGGAAAAACAAACATTAACTCCCAAACCACTACAAACTATGATCAATCTTGAACCAAATTGTTAGCATTATAGTTAAAAGAAACAAAATAACATTTGCTAATATACACACAATTATTAATATATTAAAAATTGATTCAACAGGTCGTTATGTAGTAGTAATAGCCCATTTTCTTATATGAGGTAGTTTTACCATATCAACCAACCTAAATGAAGTACTTGGGAATGAACATTGTGCAAGGGAAATACAGTCGACCTTATTGCCTTTTAAATAATTTAGATATTACACATGAGTCAAAATTCAACAAGCAGAATCTGAAAAATAGTAGCAGATAATTGTTAATAATTTGTGAAATGAGTTTGGTATCTCGGTTCCTGTAAGTGACAGGTTATAATGACACCTTTCTGTTATAAATGGGTCCCCATCGAGAGACTTAGAGCTTTTGGTGGAGCATTGTAACCTTGGCGGTCTACAACTCCTAGGTTGTGACGCCAATGCTCATCACAGTGCGGGCTGGGGCAGCACCAACACTAACAATAGGGTGAGAATCTCTTCCAATTTCTTACCTCACATAACCTATATATCTAATATTGGTAGTAGTCCGACTTTTGTTACGCGCAATAGAAGTGAGGTTATCGATATTACTGTGTGTTCCGAACGTATCTTAAGAGTCATAGATAACTGGCACGGCCCTGAGGCCTCCCTCTCTGACCATAGATATATATGTTTTCACCTGCAATTTGCAATGAACAAGGCCAGCTACCGAAATCCAAGGAAGACTGATTTTACGGCCTATAAGGCCGATCTGCAGTCTCAATTGGTTTCGCTGAGCAGAAAGTTCAAACCATTGCAGACTTAGAACAAACCGCTACCGACTTACAGGGAGCTATTCTAGCTGCTATCATGACTGTCCCATACGTCAGACTAAACCTCGGACCACCACCAAGTGGTGGACGGAGAACTCAGTCGTAAGAGGGCACATGTCAGGAGATTATACAATCACTGCAAGGTTAGTCACTTTTGGGAACCCTATCACAGGGCTCTCACTGAGTACAGCCTTGCTATCAAAAAAGCCAAAAAGTCGTCATGGACAAGGTTTACACAGGAGGTGAATGACCTGAGTACGGCTGCACGCCTTCAACGCGTACTAGCATCCCAACCAACCGGAGTTCTGGGATCCTTGAAAACACCAAGTGGTAAATTCACTACTGGAGCTAGTGAAAGTCTCAAACTTCTCCTTGAGACACACTTTCCAAATTGCATTTTCTGAGGGACAAGCCAGACTCACCAAACAATGATTACAGCTCCCGGCCGAGAGCTGATCGAGAGAGTTGGAAACTAGCCAGGCAAATTGTCACTCTATCCAAACTTAAATGGGCAATTCACAAGTTTAGCCCCTTTAAATCCCCGGAGGATGGAGTTTGTCCTGCTCTGCTTCAACAGGGCCCAGACTCCTCCACCTTCTTCTCTGTCAACTCTTCAGAGCGAGCCTAGCTCACGGATACGTCCCTAGAGCATGGAACCTCAGCAGAGTGGCTTTCATTCCAAAGAGGGGTCGAGCCGACTACTCCCTTCCAAAGGCATTCCGTCCCATCAGTCTCTCATCGTTTCTTTTGAAGACTCTTGAGAGGCTGGTGGAGATGCATATCAGGAGGGGAGTACTTCGTGGAACCCCTTTACACAGGAACCAACACGCTTACCAACCTGGGAAGTCCTGCGAAACTGCTTTACACCAGCTTCTGGGTAAGGTAGAGGACAGCCTGGCTGCAAAAGAAATTGCGCTATGTGCCTTTATGGATATCGAAGGCGCTTTTGACAACACCTCTTATGCGGCTATGGCGCGTGGTGTTCGTGAGCGTGGCGTCGAGCCAAGCATTTGCAAATGGATCGGCTCCATGCTTGCGACGAGACGTGTCAGTGCTACGCTTCACGAGGTATCCGAAGTCATATCCCCAACCAAGGGATGTCCGCAAGGAGGGGTCCTCTCACCCCTTCTCTGGAACCTTGTGGTCGATGAAGCACTAACAAACTCACCAACGAAGACATTTTTGCTCAAGGCTATGCGGATGACATTGTCATTGTAGTTCAAGGCAAATATTGTAACACCACAGCTGACATCATGAATGTCGGGCTCAGATGCATCCACTCCTGGTGTCTCAATGAGGGACTAAACGTAAATCCCTCTAAGACAACAGTTGTACCTTTCACTCGACAAAAGAACCTAGAAGCACTTTCAAGGCTCAAACTAGGATCAAGTCAGCTTGAAATATCCAAAGAGGTTAAATACCTCGGGGTTACCCTCGATTACAGGTTGACCTGGAATAACCACCTAACCAGAGCACTACAAAAAGCCAAGTGGTCTCTTATAACGGCCAGGCGATTTGTAGGCATCAACTGGGGAATCAAGCCTTACATTGCTCTGTGGCTCTACAAGGCCATAGCAAGACCTCAACTGTGCTATGGTTCGCTAGTCTGGTGGACAAAAGTCAACCAGAGCACAGTCTCAACCAAACTAACCAGCATACAGAGGCTGGCTTGTCTATTGGTTACGGGAGCCTTTATAAGCAGTCCTACCTCGACTCTTGAAGTCATGCTTGGTCTCCCCCCTTTAGACATTTTCATTAAAGCAGAAGCAAGGAAGTCTGCGTATCGGCTGATGGCTGCTAACCAATGGAGGGAGGGTAGGTCCAGAATAGGGCACAGCACTATCACTCAGACAATATCCTGTAATCCGGTTCTCAACATGACAACAGACGTTATGTGTAGAGAAACCGCTTACAGCAAGCCTTTTTCTGTGACTTTCCACTCCAGAGAGGAGTGGAAAGCTGGAACAATCCCTCATGTAGCCAGAGGCAGCCTTATCTGGTTCACAGACGGCTCCCTCATGAAAGGCAAATCAGGGTTCGGAGTATACAGCCCTTCACCTAGAACTGCTCTCAGCTCAAGTCTAGGAGAGTTCTGTACCATATTCCAAGCCGAAGTCTTCGCTATTTTGGTCACAGCCAATTTGAGCCTGGCAAATGGATATCGTGACAGACACATTGTAATACTGTCTGATAGCCAAGCTGCTCTTAAAGCGCTCGACAACACGGTCTTTACATCAAAGTTGGTCTGGGAATGCTTTCAAGCCCTCAGCGCTCTCGCATCACGCAACTTTGTCCAACTCAGCTGGGTGCCTGGTCACATGGGTATACCTGGAAATGAGAATGCAGACATACTGGCCAAGGAGGGTGCTTGCACACCTTACATCGGGCCGGAACCTGTGTGTGGCGTGAGCAAAACAATGGCTTTCCACGCCATCAATCTTTGGTCCAGAGAAGAGCACTGTCGACGATGGCAAAGCTACTCTGGTCAGACTCTAGGCAGGAAACTTGTGAGAGACTCAAGCAATCACCCAACTGGTTGGTGAGACTGAGTCGGAGTCAGGTGAAGCAAGTAACTGCTCTCATCACTGGACACGGTCATTTCAGGAAACATCTCCACACTCTTGGCATTTATACAGAGGCTCTGGGTGGGCTGTGCAACGAATCTGGGAGACGGCCAAACACATCATACTGGACTGTGATGGGCTAGGGGGTCAGGAGAGGGCTCTATTTGGCAATTCACAGCCAGGTGATGAGATAGACGTTGACATTGGAAGGAAACTTTTGAACCTCATTGAAGGTACCGATCTAGGTCTTCCATTCTAACGGACAAGGGGTGCACAATAAGCTTCGGTTGACGTGCTAGGAATATCGCAAGTCCTCTTACCCCGCTCACCCAATCTAATCTAATCTAATCTATAAATGGGTACTATAAAACATAGTGAAAAATTACCAAGAAGGTGAAGTTACTTTACGAAAGCAGTGAACGCAATTCTCAGGAACGTGGTCTCAAAATGCTCTGTTTGCTCGCTAGCCCCTGGCTTGTTTGTTTACTAATCATTTCAATATCGTCACTTACCACCGAAAGCGTTGAGATTGAATTTAGCATAATAAGTTACCCAAATGAGACCATCACTATAAACCAGGCCGACTCGCAGCTAAGCACTAAAGCGCCGCTTGCACGAGTGAGACGTATTGCCTTTGCAATTTGTAACTCTAATTAGCTCCGTTTACGGCGTTGATTCGACATTCGGTCGTTCTATTACCATGGGCGCTACGAGGCTGTAAGCGCAGCGAATCCTTCAGCCTCAGCATATATGTAGATAAAGTGTTGAATACATGCTCAAAACATGTTCTGCGGGTCAGGATCAGTACTCATTCCATAGTCTCGGGTCTGGGTCTTACCACGCTGACACCATGAATATCCCATTTGTCTAAAGGCAATTCGAGAATAAAACCCTCTACAATTCCGTTGTTAGAGTACTTAGTTATAAAATTCAAAGTGTTAATAACCCTGTTGAAACATGAACTGAGAAAGCAATTAAGATATGTTTGGGCAAACTGACAAAGTAAGTGGGAGCAGTGTAGATTACAGCCAAGTCCCTTAGGTTAACTTTATTACGGAAATTATGAAATTACCGTTGAAACTTTGAGACATTAATGAAGCAGTTATGAAATCTTTTTCCATTACGTCTTAAATCAAGTTTAAGGTCACTTAAAACAAACTAAAGTTGTTTTAGTTGGTAATTTAGTGAAGATATTTAAAATAACATATTTTTCCAAAGGAAACTCGCAAATTACTACTATCTGGGTTGAAATAATCGTGTAGAGTTAATTACTATTTATTAGAATTATAGGGCTTTTAATCAACATACTTACATAGCAGGTAAACTTTGAAAAAACTATACAAAAATGGTACGTATTTCTCTATATAGCTCTACAAAGCTAACGTTGTCTTTAAACCAAATGCTCAAGATGTTTTCCCCACTAGTATTTCATTTTCCATGCGTCTTAATATTTT
>CM032060.1:54506872-54537101 GCA_018831715.1 Matsumurasca onukii
ATGCTTACGAGTCCATATTTATATATATAAACCACAACATTATTGGAATTTATTTTAAAGTGTGAAAAACTACATAAAAACACAAAAGAAAAGTGAGTTTGAAAGAATTATTTTAACTTTTAAGTAAATTCATATGAGAATGTACAAACCTCCATAGCATTTATCAGCATTCTTGTCAAACGGAAAGGAATTTTTTCTGGGAACTTCTCTCTTGTCATTGCAACTTCGAAACAGTCTCCGAAATCGATGTGAAGAATCTTGCCACTGAGCCGATCCAACATCAAGTTTGAGGGATGCCTGTAATCACAATCATCAGCTACATTTAGTTCATGTTATGAACCCAGTGTAAAATTATTGTTAACAATAACAGCTCATTAAACCCTGAGTCATGACTTTTCTATTACCTTGGTCAAGAAAAAACAAACAGCTAACCTGAACATCTGTCTTTGCTGAGTTGATTTGGGTGATGCTGTTTTATTTTCTTGGTCCTTTTTTTTATCAGTTCTCAGGCTTTTGTCCTATTGAATGAGAACTTTTATTTTTGTGTGTGTGTCCTGCTGCGTGAGAATTCCAACAATAATAAATAAACCTTACTAACTGAGGGCCAGTGAGTGTTGGAAGAGGAACTGAAGGAAGATGAAGCAGTGACTTCAAAAAACATTGCCCAAATGGTTTTGACAAAAACAGAATGCCAGAAGGTACTCATCTTCTACACTATAAAATTAATTTTAAGTACAGATTCCATAATGCAGTAAAACTGAAATTGTTTTTGTTATGATATCGGCCTGTGTTGGTAATGAAAAGCTGGTTAAAACACATGAAAAAAACTTTCTACACTCTATCTGGAAGAATGTCAATATTATGTCACAATACGCAAACTCTTCAAGGACCAAAAACATTAAAAAACAAAAGTGCTTACCTGTCTCCAAGCCCAAGATGTACCCAATACAGACATGACGGCAAGTGAGTAGTTAGTCCCATGTCGAACCACACCTCCGAAGCTCGAGACTTGAGCCAGAGCAGTCGTGCTAAGTCACACCATAGTGTCTGTGCTGTTCAAACACCTCCACCTTCTGCATCAGTGTCAGATGGTCGTAGTCCGAGCCATCTGCAACACGCCCCATAAGTGACTTAGGCTAGAGTTTAACTCTTGCCACACCGGTGAACTGTAAACTAGCTCTTCTGGTTCACCACTATATCAAAACAACGTAATTTACTTTGGTTTTGACAAATTCTACTGCAAACATTTCACACTACTACCTGAGTCATCCGAGAAACCATTTAAATAATTAAAATGATTATAACTTCAAAAAAAAGACAGCATTAAAAAGACTGGCAACCAGTTCTGAAGAAGTCTTTTCGATGGTATTACAGCCAACTCACAGTTGGCATCCCTGCTCCAACTAGCTATCAAATTTCAGTCCACTCTTAAGTAAAGGTGAATTTACAAGGAGAGAGAGGATATAGCTCTTACTAAGAAAACCAGTTTCAGCACACTCACACAGAAGAGTCACACAAAAATTCACTTAGGTCAGAGGACTTCACTTAAAGAGGATTTTACCCAGAAATGGATAAATTTATTCTCAATATACTGCATTGTCTTATTTGTCTCTGAAACTAGAACGATCAATATGCATCACCAATGTAAATGATAGTAATATAATTGACTAAAATTAGGTATTATCCGCCAAACAGTTCAAATTTTTTAGTTGACTGCTATTACATGTTTTGATCTAATCGTCATCTCTCAGGCTTTCATTAAAATCTTCTTATTCATCCATGGGATTTCAAGTGAATAGACATTCACACACACACATCAATGTAAAACAATTAATAAATTAAATAAATTAACACGGATGACGCATGAAAGTTTACAGTAGGCCTACAATTAACGCACAACACGGACACCTAACTAACAAAAACCTAATGACAAGCGCAGACTGATCGTGTGGCTAGGTGACAGCTGAGTTATCTTTGTTATCAGGAGGGCCGTGGTCAGCTGGTCTGCTGTCCTTCTATGATTACATTGAACAGCTGATGTGACTTAAAATGTAGCTTCTCATTTAGAATCTGATCTTTATTGTTGGTTAATTTGAAAGACTTGTAGATTTCATATTCTTCAGCGTAAGTTTATGGCTCTTGGGGCAGACATGCAATATTTCTAGCTACTATCTACATCATTTACAGAATGGTTACTATAATTTAAATGTCAAGTAAAATGCAGATTTTTGGGTGAGCAATTTTGGGTTTGGTCTGTGTTCATTGTATCGGTCAGGAAAGAACGCCTGCTTGTCCCTGTATATGTACTTCCAGTCTGCACACTTGAGGCGTAAACTCCAGTCATGTCCATTTTCCCTGAATCGGACCTATTTGTGCACTTTTTGTTAAATTTGAAATTTTATTAGTTGTCCGTCATTAAAATCTTCTTATTCATCCATGTGGATTTCGTTGAATAGACATTCACACACACATCACATAAAAAAAAAACAATTAATAAATTAAATAAATTAACACGGATACGATGAAAGTTTACAGTAGGCCTACACACGCACCTAATTTTAGTCATAACTACACAGTTCAGGGGCTAATTGAAATGAATTATAGTAATATAATGGTCTAATTTTAAGCATCGTTAATTCTTACTCTAAGCATGATGCGTGTTCAATGTTGAGCAATATTTCTTCTCCGGTAATCTCTGATCAGAGTGTGCAGAGTGTCAGTGTGGCACCCATCCGATCAGTCCTGAGTTCTGAGAACATCAATGCAATCGTGAATAAACACACATATTTTTAACGGTTATTTAATACAGTAGCTCTTTTTTATCCATTTATAAACAGGCTAGCAAGAAGCTAGATTATCAAAGAATTATGGAGAAGAAAGAAACGATTAAATTAGAGGTGTGGAGGATCTCGATATTTTGAGATCAAGATGAAATCTTTTTCTTTTTCACGCTATGTTGTGTCAACTGTACTAGACCATTTGTAGTTTGTTGCATAGATTTTCTCTGCGTCACTTTTCTCTTTGTTTTCAAAAATAAATAAATAAAACAAGTCCGTAATGGTTTTAGATAATATATATTTTAATGGTTTTACAGAGCCCACATACAAGCTCTGGCTTAAATCTTGCTTAGAATTCTTTGTTTGAGATCGAGTGAACATATTTTCCCGGTAGTTACTTACCGAATATGACAGGCAGATTATAAAACAATAATAGCAGCTGATTCAATTTGACAAATATTCTTTTAAAATAAAGATGTTGTTTTGTAAACAAAACAATTATGTAACTTTTATCAGGTTAAATGAATACATTTTAAAATTGAATAAATTGTTTTTTCAAAAGATCTTCTTGAAATACTTATCACTGTCGAATCCTTGTACAATGTAGATAATCTGGAACCTCTCGTACACACTATCCAGAGCTAAAATACCACTAAAATATATAATTTTTACAGAGCAAATTTAAGATTGTTTTCAAGTTTGTGAAGTCAGCTGGTAAATGGAAATGGTAAAAGAATACCTTAATTGTATGAATGATCTTCAATAATTCATTTAAGTGTTTTGAACGTTGCAAGAAAATGTAAACATTGCAGATTGTAAACAACTTAACCGGTGGTTAGTTAACCAGCTGGTTAGCAGGCAATAATTGAAAAAAACGGCCCTAAGTAAGCCAAACAATAAAACACGATAGTGGAATACTCTGTGTAGCTTGCAAGACAGCTGTCGTTAAAACAGCTGTTGACTTTTTATTGTTTAGCTTACTTACTCTTTTAAGTTATCTCTTTTTGTCTAGACAAAGGCCCTAGTAAAGCTGAAAATTTGACAGTCTGTGTTCTTCTATGTGTTTCTACTTTATTCAGGTGAGCCTGCTATCCTTTCTTTTCCTTTTTGATAGCTCATCCTGGATTTCCTAAATCTGATGTACACTTCAATTAAAAATGGATTTACTTACAAACCTGTACTCGAGTTTCATACATGACTTACATATATTGAATAAAACGATATTGTGCTTAGCCATGATCAAATACCTGAATTGTCAGATTTCTTCTGAATGTGTCAGGATCATTGATGAGCAGAGTGTTTACTAAGCCGAACAACTGCATAACTCTTTCATCTTGCCTGAGATCTTCGTGTCCTTTCAGTAAAAACATGTAGTCGTTCCCGTTGCTCCCTGCAATGTTTAAAGTAGACAGGTCAAAATATGTTGACGGAAGGAACATTGTTAACTGATACTGGCATCTACTTCATCTGGTAAAGTCAAAGTCAAATATTCTTCATTCATAAAAGTTACATAGTAACATGTGAATAGTGTCAAAATTACATAATTGTTACATTAATCAGTTATTTAACTTTTAACAAAATAAATTTAATTTAACATAAAGGAAAGAAATTTCATTTCTCTACTCAGGTAGACAAGTAAAAATTGATTTTATGTTTTAGCACTACCGATTTTTTTCACATTGACTGCAGACTATGTGGTCCCAAATGAAAATAAAAAAACAGTTTAATTTTAGTAATGATAAAACTTGAATTCTTTATCATTCACAACAAAAGGGGTGCACCTAGACCAAGACAATAAGATAAAACATTGAAGAGTTACAAAAACGCTCAAAACACTCACAAAACATTCAGATAGGCCACAAGAGAGGTAGGAACACAGGAACCACAACAGGGTTGGGCAGATTGGCGCTGCCTGTTTTGAAGAGTGGAATGGAAGAGTAGTTGAAAAACAGAGAAAGTGACTAGAGGGGACTCAGAATTGCTCTTATTGCATTCGTGTTATCCTTCCTTCTCTCCCACCCCCCTTGTCTATAGGTTGGTGGGAGAGAAGAAAGAAGAGAAGGGATGCAGTAGTATATGAAAGGGAGATGCACATCTATTGCAAATCAAACACTAGCGCTTGGAAATATGGGTAAATCACCAGTGGCAAAAACATGAACTAACTGACTACAGTTCGTCAGGTTTAGCATGGCCGGTGAGATGGGCTATAGGGCCATAAGCGGCCAGCAGGAAATGTCAAGGCCACCGGCCATGCTATACCTAACGAACTGTACAGAGAATAGTCCCTCGCCAGACCCCAGTTCCCAGGTGGTCCTTTATCTTTCTACTGTCTTTCTTATCTCCTCACTGCTTTTTTTGTGCCTGGAGGGGTATAGTGGTGGACCTAGCTGGGCTGGGTTGGGGATGGGAGAGGGAAGGCATCACGCTGCATTCTTTGTTCTGCTTTTACCTCTTGACAGCTGCAGCTGGCAATTATGTCACTGGTTGCTAAGGAGGGGTCAGGGGCCTGACAAATCATAGCCCTCTAACTGTTGACGTTATAAAAACAAGGTGCCTTATACCAGGGTGTAGAGTTTTTTACCTATATTCAGGGAAATTTATGGGTGTGTCTTAGATTCACATGCGATTAGACTCAGTATACGGTAACTAAGTTTTAAAATTCGATACTCCATAATCCACACTACCTCTGATGCCGAAGCTACGCCTGCTTGGAAGTGATGACCTGCAGTGAACTCTGAATGAGGGCGATGCGGACGACGGGTTGACCCGGACTGTACGAGCCGGGCACTGCCAGTTCCAGATCCCGACACACCAGCAGCTTGGGACTGACGTACTGCAGCTCCAGGCTGGTGAGTTGCGGCAGCTGGCGCGAGATGCGACGGAACACGTAGTAGTACAGGTCCCACGCTTGGTTCAGATCTTGCACGTTGCCACTCACCTTGTACCTCTGACACCAGTTCATCGCCTCCATCAGATCTCTGCCGTACGCCTGCGCATATATATTAGTTTTTATACTTTGTAGAAAGTAAAGGTGGTTTTAACCTCATTTACACTTTGGGAAATGGTAAAAACAAACATAACAACAACATAAAATATTACACTATCGGTAACGGCAGCATAGTGTATAAGCGCATTGCATATAGTCTGCAACTATTCGACCGATTCTTAGCGTGTCAGGTGCTTGTGGCAAAACTCATAAGAATCAAGCCTTATTGAAGTCGAATTGGCTATTTCATATATTAGACAAAAATTGGAAAATGTAAACAAATAGCAAAAATTCCTCCTTTAATTTTGACTGTTACAAACAATCTTATGATCAACCTTTACTCTCTAATTCTATTTTTATTAAAATATACACAAAAAGCCAAGCCATCTTGGTTCAACCTTACCTCTCTAACTACTATTTTTATTAAAATATCGCGAAAACCAAGCCATGTCAATTAAGCCAGATAATGTTGAGCCTTAGCAAAACTGCTCTGTGGTTCAGTAAAGACATGTGTACCTATTTAAACCAGATAAATCTGGGTCTTCATTTATTTTGTGTTTGGTTTAGGCCAATGAGTCTCAATATAAATATGCTAACTAAGTATTTATTGTATAACCACTCAAAAAAATTACTGTACATAATTTATATTGCATATCCAAAGTTTCTAATTATCAGCAGTGGCAAACCTGATTAAAGGAAGTTTCTTTCAGTGTCTGGGGCCACGCCGAGCATGTGTGGAGAGGTTCCAGTGTGTCGAACATGCCTTTCAATTCCTCTCTCCAGTACAACCTGCTGGCCTCCTCCAGCCCCTCGTGCCACAGTTCATGCCACAGGATGGCAACCCTGATCAGCTCGTCACTCACCTGGCAACATCCACACGTAGGCTCTAGACTGTTCTGGTGTGTTGGATGACAGGAACCGTAAGAAGTGGTTTTGGAGAGGGAAACAGCACGCTGGGAGCAGGTTTGATTCTTGGTTAGGCAATTGGTGGGGTGAGATTGTTTGAGAAGTTGGCTTTGTTGTTAAGAGCAAGAAGGGAAAAGTTGATGGTAGGTAAGTTATATACAAAACCCATAATAGGCAGAACCAAGCTTACAATAACCTTAAGAGAGCTGAACTTTCTTAGCCATAGATTTAGGAAATAGGGCAATGGGCCCAGGATATGCTATAAACAAGGGTTAGAAAGGAGAGCAGGCTCACCTAGATAAAGTAGAAATACATAAGAGAACACAACTGTCTAATTTTCGCCCTCCAGTTTGTGTTCTCCCTGCCTCCTTTTCAAGAAGAAACAAGAGCAGAATAAAAGTAGCAGCATTAAAAACAAACGAAAACAGAACCAAAAGATGGAGGCAGCGAAGCCAACAGTGAGGTCAGAAATCAAAGGAAAACTTTTTAAGTGTTTGTATTTTGTCTTACTAAAGCCAGAGTGGAGCCAAAACTTGACAGTTTGTGTAAAAAAAGGAAAACGTTTTAGTGCTTTCCTTTTTCACAAAGACCACAGCAGAGTCAAAAATTTGACAGTTTGTGTTCTTTGATGTGCTTCTACTTTATCGAGAGGAGCCTGCTGTCCTTTCTACCACCTTATTCTTTCTAATAGCATACCCTGGGCCCAGTACCCTATTCCCTAAATCTGTATCAGAATTGTGCGAGATTCTACTCTTAAAAAAATCAATATCTGGCATTGATACTTGTGTACAAAAAGGATCGGCATAGATACCATGACGGCTTGTTGGACGAGGGAGGCGCTGTGTTCACACATGTTCTTGAGTATCTTGTTGGCAGCGTTGCGACGAGGCAGACTGGCGGATTTGCTGGCCACTGTCAACGGATACACGAGGGCTTGCGGATGATGCTTGCCGATATCCATCAGCAAGTGATGGATCAGCCTGCTGACCAGAGTTCTCGGCGTGTCTATCCTGGCGATCAGCTGAGGAATCACCTGTTCAACAACCACGACTCATCATATTTCCGATCATATTTACGGATGTTGATTCTGAAGCCGTCTATGTTTTGAAACTCATGGATGTTGAATGGAGATGTTATAATTTGTTACAAATATTTTATAAATTTATAACAAATTATAATGGTTTCTTCTTACATCCATGAGTTCCACAAAAAAGATGGAAACATTTCTTCATTAATTTAAAATATGTCAAGTGGAACTCATAACAAATTACACCATAGTCCCTAACCCGAACTAATTGGGACCCAGTTCGGATTAGGCAAAGTTCAGATTAACCACAAAAAAGACGCTAAATGACAATTTTCGACGAAAATTGACTTTTTATGCAAAATAACGTCTAATTAAACGGGTTAAAGAGGTTAGCTGCATGCAAAGCAACTTGTCACTGCCTCGACTGACTGGGGTGCCGGTTCAAGGTCAGGTTCAGTACACAGCACTCCCACGGTGCGACATGGTAGTTGCGTTGCGTCTATGTCGCTTACTGCGCATGCCATCCCTCCCTCACCTACCCCTCCCTACTTCCGCCGCTGTTACTTTGACCATTTAACGTGTTACTATCTGTATTGTTTTTGTATACAAACTGTTTCATTTAAGTGTGTTCTAAAAGTTAGTACAGTACAGTCTCTATAATCCGGCCGTTCGCCACTCCGACACGTCCAGTAATCCGGCGCTCTGACCGTGTCATTTAGCCACTTGTTTTCAAGTCTCTACTTGTCTGTAAAGCGTGTGACCAAAGTGTATGCGTTGTTTATTGCTAATCGGTGCTTCCGTTCAGTACAGGTCGTGAGATATTGTAAAAACGTAATCATGTTACTTTGACAATAATAATAAGTGTTGTAAAAAGTTATTATAAAAAGATTAGAAAGTAGTGATAAGTTAACATCGCAAATCAAAACTCACAGACATAAGGAAGAATAAAATGAAATTGAATCATTCTTAAGAGTAGTGAATCGTCCTTTAATGTAAGACAGATTATTCCTGGCAAATTGAGTCTCTTTTAGTAAACCTCCACTAATCCGCATTTCCGCTAATCCGCCTCGATCCTCGATATAGTGCGGATTAGTGAGATCGCACTGTATTTATTGTTTCTTCCTGTGACAACAAAAATGTCTAAACATTTCTACAAAAACTCAAATTGGTTTCCCAACTGCTATTTGATTAACTGGAAATTGATTAACAGGGTTCGATTAACAGGACTGTGGTTTATAATGGCTTCATTTAATATTTACGGATATCTAATTATACAAGGGCTATCTAGAAAGTAAATTACGTTTTGGAATAAAATTCTACAAAGAATAGGAAAGGTTTTTATTAAATACATTTGAAAGCCACACCAATACTACTTTTCTACATAATCGCTATACAAATTTAGGCAATTATCGATGGATCGAGCTTTTAAAATTTCTTTCGTCATACAATTCTGCCGTTGGTTCCTTCAACCCTTTGTTACTTCTTCCTGCAGCCGTTCATCATCGTCAAAAACGCTGTATGCTTGCCAGCCACTTCTTCATCGTTGGGAACAAGTAGGTCGCTGCAAGATCTGACTGTACGGTTGATGAGGAAACAACTCCCACTGCACGGTCACCATAATCTTCCTTTCGACATCGTTTGCATGCATTTTTTTTTTCTGAGGGAAATTTGTGTGTCCTCACCAGGCCGTTTTCACCCATGTTTCATCACCAGTAACAATCCGATTAAGTAGTGAATCGCCATATTGTGGTAATGGTCCAAAAACGTTAACGCTGCATCCATTGGCTGATTTTTGTGATTTCATTAACTTTTACTGCAGTTCGCATTCGCTGGGTCTTCCACTTATTTTCGCTCGTGGACATTTGTTCGCCATTTTAAAGTTTTAATGCTCCATTGTCCACTCCACCTTCAGTGATGGTATTGTCCCCAGACACTCCAAAGTGCCGATAGATTTCAATCGGTTTACAGTTTTTTTGCAGCCAAAACCCTTATTACTGCACGCACTTTACAGCTCGTGGGATTTTCAATTGACAAAGACATTTCCTGCCATTACCAAAACGTAAAAGTACGACACAGACCTGAGAGTTGATCGACTAGATGCAGATTGAACTGGGAACAACCCATATCAAATGGTCATTAAGCCACCTAGTTGAGGTAGCTTACGTAAAACGTGAACTTACTCTTTCTGATAACCCTTGTAGATCTTAAATTGTATAAACGCTTCATAGCTAGTTTATTACTAAAGACATTTTAAAAAATGTGTCTCCAATTTGTCCACACATTTTGGATATC
Organism: Matsumurasca onukii; assembly: GCA_018831715.1. Taxonomy (NCBI): domain Eukaryota; kingdom Metazoa; phylum Arthropoda; class Insecta; order Hemiptera; family Cicadellidae; genus Matsumurasca; species Matsumurasca onukii. The sequence goes on from CM032060.1 coordinate 54,516,861, forward strand.
TAATTAGACGCTTGCAAGTAGTTATTTTTCTGCTCCAGTCATTGAGTCATGCTTTTCATTTTACTCTAGAGTGTGAAAATAATTATTTTAAAGCTGTTGTAAAGTTGCAGCTTTCAAATAAAAATTGGTCTAGCATAGATAAATTTTGCAAAAACGTCTGAAAAGTGAAAATTTTAATTTCTATAAAATTGAGCAAAACTAAGACTTTTCTAGGGAGCCAAGCTTAACTTTATTAATTTTAAGTTTCAAAACCTTCATGTCACAAGTTTTTTTTCATACTAAGTATCAGTATTGCATTGTATATCTTATAAAAATTACCATTTCTTAATAAACACAAGATCTAAAACTTTCACATAATTTTATTTTAATACCTTGGCACATTATCATTTTTAAACAATCACTCAGTTTTGTTCAATATATGATATTTATTTTGTAAACTTATTTGAATGTGTTTGTTAAGGTCAAATCAGGTTAAGGCCATTACATATGTTCATAAAATGTTAAATTACTTAAAAAACACACACAGTTTAAATTATTGTATTTTTATAATATGAGAAGGATTCATAAAACTAATCTTCACAAAACCCAACATTACACTTTTCTTTAAAATGTTGTTTTTTTATAAGTCAATGCTACAAAAGGAATCAGCTAGTTAAACATTGAACAATTGATTAGTAAAGACTAAAAATCATCTGTTGTTGAAAAGTGGGAAGATTACCTGTAGCCAAGTATCAATTTCGATCGTATCGGATGCTCGCCGACGATAAAGGCCATAGACTTCAGGCCACTGGTCAGTAGTCGAACCACAGAGTGAGCATGCGAGAGGTCTTGTAGAGAGTTGCCGGGGACAGTGCGATGGAGTCGGAAGAGCCTACCACAGCCGGCACTGAACTGAGTGGATGTACTGAGTGCTGGCCTGTAACGTAACAAATACCCTGTTAAACAACTGTTGAATTATTCACACGGAAAGACACCATATGGTATCATCAATTTGTTATTAATTGGCTGCCTTTGTGCTGCAAGAGTACAGGGACTACCTCAAGAACTAGTGAAGAGAGCTGCTGAGCAAGTAAGCAAGTGATTTGTTCACGCTGAGCCCTAAGGAAATCGTTTCGGCAGACTAGTCGCGGAATTAGCAATTCCTGCGGGACGACTGTTTGAGAGTTTTACCAAGGCGCTTACAGCTACGCCTTATCGCTTGCAATTGTTACTGGCCTCTGAAGCTCAGCAGACCATGTTTCTTACGCGGGTAACCAGAAATCCATATGTTGTTGTACGACAATGAAGATTTTATTGATCTTGTTGTCTTCAGTGATGAATCAACGTTTCATCTTAGTGGTAGTCAACACCCATAATGTTCGTATTTGGGGCTCAGAAAATCCACACATGATGGTACAAGTCCAAAGAGACTCCTAAATTGAATGTTTTTTTGTGGCAGAAAGTTTATGGTCCTTCTTTTTGGTGAACCAAACTGTAACAGGTATTTCATCTGGATACTCTACAGCAATGGCTCTTCCCTCAACTGACACAGGATGAACTACAGAGAACTTCATCTTCTTCAGCAAGATGGTGTGTCACCACTGGCATAACGAGGTAACGCAATTGGCTTAACCTCACTTACCTGAACGCTGGATTGGCGGTAAGGGGTCTAATGACAGCCTTGTTTCGCATGGCCTCCATTCGGTCACCCACCTAACCCTGCATGATTTCTATCTTTGGGGGTTTATTGTCTTGTCTATGTGCCTCCACTGCCAGCCGACCTTCCTGGAATTAGGAACAGGATTGAAACAGCTGTTGCAGCAATTACTAATGAGACACTCATCAAAGTTTGGGAAGAACTCGCATACCGTCTTGGCGGTGCTCAGTGACCGAATGGTGCTCACATTGAACACTTGTAGGCTATTATGTAAAACTGTTTGAGTTTCTCTTCATTTCATATATCACTTGTGGCTGTAAGTTTGATGTAATAAAAATTATAACATGTTAAAACCCCTCTATTCATTTTGAAACACGCGGTATTTCGATAATGTAGATTCTATCATATTTGCAACAAAGCACATAACTCAAGCAACATTCATATTTTTACGTAGAATCTTTTACTCAATTTAAATAAAATGTTTAAACAATTTTGACCTTGGGGGGAAAGTGCCCCCTGTGCCCCCCCTAAATCTGCCACTGTTTCCTGTGCTTTCCTTGTAACGTTGAATACACACCACGCTAGCGTGAGAAGCCTCGCTCTGGTGCTGCAGCTGGTGCTTGTAGAAGAGCACTGTCTCGAAGTTCATGTAGGCCCAAGCGTGCCAGGCCTTGTACCAGTTCGGGTCGTGTTCGGTGCTGGCCAAGTAATACTTCAACACTGCCGGGATCGACATCTCGTTGATCCCTTGCAGGCTCTCTTGCCACTGACCAAGTTTCAGGTAGCACCTGAGAATAGTAAAAAGAATTTTAGACAACGAACTTCAAATGTAAATAACTATAATTCTTAGGACAATTAACCTTGACTCTTTTCCTGATGCTGAAACTTCAGGTATACTGAGTTTATCCGAGAATTTATCCCCAACTCAAGAGAGCATCTGTTACATATTTACAATTTTCTTTATTTTTACGGCATCAGAAAGTGTAATTTTTGATACATCTTGAATTGTAGTGAAGATAGCATGTAGGTTTTTTTTGGTATTCAACAACCTCCAAGAGAGTTAGTTTTTCAAAGTACTCTCTTATTTGGCCACCTCAGGACCAGACTCTTGGCCAAACTATAAAATGGCTAGGCTATTCAAAAATACAAGAAAAAGACCGATGGGGCACGTTTAGAGCTCCAAAACTGACATATTTTAAGTGAATTAATCCAGATATTTAACTACTTACCTGGGTACAAGAGACGTCACTGTCTAGTGTACTGTATCTATAGGGAAATTTAGGTGGTAACTAATTAAACATAATATCTAGTGTGTAGTTTAATACGGTCATACACGCAAATACCATTCAGCAAACTCTTAGGATTTGGGATTAGTTAGTAATTACAAAAGAAACTGCGCTCTAATGAATATACACTTACCAAAAAAATTGTAATTATAGCCCAAATTGTAATTCATTGGCTTCAGTTGGCCTATCAGCCCTTCCAATGACTGAACCATACGAGGCCGAATGAGAGGGAGTTTACTGAAGGTTAATTTTAATATAAAAACACATTTTCTATAGCATGGTCCAAAAGTTCCAGGGATCTGGCCCCACCAATTCCAGGATTCTGAGTCATGTCAAATAGCCTGGAGTTGATGGCCCAAGAAAGCATTCTAGGAATGAATTTTGTCATCACTAACCGTGCCAGGAGTCTGCGTCTCATCTCCACCTGCTTCACTTCGTCAGTCGGAGGAGGCGCCAGTTTCACAGGCTGCGCGAGGTACGTCTGCACAAACTCGTGTAGTTTGCTGCAACCACGTGTCAGATTTAATTTCATAAATATTCATTTAAACATCAAAGTAAACATCTGTAGTTTTTTTAAACTAAACGTTTTCAATTCTGTACCTAGATTTCAACCTGTGCATGTATAAATACCGGTATTAAATGATTTTAAAGATATATTTAAATCCAACTCAATATTGATGTTTCCAACCACTTACTTGTAAGCTATGTCTTTCTTGCCAGCCATCCAAAGATGTTTCGTGTAAGCGAATGTGACTTGAGGATGGTTGATGGGCAGAGGGTCATGTAAATTCGAGGATGGGTCTACTCCGAGCAGCATGACTAGAGTTTTATGAGAAAGCATCTGCAAAAGTTTAAATCAAGGGTAAGTTTAAATTACACTATTCATGATGACCATAGTTTGCAAAAGTAATAAATACTAATTTTCAATGAAAACTTCAAAAATTGCAAACAAAAATTGTGTATTAACCACAACATGTTTTGACAAAACTAATCTCATTGTCTAAGTGGAAAGAGACCAACTCCACTTAAGTTTATATTGCAGCAATAATCATTGTTACGAAAGTTATCAACTTATTAACATGGTGGAACAATTAATTTCTGTATTTGTTGTACACAGTTAATTTTAATCTTAGTAATGTGAATTGTTTCCAGCATATGTCTAATAAAACGCTTCGAGTTTTCTCAAAACAAATCTCAACAGTGATGATTAATTTTAATCCAACAGGCAGTATAATCACTAGTTATTTAACTATCCGCTTCACCACTAAGCCTACAAACATAATATCAACTATTGTGTAAAACTTACAAGTCGCGGACGCTTTCGCACAAGAGGCGTACTTTAACCAAGTGAACATGTCTTCTTTGTGGACTCACAACCAAAGTGTGGACTTGAATAATTCTTTGCCAGTCTTCAACAACCCGCTGACACCCCTGTCAAGTAATATGATGTTAAAACTTGTAATGCTACCGAGGGTAATAAAGTATTTTAACCAACCACCTTACTTTGTTTGGTCACAGGGTCTAAAATCATAAGTAAACCATGCAAATTTAAAAAAAAAATGTTTTTTTTATTTATTAACTGTTAAATCTCTGAAATATAATTATTATTTTCAACTGTTTGTAGACACCCTCTTGTTTTTGGCCGTGGATGGCCAGCCTGAGATCTGAACATCTACAATTTTTTTGTTAGTGTAAATTCATTTAAGAGATTTCTACCAAATCCTAAGGTTTTGCTAAACTATAAATGCAGTTATGTCAATATTAATTCCTTTAACATAAGCCTAAACTCTTTAAGAGAAGTACTCTAAAAGGTCGGAAACATCTTTTCCTCAGATTTTCAACTAGTCCCGCCATTATTACTCACAGAGGGTCCGGCTCAGAGGTGGCCGAACGAGGAGTCTACTATAGTTTTATTAACCGTAAGCTGAGTATGTTTAGATATCCACTGCATATTTTAACTTTGTTGAGGATAAAACAGTATTTTTTACAGTAAAACCTTTGTTTCTAACTTTTGGCTCCTTTAATAATTTTTAAGCTTCGAGAAGTACTAAAATTACACCCATGACAAGAGTCAAGTGAGGCACATTACCTGAGTCTGTCCCACCACATCTTGCGTATTGTGGGTTGGCGCTCAGGCACCAGTTTGTACTGCACCACTTCCTCCAACTCCGCCAACATCTGCACTGACACCATCGCGCCGTACGCTCGCTGGTAACTCTCCCCGGCCATTGCAGTCAGCTCAGTGTCCAGCAAGTCTCTGGCCGAGTCTATCAACTGAGTACAAGTATCCGGTTGAATACATATTTTATACCCTATCCAGTTATACTGCCCAGGAGCAGAGAGGCTCTCCATTACCATTACTTGTGATCCTAGGAAATCTTCAGTCAAGAGGAACCTGTAGAGAAACATTCAGAAACGTGAAGATTCTAACGGTTCTAGGTCTGTACGTCTTGGAAGTGGTGACCTATATTGGCATCAAAGCACCAGATGCTGCAAGAAGTGAGTACAAATACACCACTACAACACCAGGTATGCGCTCAACTTTTGCCTACCAGCTCACCCCTCAGAAGCTAACAGAAAGAAAACCTCATCCCACAAGGAAGCTGAAGATGGCTAATACTTACAAATTCTATGTTAAAAAGTTAATATTTAATAATAAATTATTAGTCGGATTGCTAATTACATTGTTCCTTAAACAACCTAACGTATCAACATTGGTCTCACCTGCAAGAGCCGTATGTACTGCTTCCTGCGTGAATAGCCAGAACGGCTCGATAGAAGGTCTCGTCGGTGTATCGCTGGGTGGGATACAAGCCAATGAAGGGTCCATGGAGTCCCACTGGTTGAGGCCCCAGGAGGCAGTCACGCCATGCAGACATCCTCTCCCCTGCCCGTGTCCGCCTGCTCCGCCGTACTCTGGAAGCTTACACTGTGCAGCGACCCCCCAAAGCAGTGCAAGACAGTAAGGAGTCGGGAACTTAGAAACAACCTGCTGTGAGTTAAACTGAACTCTTGGGATTTCGCGGCCGGTGTCACAACTATAATCTAGTTCTTCTGGTTCACACCGCGTCAAAACTTCATAATTAGCTTGAGATATTTCGATCTCACTGTGGAGTACCATCTTCAGTCGTGCAATCGTGTAGAAAACCTTATTTTGATAAGTGCTCTTCTTTGTGAATATGTAAAAAAGTAAAAGTATAGTTGAAAGATTGCTCTTAAGTTCGAATTTAATATAACATGTCTACAAATGGTGTGCGTTAAAGAATTTCTGTGCAGAACTTAAATGACATTAAATCAATTATTATTTCTTAGACATTTAGTTTAGTTTATCTTATATTTAAAATACCTAATTTTCTATTATTTCTTTAATGTATATGTAATTGGTTTGATTTAATTGTACATACTTAATGTGGTTAAGTGGTAGAGAGGACTGTTAGGTCCTAACTTTGCCACCTTAATAAAGACTTGTTTAATTTCATTTCAATTTAAAAACAGCCCTCGTGTTGCACGTATTGTTTTAGGTTAGATTTAGAAAATATGCCAGGATATACTTCAAAAAGGAATAGAAAGGAGAGCAAGCTCACCTGGACAAAGTAGAAACATACAGAAGAACACAGTGTTTCTACTTTATTTAGGTGAGCCTGCTCTCCTTTCTATTCCTTTTTGAAGCAAGTATTCTTTTAGTTCGGTGATTGTTTCTGAGTTCAATTTAAATCTCACAATAAATTCCGGCGGCCGTTTTAATCCCGATATGATACAAAAGTGTTTGAGTCCCCGATATTATCCTAGCTGGCTAATTTTAGCCGGAAGTTTCATGAAGAAATTCACAGTTCATTCTGTTTTATCCCCAGTACACTAAATTTAGACTTTATGGATATTATAGCCGATTGGACACTATGACAGATATATTAAGTTTTGTTTTTAGAAATGTTGCTTGTCCAGATAGCCTTTGAGCCAATTGTCAAGATAAACACTGGAAACAATTAAAATCAGAGTATACTTTTAATCATAACTGGACAATAATTTTAATCACAAAATAATACAATTGAAAGCAACTAACTGACCAGTCTCCCAGTGCTTCCATGCATCTCATCTGCCCCAGGACGAGTTCAATGTCGTTGGTGTTCTCAGCGAGCCGATCTTTGTAAGACTGGAGAGCTTTCTCCCAGTTATGCAACTTCTCGTACCAGCGTTCTTGCACCTTCAAGTGCTCGTCTTGATGAGACATGACGTACTCTACGAGACCTGAAATCAAAATGTAAACGTCACACCCAAGTTTAGATTCGATCAGACTAACTAGATGTTTGTTGAGTGTTCAGAATTGTATACATTAACCCTTTGCGCCTAATTTATTTTTTAAATTTTCAAAACCCTCCCGTATGGGTTTCCAGTCCCCTGCAAGCAAAGTTTCAGCAAAATCACCTCTGGTATGGTACATTACCAATCATTGAATCACTCCTCTTCTGATTTATCCTCCCAAGCTCAAAAAAGTGCCAACTTGGATTTATGAGCCATTTTCTTCAGTGATCCTTTTGGAATATTGTGGCTTCTGCACCTGGAATGATCCAATGCTCAGCATTGCACCATACCAGAGACGCACCGGTGGGATTCAACCCACGCCAGACAGACAGGGCCAGCTCACACTATAAATCACTAAACCACCGGCTGTTTGTCGTGGGCTGTCAAACTGCGACGCGAAGTTATCTGGGGGAGGGAGTGGTAGTGTCCCAGGTTCTCTGCTAGGCTACTGGCAGTGCAAGTGTAGTCCTAGCCTATCGCTTGTCTCAATATGCAATAAACGATGGGTCGGACTAGACTATTTGGTTACCCGGCCCGAAGATGTCGGACTTGTTCGCCATTGGAGCAAAAGGTTAAAGTAATCAATTACAGTAGCTTATCTGTCCCAAACATGGTGGCCAAAGGGGTGGAGAACCAAAATATCAGATAACCAAGAAAAACCATTTAAATTGTTTTGAATTTCTTCCATCTGAGAGTATAATGCCACAAATCAATAAGCAGAGTCAACAAGTTTATGACTTTTCATCATTGGCTTTTGCTGTTAAGAGAACTAAGAAATAAAACATTCTACTGTATATGAACTAAAAGTGAAAAAAACCTTGTAATACAACCCAAAATATTCTCCATGAGCAAATATTTGATTTTCTTTTGACTTTTCACATGTTTATGTCTTTGTTGGATGACGAATAATATAGAATGTCGGGAGATTAGAAATTAGGGAGATTCTACCGTATATTTAATTGTAAATACATGCAAAGAAGATCTGGGGTGATTTTATATATCTGTCTACAGTGATTTCTCTAATGGGGAAATCAAATTAGGCTAAACAAATCAGGGAGTTTTAATTTTCATCAATTTCTTTATTGATGGAGAGTCCATTTTGTGGTTAAGTGGAAGAGAGGACTTTAAAGTCCTAACTTCGCCAATTAATAAAGATCGCTTTTCATTTCATTTCATTTTATATTTGATGTACGACACAGTTTATAAATACTCTTCAGTTACACAGAAAAAAAGAGATAGAACACAAGTCTACATAAAATATGGCTTATATTTCGAAATTAAACATGGCTTAATCATAGCCTAAATAGTTTATAAATAAAAGTGGTACAGGGTTTTGTGACACATTCACTACTTAAGGAATATTTTCAAAAGTTAGGCCTTGATTTCACTGGTTCTTGGATTATGGAGTTGGCTAAAGTCCTGATAAGTGTTTGAAAATGAACACAAATTGTTCATTTAGCACTGATATGTTCAAGATTTTCCAAGAAAACTCCCAATCCCTGAATGGCTGGTGGTGATTCTTGAACCCCTACAGGTCGCCTGCAATTCTCCCTCCCCCTCCTAAGCAAATTCTAGATATGCCTATGAGGAGGTATTTCACTGTTTCTACCTCATCCTTTCCTGAAAGATCCATGTATAGTAGTTCCATCAAGCTGTTAATAAAATAAAGTACAAAGACAGAACTAGTTTATACGATGTATTGACTTCAAGAATACAAACCTGCATGGCAGCTTCCTTTTGTTGTAACTTATTGTTGATGGATATCAACGCGACTCCAACACCTGGGATGTCCTGTTGTGGAACCCCTTCTTTGTAATGAAGAGCTTTCGCCAATGCATTGCTCTTTCCCCGAGAAGTTGCGGATCTAGTGGCAGAGGTCCCTGGAAAGTCAAGAACTATTATAAGCCATGTAGGGAAAAAAACTGTATGTCATCCATGCCACTTTTGCTAGTTTAACTTTTTATGATTAAAAAACTTATGGTAATTGAACTTAAACTGACAAGTTATAAAACTAGTTACAGTCTGCCTTTAGTAAAAAAAGCTACCATTACAGAACCAATTTTTTTCACTAACTCACATTTTGGATTGATTGGGACCAACCACTTAACAGGACTTCCAAACCACATGAGTAGATTTGTTGAAAAATTTGTCAACATCATGGTTGGGATTCAAACTTGATCTATTGTCCGATGTATCAATCCAGTACAATTACGTCACAGTCATAATGCATTTAACAAAAGAGTAACTTATTCATTTTCATAAAATAGTTCAGTAAGAATGATTTTAGGCTGGAGCCCTACAAAAGCCCATTTTAGAAAATCTCCATCTAGACATTTTGTGTTGACTTACCTTGTCACAATGGTCCATGAACTCTGCCAGGTTGAGGATGGTCTGAGTGATCTCGGGCAGGTCAGGCACCATGAGCGCTTGTTCCAGAGTGCGTATCAACTCCTGTTGTAGCGCCTCTGTTAGTTCCGCCCAGCAAGACACAAACGTGGCGTTGAACAAGTCCCGGTAAGTGCCCTGTAGCACGCCCAACGCCCAACAAGATCTGCCAAACATTTTAACTTAATACATTTTCTTCATATTTTAATATTTTTTCCGTATTGAAATATGTCAAAATGATGTTTGAAATAGTTTTGATAGAAGAGCTGAAGGAAACATAACCTGCAAGCCGTGATTTGTGTTTAGTGGAACCAGAGGATTAAAACAAGACAACTTTAGCTGCTTAATCACTCTGATGGCCCGGATTTGATTACAGTCACCACTAACAATTTGTTAAGTAGCTTTACAGTAACACTAGATAAAGGTCGAAGTTGAGTGTTCTTCTGAGTGACTACTGTAGACCTAACTTTAACTCGTTAAACAACGAACAAACATTTTTGTCTTAAATAGTCTCAGTCAAAACTTTTAAAGTTTCAGCCAGTCAACCAGCTACTGAGGATGACTCTCCATAGCGAGGTAGTAGCGTTTAGCAGTACTTATGTTTCAACTGTGACGTGGTGTAAATCGGAGCCTTAGATCTTAGTGAAAAGATTTGTGTGTATACTGGGCACGCGGTACCTGAGGGTCGGAGAGGGGACTCTTTGAGGAAGTCAATGCAGAGTGCGCAGCCATTCTGAGCCAATCATCCTTGGACACTCTCCTGGTCGCAGTCCAGGCCTTCTGCAGATTCAGAGCTGAAGTGTGCATCTACGGAAACAATGTTAATAGGAGTCAGGTGCAATTCCCAACAAACATTATTATCCTGGAAAAAGAGTGAGAATTCTCTAAACCCACTATGTGGGTGGAAGAGATTTTTTGGGACATTTTTGGAAAATAGGGAAATGTTTGGAAATTTTGGCAGAAAGGAAAATTGAGGGAAATTTTGGATGATCTAGTAATTGGGGTTAATCTGTAATTTTGATGATTTTACTCTGACCATTGATCAGAGTTTTCTACGCAAATTCCTATTAAAATAACCCTAGTCACAAAACTAATTCAAATAGAACATTTTTACTTATGTTTATATTTGTACAACTTTTTAAGGAATAAATGAGTTTATTTCAACCGTTTTTGACATTTTAATGTTAAATATTGCCTGTAATTATTTTCTATAATCCAATCCCGTCCCACCCTGTTGATTTTCAAATTTCACCTAATGACAAAATAAATTATGTATGATTATTTCTAGATTTTTCCATGACTAGTTACTCAGAATAATGCAATTTCAGTTTTCACACTATTGGTCTTATTGTTTTCAATATTAAAACTGAAGAAAAATTTTACAAATATTAATCATGGTGGAAATCTCGTCGGTTTAGTTTAATTCCATACTCTCCTCCCTCCTAAAGAAAGACAAAACACAAAACAGACACACAACAAAACACAGGTCAGCTTACGCTGATTACTTTAGCCAAGCTCATTTTCTTATGTTTCGTTTTATGTTTACGTTACATTTCACCCGGAGACAAAATCAGATTTAGGTCCCGAAAACATCGTGTTCTTGTTCACTGACGATGCAAAACATTGAAAGTAATATTTAAACTCAAATTATTTATTTCATCTCAAGGGATTTCAATATTATTAACATTACTTACCCGCTTTATCGTAGTAGTATCAGCAGATGGATTCATGGCAGCGTCTCTAATTTTATTTCGAGTCAGTTTATGCCTTGTTAGAAGGAAATCTTCTTCAGCTGCTATTGAAGACTCCTGTTTGAAAATCAAATACATAATTTAAAAGAATAATGTCTGAACACAACCACACTTTTGGTAATGACATGAACCGATTTCAACACACTTAACTTGACTAACAATCAGTGTGGAAAAAAGTACTTACGGTCAAGATTTTTGTTGTAAGCTGTTCGTATCGTGAACACGAGATGCGATGTTTGACGACTGCCTTGCTCACCAGAGGCACAAACATCTTGTACTTTCTACCCAGTTGCAACACCATGGCACAGAGTGTCTCCATCGCGGTGCTGCGCAGCTCGGAGGTCTCCAAACTCCGCACCTGTCGGTTATATACGACATATAAATATCAGACATCGGCAAATAACTGTACTTTAGAACGAGCAAGGACAGTCGGTGATTTTTAAAGTACCCACTTTGAAACTTGAGCAGGTTTTGTCATATGCTGAGGATTAAGGAACTCTGGGTACTGACAGTGATTTCACTCTACATCCTGGAAACAATTCTCTACACTGATAAGTCTGGTAAAACCAGAACAGGGGACCAACACCATTATAAGACAAGGCAGAGACACAACATCTTGCTTGACACACATCACTTTAGTCTTTTGGAAAAAACTTTCCTGCCGGGAGTAACTTTCTACAACTGTATTGCTACATGAATGCTGCCGGAAACCTTCAGAAGACTTTGGGTCGACTGGCTTATGGAGAGATCAATCTACATTATCCAAAAGTTCTCAGCTGGTCACAGACTTGAAGAGAGAAGACAACAAAACTATTTTATTGTAATTTTAAATCGACGCAATACTGTACTCTAATGTAAAAAAAAGATATTGCAATTGTCTTCACCTCTTCAGTTTTCATGTTTTCAATTGTGATGGAACCTCATATTCTTACCAAAGGATGGATAAGAGGCTAAGTCGGTGAAATCTAACGGTCGGAGAGCTGGTCGATTGTTTTGGCAACCCGCTGACCAACACGGGCAATCTGTGCTATCAAACAGCTTCCACTGGGAGTACAAGGTGCAAATATTCATCCAGGTTGCTGCCTAATTTCTGTAGTGCACTTAAAAGCTGCAACAGACGAGAGTTCAATTTGTAACATTTTGCTATTCAACTAGTATATTAATTTCAAGGAACTTCAAGGTTAGTCCAGACCACATTATAATTATTTTGGGAACAAAATTTAGGTAATTACTAATTATGCAAGAGAAAAGCTCAATAACAACTACTGAAAATACAGGTGGCGTGGATTTAGGGGCAGCAGGGGTTCGTACCCCAAGGTCAAAAAAATTGTTTAAACATTTAAATTGAGTAAAATATTGTATGTAAATATAACAATGTTGCCTGAGTTTTGTTCTTTGTTGCAAATATGATAGAACCTTACATTAACAAAAATATTAGTTAAGCTAGCAGTCAGTTTGAAAGTGTAGCACTAGGATCAAGTTGTTCCATGAGTCTAGCAATGTTGTTCGGCTGTAGACTTTGGTTGCCAAGACTGGTTAGTTCAGAGCTTTAAAGCTTTCCTCGCTGTTCATTATTGTTTGCTTGATGAGTGTTATTAGATACGGAGTGAGGAAGCTTACTGTTGGTGTGACAGTTCTTTAATTTGGTGTAGTTACCCCACATGGAAGAGAAATATATTTCAAATATATTTTTCAGAAAATATAAAACCAAATGTATAACAGAAAATATATATGTTGGTTTATATTTTAAATATAACTAAATTTTAATGTTTAAATATATTCCAAATGTAAATTATAAAATATAAACTTTTAAATTTATAAATAATATATTTTGTATATATTCTAGGAAATGCAATTATAATATATAGTTAAGTTTATATTATCAAATATATTTGAAATACATATAAAATATAAGTAAAATGTATTTCCGCTAATATTTTTTTTTATATTTTTAATATAAACCTATAAATATAAATAAAATACATTTCATTTAATATATTTAAACAAATGTATACTAAATATATTTAATAATGCAACCATGAAATGTATTTTAAATATACAACTTATAATTTATATTGAAACAAAATTGAAATATATTCAGAATATAAGTAAAATGTATTCCAATTATACATATGTATTATTATATTTCCAATATAAACTTATAAATATATGTTAAACAAATTTCCTTAAATATATTACAGGAATATTATATAAAACATATTAAACAAATAAACATTGAAATATACTTTAAATATAACTTATATAATATATACAGAGTGTCCAATAATTACGGGATCAAACTTCACCAGGCGATTTGTCAGGTCATAATAAACAAAAAACTTTCTATAACACATAGGCCTATCTCGCTTAGTTCTCCGCCTGTCTGTATGTGTTTTCACTAAAATCATCTCCAAGGTCAATTAAGTTTATTTATTTATTTTATTTTCTGTTGTATTTTTCAAGTTGTAAACTTAACATTAATATCTCCGTTATTACTTATTGCAGCACAACAAACTTGGTCTAAAAACATTTTCCACTTATTACTATTCATTTGTATTCAACATAAAGAATAAGGGTTTTGAGTTATTTAGTTTGGAAATTTCATATGACCGCCACCTTTAAACCGAAAGTAAAATTTAGTCACATTTATTTTTTAAACATTGATTATAATAATTCTAACAAGTGTGCAAAGTTTAAAGTTTATTTCTTAATTGACAGCGGAGATAAATATTATTTAGTAAAAAAAAGACAGACAGAAAACTATGCGAGATAGGCCTATGTGTTATAGCCTATAGGACATTTTTTGTTTATTATAATCTGAAAAATCATTTGGTGAAGTTTGATCCCGTAATTACTGGTCACTCTTAATATTGGGAAATACTTGGAAGTATATTAAGAATATAAATCAAATATATTTTAGATATGCATACCTTTCTTTATATTTTTTATATAAACCTAGAAATATAAATAAAATATAAATCTTTGAATATATTTTTGCTTCATAAGTGTAGATGATGCAATAATAGTTATAAATTATTATTATGTATACTCGACTAAATTCCTTAGCTGTAATAAGTTGAAACAATCATTATTCTATAGTTATTTACCGCAGAGTTATAAAATCAAGTTATGTTTTAGATGAAACGAATGGAACTATTTTTTTACTAGCGGACGTTTCAACAGTACGCACGCGCGCGCATTGATACTTTCTCCCGGTTGCCACTGGCCTGTGGTAACGTCAAACATGGACGTATCGTTTGAGAATAGATCTGATTGTTAGTTACAAGTTAGTGAATGATTGTTTTAGGCTTCAGTTTGCTTTAGTTAAGTGGGTGGGGAAAAGCAAGGACAGTGGCAAGTTTTCTGTCGTTGATAGTTCGTGGATTAGTGGGAACCTATCGAAACAATATCCACCTGGCACATCACAAACTGTTGTCATACAGTTGAAAACAAACAAAGCATCTCATCCCGGTGGCTACACATGTTTCGATGCTATCGTACTGAAATTATCTGGTAAGTACTTTATAAAAGTAATTCTTCTTAGGCTAACACGTAATGAGGAAACTAATTAATATCCTTAACCTGCCTAGGCTGTTTTTGTTCCAACCTAACCTCAAAACCCCGTTTAGTTAAGAACTAGGCCTTGGTTCTGTACTATCCAATGTACGTAATAGTACTAATGGAATCCACAATACTCCTCAGGTGTTAATGAAATCTTTTAAAACTTCGCTATCTAAAAATAGCCTAAGAATTATGAAATTGATCTTAGGGTTAGGGCAGTATACTTGTGGTTGGTGGAAAGTGGATTGTTATGTTTTGGGGATTTTGTTACCTTACTTTGTGTTCACAACAACTCAACAGGAACAACACTTGCCCACATTTAAGGTTCCATACAGTAAAATTGGTGTCTCAGAGCCAGATCCACCTCCAGAAAGGGGCCTGTCGTGCGTTCTCAAAGTGCTAGGGCTTACATGTAAGTTTACGTTTTTTAGCAGTAGTGCCAATAGTTGTAGGTTCCAATTCATTTAAGTAAAATTATTAGCTTTTTTATGAATAAGACCCATTATGTCCCACACACAATTATTATACAATGTACATATTTGAACAAGTATTGTAGTTTAATGTCAAAATTTAACTTGGCTTATGTCTTATTTTCAGATGACAAATCAAAACTAGAAAAAGAAATACATCAAATGGCTTTGATGGACAAGGAGAACGAGGAGACAAGATGGACGCAAAACGAAAATAGAAGGTAGTTCTTTCTTTAAACATCGCAAACCCCTAGTAGTACAGTAGACTCCACATGTTAAAATTGCAATTGACAAGCAAAATACGTTATGATTGCCGTTTTACGACTGCAATACATTTTGAAAGACATTTCAGATTGTTAGTTTTTCTTAACTGTTTTGGTTCTTTTTCGAAAACCCCTACAATTTTATAAATCTAACTACCCTGGGTCCTATTTGGTTCGGACTATTGATGTCCTACTGTATTTGTAATAGACAGGCGGTACACTCTATTCCCAATCTGTATGTTTGCAAACCAAACTAGTAAGAGTCTACTGTAGTTTAGTATCTCTATTATGTCAATTGCTTCACGTTTATGTCAATATGGTGAACTTGACTAGGCCTACAAGTTGTTACATTGCATTCTCATTACACAACTGTAACCCCTTTCCATTTAAGGTTTGTAAAAGTAAGATTAAAGTAAGATGAAACAGGCATTTTACAAAAAATTTAACAACTTAATGACAAGCAATAATGATTTTAAATTTTGTTGTTAATTGTTTAGTGTTATTGAAGTAATGGCAATGACAAAGCCTTTGTTGAATGTGTTTAAAGATTTGAACAACTAATATATAAACTAAAATAAATTAGTTCACAATTAGCCTAGTGATAATTTTCAAACAAATACAGCCAATTTGAAAAGAAAACAGTATCCTTCACTCAAGTGGTAATGTTCAAGAGCAGGTTGTAGAATTTTGCGAGCTGTCAAATCCTGTAAACGAACACATGCATAAAGTTCCACTTTAAGAACGTAACACTTCAAGAAAATATCTGGGAATGCTTGCATTAGGCTACTTTGTTGTCAGTGGTAGTTTAGATATATGATTTTTTTCCAGCCAGTACCGAGAAGTTGGCTTTCCTGGCGCTGGTGGATTGCCTTGGGAGCAGTCCCGATGACTCAGTCAAAGATAAAACGTTCAATCCCTTTGACGAATCATCACAGACCCAGCTGAGGAGGAACCATCTGAGGTAAGAATAAAAGTGTACATTTTCTCTAATATATTACTAAAGAAATGTGAGGACAAAAATGTTTGGACCGAACGGGGATTTGAACCTGGGTCTCCGGCTTGCCAGGCGGTTATGCTAAACCACTACACCATCAGGCCCAACTATTTCTGCCTTCAAATTTAGAGAAGTACTTAAATCTGAATATTTTTCCGAAACATGTGACTGTCAAATAAAGACTTTAAATCAACAAGCTGGAAATATTACAAACAGAATTTAAATACTATGTCAAATGACTTACAGTACAATCTCACTAATCCGGCCCTAAATCGAGATCAGAAGCGCCGGATTAGCGGAAATGCCGGATTAGTGGAGGTTCACTAAAAATTTTCAATTAGTCAGGAATAATCTTTCTTACTTTGGAGGATGATTCTCTACTCTTAAAGAACGATTCAATTTAATTCTTATTCCTCCTTATGTCTGTGAATTTTGTATCTGCCGATGTTAACTTATTACCACTTTCTAATCATTTTAAAATCACAGTAGCCTACTTTTATCTATCGTCAAAGTAACATCTTTACGCTTTTGCAACATCTCACGGTCTGTACTGAACGGAAGCACTGATTAGCAATAGGCTAAACAACGCACACTTTGTTTACACACTTTACAGACAAGTAGAGACTTGAAAACAGGTGGCTAGTTGACGCGTCACACCGCGGATTACTGGACGGTCGGAGTGGCAACGGCCGGATTATAGAGACTGTACTGTATATAGATCTTAATTTGTATAAACGCTAAAAAGCAAAATTGAAAAAGAAATTTGAAGACAAATATAAATTTTCTCTAATATAAGCAGGGTTTACCTTTTGCACCTAAAAGAGAGGTTTTTTTTAAGACAAATTCAACGGACACAAAGAGAAAAGTTTTCTCAACTCATTTTCCGTTACACCCATTTAAAATAACCTTCTTGGGCCTTGAGAGGTTAATTATTGTGTCCTTAAAAATATGAAATCAACAATACCCTAAACAAGATTTTGGCCAGCCCATATCAGGTTGGCAATCTAACCTAAAAATTAAAGAAAACATAATTTTAAATAAAATTGTTCGATTATAGTTGTGTAACTACAGATTATTCGGGTATAATTGAACCACATTATGAATTTTGTAGAACTAAAGACTTCAGTTATATTGAAAATATGTAAATTCCAAATAACATGTATTAATTAATAGTAATAAATTAACCAAGGTGACTATTTTCTATCACTTCTTATTTATCAACAAATCTTCTTTTGCACCATGAGTTTTGTAATTTATATCCTTAATGATTGTAGATGTGGCAACAATTCCTGGAAAGATTTCATTTTATTGTGTCTAGAGATCATTTCTTTTTTTAGATGCTGCTCAGTTGGCTTACCGATCAAGCCGCCTCCAACCTTAAAGGATTCGCATTTTAAGGTCTTCGTTTACCAGAAGGTGGTCATCCAAGCAAACCAAAAAAGAAGACAAGCAGGGTGATATTTAAAATTAAGTAAATTAAAACAATTTTGTAAATAATTGAATTATAATTTAATAATAAGAATTGCACAGTGGGCAAATAAAAAAGTTTATGTCATACATAGCTGTTGTGTTTATTTCAGCCTTACCACTGCATCTTGTGCTAGATAAAGTAAAATAATGGTCAATATTTCCATACGGCACTTTTGCACATTTATTTGGGTTTTAAATCATTTTAATTTTAATCAACACATAATTATTAGAATATTTTAGCCAGTGATTTTTAGTTATTGATTTAGATGTAACCATAATAATTATTCTAAAATTTATTTTTTCAACAATTATAATTATGGTATTGAAACAAATTTTTTGTATAGTACCTGAAATATATTTGCTATTTCCAAAAATATATTATAATTATATTTTAATGGATACAGTTATTTTATATTATACCAAATATATTAGTGAATATATAGTTAAAATATATATATAAATATATATTACTTATATATTTTAGAAAATATATTTATTTTATATTAAAATACAGTATTGTAATATAATTTTAATATATTCCAATACAATATTTTAATACATTTTAATTGTATGTTAGAAAATATATTTTCCGCAATATATTTAAATTATAAAACAAATGTATTGCTGTTAATATAATAAAAATGTATTTTGAATATAGCGTGCCGCCATAATCATAGTATTTCAATTATATTTATTATATATTCTTAAAATATTTATAAATTTTTTATTGAATTATAAATTCCTTAAACTTATGGGTTAATTGTAATCTTCCATCGTTCTTTCCTGATACTAAAGCAGCACGGCTTCGGAGTCGGCTCGAAAGTATTCTCTCCGAGCACTGAACTCTGCTCGAGCTGCAAAGCCTCGGAATTGGTCGAGTAATTTGCCGCTAACTTTATCGGTCAATTTTTACCGCTGAAGGCGAAGGGTGTCAAGAAATCGCCGCTAACGGTAAATCAAGTTGTGATTTCACCGCTGGCATTACCGAGTCAAGAGATTGCCGCTAACGGTATTAAAGTCGCGGATGCTGTCCGATCAAGTAATGGAGTCAAGAAATCACCCGCCTAACGGTATCGAAAGTTGTGATTTCACCGTTACCAAGAGTCAAGAGATGCTGCCAACGTTATCGGGTCGCGGATTTTACCGCCAGCCGCTAGTGGAGCAAATCGCCGCTACGGTAAATCGTTGTGGATTAAATCGGTTCTAGGAACCATGCTTTAGCCTTATCGGTCGATTATCTTTCCGCAAGAACCGTGGAACCGGAGCAAGCTAGAACTGAACCCAATTCATCCTCCAATATTTATTATGTATTCTTATAAATATATAAAATGGGTTTGAAATTGTTACTTTATTTATATTTAAAATATATAAAGTTTTGACCTATACTCATTTGATTTATTAGTTAAATAAATTGCGTACAATATTTTATCTTATATTTTGGTATTGTGGGCAATCTGAACAGTATATATCCACATTACTATTTATCATCTCTACTACACCACACAAAGTAATCCTATTAAACTGAAGAAAGAAAAGTTATTTAATCCATTGTCGCTTCACAAAATAAATGCTCTTAAAACGCTTTAAAATAGTGTATTTTTTTTTTTGCCCCTTGTTTTGAAACTTTTCCTGGACTCCCCTGGTGCCTGTATAGAATACCCCCAGACGCCCCCCCCCACTGCAGTGCCCCTCTTAAACTAAAAACCTGATTCCCTCTGCTGAAAGTGTTTCCTCATGTGTTTAAGAAGTTGGGTAAAAACAATGCCGATCGTTTTTGGGTAGTGACTTTTAACCAATTTATAAAGTACTCACAGATTTTTATGTTTTAAATTGCACACCAATATGAACTACAAAAAATTAATTTAAAAGGAAATCAACTCATATTAGTATGTTTTATCACTAGGTCCTAAAGTGACACTTTTTGACACGAGTTCAAGTCCGAAGACGTTAAATGACCGAGGGTCAAAAAGACACTTTCGGGGAAAGTGATGAGCGATACTTTTTGTCATGATGCAAATAATAATGGGAAATAAATGTCAATAAATGTTTTAATATTATAAAGAAACTTAAGTAAACATTGTTTTGAACCCAGCAGTCTGAATTACGGTATATTGTTTTGGAGAAAC
>CM032060.1:54545143-54562416 GCA_018831715.1 Matsumurasca onukii
CTTGTATCAGACTGTTCATTGTAACAGAAAACACAAAAATCATGTTTAACAAATTTTTTAAATGACAACAAGCATTTATTATCCTACCAATCTGTAATTGTTTATGTGATAATTGTGTTATCAGTTTTAGAGGTCTAACAAATCGTTAGGTTTATAAATTAAAAAAACAATATTATAATAACTATTTGTCAACTTGTTTATCTTTAAAACGTTTAACACCTTTCTTGTGACAGTACAAAAGCTAAGTTTAAAAACTAACAAATTTTAAAGCCATAGTAAAATGGGAAAACAAACCTTTGCGAGATTAAACATCTGAAAATGAATGATGTTATTTACGCGGTTAAATCTGTTAAGCTTCCTCGGAGCAAACTCATTGCTGATTAACAAGTTTCTTGTAAGTTCTGATGAGACTCTAAGTGCTTGGTTATACAACATACATGAGTCATCAGTTACGTTACCCTTGAATCGAAGCAACTAAACGTTCCAAAAATATTTTCGACTTAAAACCTATTGATACTTCAAAAACTCTATGTATCGTACTACCAAATTCTCAATGATTTTAGCGCATTCAAATTGTATTTCATTTCTTTATAAGACCGCAACATTCTGAAACAAACATTTATTATCCACCGATCTGTGAATTGTGTATGTGATATGTTATCAGTTATAGATGGTACTTAGTTTATGGATAATGGCCGTTTGTGATCATAAATTTACTAAACTATGGCTTTGCAATAACTTGACACGACGGGTTTTGTATAGTGTGTTCCACATAAATTATATAGCGCTTATGGTGGTCAATATGAACAAAGTATTATACGGGAGAAATATATACAATTCACTCTCGTATTAGTATCAAAGTATTATTATGTCCAGAACAAATCTTGTAAATATATCATCAATTGTTTATTCATTCATTTAATCGTTCATTACAAAACAAACCTGACTCCGCCTAGAGTATGTTACGAACAGTTTTATTTAGTCCGCTTTGTTAATTGAATTGGAAATATTTTGGACTCAGCATGAATAAGAGGCTGAGATTAGGTTTATTTTCATAAACACAGTTAATGGTATATAATTATGTTGAACGTATAGTATAATACGTTCATTGAAAGAACGTATATTGAAATAGTTTTAAAATTTTGTTGGTTTTAATTAAATCATAAGAATTTTAACGTTTAAGCTCAAGGGTTTTACTCTTGTGTCTAATAAGTTAGTCATACTATAAATAAAGTACTCAATGTGAAAAGTAAATTTTAAACCAAAACTTATCGTGATCTTTTTTTAAATTATGAAACACGTACACACTATACACAATTTGTTGAAAACATGTAAACATGGATTAATGAAAGAACAACTCTTCTTATAGAAACCAATAACAGCAGCGGGTCTCTGTGATGGTAAAACAATATTGCGTACATCATAACATTTTCGTCGCAATTAACTTACACTTCAATTATTTCACAACGTTTTAATACAATATGCAATCACACAGTATTGTATTTGACCTACAAACCTTATAATATCTGTATAACTATGATTATTTGAGATACGAACTACTTTTTCGTTCGGTTTTCATTCTTTAACTATTTTTAAACTCGAGTAATTTAAATATTTTCAATAATGGAAGCAATATCTTTCGAGATTGTCATTCCAAAATTCATGGGAAAGGTTTCACCGTTTCACGTAATAATATTCTAGTTTTTGCAGTGAAAACACGATATAAATAAATAAACATTGAGGAATTTTCAAATGATTACAGTGCAAACAAACCGATTGTACAAACATATCTAACTTATCGGACTTTCCTCAAACTGACGATGTGGACTAGCCACCGAGTCTAAACAAAACAAGAATAGCCTAAACGAGCCTCTAATAGTCAAGATGAGCCACGAATAGCCAAGACGAATCAAAACCCGCCAAAACAAGACACTACAAGCAAGGAATAGCCAATAGGAACCATGCAGGGTGAAGACTCTGGATTGTCGGTATCACACTACTCAATCAATAAGGAAGTTGTCACTTCAGTCACGTGATCTATAATCACACATAACATGTCTTGTTTTCAGTTATTTCAGTTGTATCACAATGATTCCTAAGCGAGCATCACGTGACTATGACTCATTGATGGCTCAGTTTTGATTGGATTTCGCTTTCCTGCCGCCGCCAATCAGA
Organism: Matsumurasca onukii; assembly: GCA_018831715.1. Classification (NCBI taxonomy): domain Eukaryota; kingdom Metazoa; phylum Arthropoda; class Insecta; order Hemiptera; family Cicadellidae; genus Matsumurasca; species Matsumurasca onukii. The sequence continues at coordinate 54,547,319 of CM032060.1, forward strand.
TCCGCCGACAAATTGTGGCTTTCAACAGAATTACAGCTGTTTCGCACCACTTTGATACAATCTCACAGATAACACCGGGGATGTGCTTTCATAATGTAGGACTCAAAGTGGGCTGATGTGTTCCCCTCATTTGTGTATCATATCCATTTAAGTGTGGGATGATATGTATTGTATTACGTCTAATATCTATACCGCATAACTAAAGTTGAGTTAAAACCTCGTTATGATTCTGAGAAATTGCTTTCAGTGCTCATCTACTAATGCCAATATAGTTCGGATTTCTATTAAATACTGACAATATTTCACCGAATGTATTTGTAGCCAATAATAAAACGCTAACAATGAAATACCAACTTTGCATTACTGAAATCATGTTATTAACAAAGATCCAGTTTATTGCATCACATGAAACATTAAATGAACCGTACAGACAACTAGTGAACCATTATTCCTCAATTAAATCCTTCAATTTGAAAATTATACATTGTTTTTCACGGTTAACAAAGTCGAACGCATTTCTACATTTCAAACAAACACTACGCTCTCTAAACTCCCCGCTACCCTAAAAGCTTAAAATTATTGACATTATTTTGAAATCTAGCAACAGCCAAAATATGAACTTATAGGTTACACTACCTAGACAGCAGAACCCCTTGCATACCAGCGTTGAATAATGTAACAAACAAAATTACACTCGGTACACCCTGTATACTACCAATTATATTCATGTTCATCATCATCAGGATAATGAAGCTCCCTACATTGTATAATGGCTGGAGGCCAGTTCATTATAAGCCTATGAGAGACAAGCATTGAATACTTGAAGTGTGGAAGTGTTATGCACTTCACTCCCATATTGGTGTCAATGTAGAGCTACAGTTAAGTATCTGTGTTATTTATACGTATTTAAACTTATCGAACTTGGCAATTTGTAGCCTATAATGTGATAGGCAATATGAATGAGGAGTGTACAAAACCAGTGAGGTAAATAGCTTTAACTGTCTCTTTTTTCTAGTAACATGAATAAGGCAGTTACTATTTTATATTTTGATAGTCGGTTTTAAAACTTACGTAATCTTGCAGTTTTAACATATTGTTAAACTTGAATGTCCTTGGTTTATGTTCAACTATACATAATTCAGTCAGTTGGGATGTTGATCATGAGTAATGCAATATGTATGTCCGCTACAACTTGATTATGTCCTCATATGTCATGTGGTTATGTCACGTTATGTCAGACACCAACTCAACTGTTATACAAGAACAATATATTAAGCTGCTTAGTAAAGTGATTTTATCATAATTTCAGCTCTAAGGATGACGTAAACTTCCCTGTGTTTGACTACAGAGTAAATTCACTGGGTAAGTTCATTCTTAGCCACCACTTTCCCCATGCCACATCTACAATAAGTTTCCGGCGGTAACTCAGCTGTAGTTATGACATAGGAAAGCAGAAAACCTCTGACTAAGTAGTAGTGAGATAAATATGGGTCTACACTTTGGAGAATGGCACATGGGAATTTTTTATGATTTTTCTAAGAAGGAACGTTCTGATTGGTTAAGATGGAGGTGGAGGGGGTAGATTTGGAGCAGGAAAAGCAGAAAACTGATGAATAAGTTCTCACAAATAATAAATCAGGTCCAGTTTTGTTTCATACACTTATTTGTCTCTGTGGTTCCGGTCAGAAAATGCGATAAATCCAGTTCTTTGGTGACATCGACATCTCTAAGCCGATTTATTGCTTGAATTTGCGATATGATTCATTAACTTAATCACTAAGTCCTAGATAACTCTACAGATCCTTTATTTAATCAAACAGCAACTATTTGTTGATAGAGATTAATAATAAAAGCTTATTAGGAAGATTTTGAAACTCAAAAAGAAAAATTTTAAGAACTTGCGCAAATAATTCTCAGAACCTTTGTTCATGTTCTTTTATAGAGTTCTACTAAATAGTTAACTGTTTCAACTTGAAGGGCAAATTTAATTGAAATCGTTTCGTCAAAGTCAATTTGGTTAATCTATAGAAGGTCTTGAGTGGTTTGGGGTGGGGGGTTTTTTAGGGAAAGGGGTGGAACGCGGCAAAAATGGATATGAGAGCACTTTTAACTTTGATTCAATTTTTCATTATTAACAGCCTCTTATGATAATCTAGTTCTTCCAGTTCTCTTCATCAACCGCGTAATAACAACATTATAATTAGCTTGAAATATTTCGTTCTCGCTGTGGAACACCATCTTCAGTCACTGACTGGCAGAAATTGCTGCCTGCTATCATATTGGTCCCATGACTGCCAACCGTACATTGGAGCAAAGATGCCAACTGTCGATGGACCAGTAAGATTGCAGATAGCAAGTATATTAGGTTCAGCCAATTATTAGTGACTGAAGAAAGAGTTAGGTTTAGCCCTTTGTACATAATATAGCTTGTAATAGCATGGTGTATAGCAAAAATCAAGTTCACAACACCTTTGTAGACGATACCTTAAATTTGAAAAGTCAGTAGAATCGTGTTTCGTGTATATACCCTTCGTCAGGACCAGCGGTTCCCTGTGGCTTGAATAATAAAACCTGGCAGGTTCCGGCTAAAGCTTCTACAAAAGCTAGTGGAGATGAGACGTTTTATGGTTATTTTTCAACTTGGTCTTGAAATATTTGTAAAGACATTTACCACGTTGTGTATACCTTTGCACAGTTTAATAGTTTTGCGATACTCAGCTTAGAAAACCTATATAACCGCCATTTTGAAACCAGAAGCGATAATAATTATTCAAATTGATTTTTAAATTTGATTATATTAACAATTGTGAAAAATGTCGCTTTTATACCTTTTTTATCATAGAGAATAAACTATTTAGTGAAAAACACAGACAGAAGGAAAACTAGGCGAGATAGGACTTGGTGTTATTGGAAATGTTTGGTTTATTTTGACTTGATAAATCACTTGGTGAAGTTTGATCCCCTACTTACTGGACACCCTGTATTGGGAAACAAAACAGTTATGTTCCTTTATTAATGATAAGTGTCATTCAGGTGTCTAGGTTTTTAAAAATGTTGTCCTATTAAATAGTGACAAGGCAGTTTGGAACAACGAAATACAAGCCAATGTTAATTGTCACGTTTTTATTAAACAGTAAAACATGTTAGTCTATAACAGCTGTGTGTCATTATTCATATATCGTTTGAACTTGAATAACTATAGAAGTTTATATATCATGAGAATCAACAATTTATAATTTTGAACATCCTTAAAATGAAAACTTATTATTTTTAATACAGGTTCGCTATTTATATTGTGTACAACTGTTGTAAATTTATAACATTAAGATACAATTTTTGGTTATCTATTACTTTACATTGGGTTACTGTTTTATTTTATGTACATTTTTGTTGCTCTTATAATTTAAATACGTAAGACAATGTTAAACTGCAGTTTCAAAGTGTGCTATTCAGGCATTTTGTATTCCTAACTTTGCCTCGTTAAACAAGACAACCTTTACTTTTCAAATTTGTAACAAATTCGCTGCACTTATATAATTGAAAAGTATTAGCCTACTTTTTTTTAGTTATCCTAACAATTCAGAAAAATGGCATAAATAAGTGGGCCATATGGTGCAGTGGTCGGCATAATTACCCGGCAGGGAGAGACTCGGGTTCGAGTCCCGATTCTGGCACACATTTTGTCTTCAAATTTCTTGAGTAAAGTGAATGTAGGCTATAAATAAATAGGGGCTCTAAAATTTAAATGTCCCAAAATTCTAATTGCATTTTTTTTATCAACAGACACGTTCAAAATTTGTGCGAGCACTACTTCCCCAAAACATAATTCCATCATTTAGGTGAGAAAATATAAGGCCGTAATATGCCATGAGAAGGACTTGGGTAAAGCAGAAGCCGGATAGTTTTCGTAAACCGAATATACCTGACGCAACTTTGCAGCAAACATTGTTTATTTCATTTTCCCAGGTCAAACCTTTATCTATTTAAATTTTAAGGAACTTGTATAGCTTCTTCAACTACAACATCATCCACCATGGTTATTGCTGGTGATACGCAAGGTTGAACTTTTAGACAAAATTTAATTAGTTGTGTTTTAGCGTTATTAGTTTTTAAATTATCTGCTAAAAGTCTTGAATTGTAGTATTAAGACTGATGTAAGTTTGAATTTCTAAGGTATTTTGTGTTTCTACGGTAAAATAAAAGGTAGTATCATCTGCAAATTGAATCATTTTTTCATTGTGTATTGAAGTTTTGACATTATTTACATATATCAAAAATACAAGAAGACCCAGCACTGATCCTTTGGGGACACCATAGCTAATTTTGATTTCCTTCGAGAGTGAACAGTAATCAAAGAAAGAAGTAAAATACCGGGTAACTCAAAAAAAACTTTACAATTTTGAAAATTCATATAAATTTTATTAAACAAGTAACAGCCCTGGTTTTGGTGTTGTTTTAAAGGAAAACCAAGTTTTGACTCGCATAGTCCGCTGGTGCCTGGTGTGCCACACAAGCACTAGTGACTGTTACGTTATGTTTGGTTTGAAGAATCGAAGTCTGCGACAACAGTTCAGCAATACGTACCAAGTAAGCACATAAACAACCACATAACTATAGGATTTGGAACAGTGAAAATCCACATGAAACATTACAGCATGTTCGTGATAGCCCTAAAGTGAACGTTTTTATTGTGTTGAGCAAGGGACGATGCGGCGCCTTTTCCCGAGAGAACCATCAATGGTATAGTATACGTTGATATGTTGCAACAATTTCTCATACCACAGATCAATAAAGATGATACCGAAAACAAACGTTTTTATTTATGCAAGATGGTGTACCGCCACACTATCTGACTGACGTCAGTATTTTCGGAATGGCCGCTTCTCAGGTCAATGGATTGGCCATGAAGCGCCAACTGCATGCCCTTTCCACAGACCTGACACCGCTAGATTTTTTCTTCTGGGGTTTCATGAAAGATACGGTGTACGTACCTCCTTTGTAAACCAATCTACGTTAACTTATAGCAAAGATTTACGCCGCTGTGAGCAAGTTACCCTAAAATACTAGTACGAGTCTGGGAAGAAATCTACTACCTATAGGATGTCTGCAGAATAACCAACGAAAGCCACATAGAACATACAACACCAAAACCAGCTATGTGCCTTGTTTAATAAAATTTATATGAATTTTCAAAGTTGTAAAGTCTTTTTTTGACTCTCCCGGTATAGTAAAATCTAACGTGCATTCAGAGATTTATTTTAGTCTAAAACGCTATAGAAAGTACTCACTTTTGCTTTGATTTAATATAATACTTCCATTCGGGTATTACAGTTTGAGACAGTACAAAATAAAACTATGCTTAAACATGTATGGCAGTGTGATTATACAGTAAACATTAGCCTAGAGTAAAACCTAGGCCGAACCCCTAATTGGCTTTATTGCTGTTTTTGTCACACTTTAGTTAAACATACCACGTAAATGTGTACTAATATAATTGAAAAATATTTCTTTCATGTATATTGTCCCAAACGATCAAGAAAGTAAAGTATAGTTATAAAAATAGTAACGTACAATCAAGTATCGTTAGTAATAACCTACTTATAATGGTAATTATGAATTTTTAGTCTAAAACGCTATAGAATGTACCTATTTTGCATTGTATTATTAATGTAAATACTACCAATCAGATACATGAAAATATACACGATTAGTAAAGGATGACGTGAAATGTACTGGACAGTGACAGAAAGCAGTTGACAATGTTTCACTGAGGTGTCAAGGTTTTGTAGAAGATAGCAGACACAGGACTGCCAAAGTCACCATGTGCTGTGTAAACTGCAGAGTAAAATGTTCCAGTGTCTTCTCAGCACTTGACTGTCTATATACATCGAACTCTGCATCACAAGAGAGGGTGAATGTGTACTTAGTGTTGGGTGACAGCACCACAGGTCTCTCCTCTGTAGATACTGGCTTATCAGAATAATCCCAAAGAAGTTTTTCAGAGAGCGTGACAGTTGTGATGTACTTCCGGTCCGTTCTCTTCCTGTCATAATGTTCTGACCCGAGCCGTTGACCGTCCGCATAGTCACAACACATTGCTGCTATCTCACCATCGGCCACGATGTCGGTTGGTGCAACTTCCTTGCAGAACTCTTCTTGGGATAGAACACAAACTCTGATGTCATGTAGTGCCTTTTCGAAATTCACTAAAAACATTTGGACATTTATAAAAGTATTAATCTTTGTCTGGAAACATTATTTATAAACCAACAAGTGTGTGAAGTTTATAACATAATAACCTACGAAGATGATTATCACATCGCTAAAAGATGATTATCTTTTAGTGAAAAACAGTTCAAAATGGCCATGAGTTATACCAAATTTTAGTTAAGATAAAACTTTGGGTATAGTTTTAAACTTAGTGAAATATTCCTTTAAATTACGGTCTACCTACCAAGTTCACAAGCTGAAGTTGCGTTGTACTTATAGACTTTCTTATATCTGGTCGACACAGACATGTGGGAATGTGGTCGATTGTCTCATAAAGTTGTATTGTTCTCCCACATGGCTGTTTGCAGGATTCTCACATTGTATGATCCACACGTTTCCCCAGGAACACAATCATAGTCTGTATATTCACATGTGTCCTCAGGAACACAATCATAGGCTGTATATACACACGTTTCCTCAGGAACACAATCATAGGCTGTATCACACCCTGAAACATATTTCATTAGTATTGTTTTAAACATAGTGGATGTGGAACATTATTGTAAGACTTATTTTTTGACAGGAGCGTTATTGTTGCTAGTATGTATGGGGTGTCTAATAAAGACGTATGGATTAAAATATTATAATAATAGAAATATCTTCATGTCTCTAACTGCTTACAATTTTACAGTAATATAAAGATGAGTTACAATTAACTTTCTCATTACCATAAGAGTTACAGAGCTATCCGCTACGGTCACAGCCTCGCTTCGGCCTACGGCCTCAGCGTTGTGTATCCTTTTACTGTAATGCCATTTGAAAGAAGATTTATACAAGGTAAGTATGCTGCATAAAAAGTAAAGTATCGCCTTGTTTACTTAATGTAAAATCACTTTAAGTTAAATTGTTTTCATATTTTTTCAATCTTCAAAGATTGATTAAACTAAGTAAACTTTGTGTATCATTTTCAGTTACACAAACACTTTCTTATTTCGTTATCTTGAAAATGGTGTAAAATATGTACGGAAAATATGTATTTGATAGAAGATTACAGAATCTACACCGGACGGTCTTACCAAGTTCAAAGCTGAAGTTGCGTTGTACTTGTCGACTTTCTTATATCCTGGTCGACACAGACATGTGGGAATATGGTCGATTGTCTTACAAGTCGAGTTTTCCCCACATGGCCAGTGTTGGCAGAGATTCTCACATTTGTATGATGCACGTTCCTCAGGAACACAGTCATTGGATGTACACGCTGAAACATAGTCCATTAGTGTAAGTGGTACAATATTCTAAGGCTTATTGTTGTGACAGGAGCGATTGTATAGTCGGGAAGTATGTACCGAATGCCTAATAACAGCACAGATTGAAGTATAATGGTTAAATAATCTTAATTTCTCCAATTGATGAAAGTGAAATGAAATGAAATAAATGAATGAAACAAGTGCTTTATTTGAGATTCTGTGTACATGATTTACGCACGAAACCAAATAAAAATACACTTTTTCAGCTATGGCCTGAAGAGCCGTCAGCTGGGTTAGCATGTATAATAAAAAAATAATAACAATAAACACTGTGCGGTTAACCGCTATACAAGAACAACTTACACTACACAACTATATATAAAATAATACTTCTTTTATTATAAATAAGTAATACACAACTAAAACCCTTCTTTCGGTCCTTTGTATAGCACACAATTTTGTTTTCCCTCTAATTTGAGTAAAATCAAATTTCAAAAATTAAACTCTTGAATTAATTCCCATCTATATTTCCAGGCTATCTTCATGTACTTCCCCAGTGCTCGCCAATCCCGCCCATTTAAAAGTTCGTAAAAACCTACTGCATCTATTTCAAAATTCCCCAAATACTGTTTTCTAATATATTTCAAAATTGGACACCTTGCTACGAAATGAAACACTGTTTCATTCTCTTGCAAATTGCATAAAGAGCACAGAAAAACTGACTCCTCTAACCAAGGTTTGTAATTTAAATTTACGAGCTCTGCCCGAGTTTTGATAGCCCACGATATTGTACTAACATCAAGGTCGTCTCTGAGTGCACTCCTGTCTCCGAGGTCAAGGTCGAGGGTCAGGTACTGCGTGTGATAACGTGAGGTCCGTGCTCTGCCCACACAGTCCGCACGGAACCTCACCCTCACCCCCTCCACTACACCCATCAGCTGGGTCCGCAGTCTGTCCAACTCCTGAATGTTAAAGTCCACTTCAATACCTAATCTTTCACTTAAGTTCTTCCAGCCTTGGTACCAAAAAATCCTCTTAGATATTATTTCTTTTGAGAAAATATTAGGCAAGCGATTTTCTTCCAAAGATAATGTCTTCAATATATAATGCACATTTAATTTCAGTGTGTAGACGAATATAATTTCAATATTTGCCTCCAGATAAATAGCGTAGTTTGGTGTATTATTAGGAAGTCGAAATAGCTTTTAATGAAGTCCCGTTGCACCGATTCTATGTCGTTGCTTTGCATACAACCCCAAACCTGTGCTCCGTAGCAGAGAATTGCTCTAATAATAGTTTCAAAACATTTGAACTTTGCACTGGTTGGAACTTTTGCATTGTCAATTAATTTTCCCACATTACATTCATTGCCATTCTCGATGCTCTGGACTTTTCGGCGAATTGTAGATTCCATAATGATGGTGTAAATATCATTCCCAAATATTTATATTTATCTACGACTTCTACCCTGTTTCCTTTATACCACCATTTGTTGTCTGATTTCAACCTGCCACCTTGTCTAAAACCATTATTTTGACTTGTTTAAATTTACTAATAGGTTCCAATTTTCGCAGTATGCTTCCAATCTGTTAATCATATGTTGAAGTCCTGTGGCTGACGGGAAATGATAACAATATCGTCCGCATACAGAAGCATGTTGACTCGTGTTCCACCAAAACTGCATCCTCCCTCCAGTACCTCCGGCAAGTCATTTATAAATAAAGAAAACATTATTGGACTAAGGATGCAGCCCTGTCTCAAACCCATCTTGGTATCAAACTTGTCAGTAACGCCTTCCTTGCACCAGACTCCAGCCGTCGTTCCACTATAATAGCTTTCCAATAATTTAATAACCTTCGTGGACACTCCAATGCATGACAATTTATATAGTAGCGAATTTCTGTCTATCGTGTCAAAGGCTGACGAGAAATCTACGAAAAAACAAAATAGCTTTTCTTTTCTTGACATCTTTATGTTTACCATGCTTGCTAGATTGTAAATGTTGTCCACAGTTGAGTATCCCCTTCTGAATCCTGCCTGAAACTCACTCATAATTTTTTTCTCGTTCACCCAATTATTTATTCGGTTGTTTAGCATACCCAAAAATAGTTTTCCAATGCAGTCAATAAAAGACAATCCTCTATAATTTCCTACCTCATCTAAGTCACCTTTTTTGTGTAAGGGAAAAATAATTGATCTCTTGAAACTATCTGGCACTGACCCCGTTATGAATATATTATTGTAAGCTGATAAAATTTTTTCTTTCAGAATATTGGGGGCACTTTTGAAAAACTCATAGGGTACTCTGTCATATCCTGGGGCCTTTCCTACTTTAGCAAGTCTTAAAACTAGATTCAAATCATCAATGGTAAATTCCCCATCCAAGTAAACATCCGTTATCTCGGGGTATGCAAAACTTATCCTTGATGCCAACAAAGGAGGATTCAGCAAATTCTGGAAATGATTTACCCACTCTGCGTGCGTAATATTGCCTACTTTCTTAATGTCTTTCTTTTTTAATTTATTCATGGCACCCCAAAATGTTTTGGCGTCTAATGAAATCTGTATGCTGTTAATCACAGATGCTGCGTAACAGTTCTTCTTATACAGGCACAATTCTTTGTATTTTTTCTGTTCCTCGATGTACTTACTCTTGACGTCTATAGAATTACTTTTCCTGAATAAGTTTAGTATTCGGAAAACACGCTTTCTAGCGGCCAAACACTCGAAATCAAACCAGGGCTGTTTGTTGTGAAGGCTCTTCCTTCCGCTTGCCACCTGTTTACAAGGGGCTGAGTTGACAATACAATCTGTTATCTTATCAATATTGTTCTGATTGTTGTCAGTCAGCTGTAGTTGCGCAATCGCTTGCCCTACCTTATCAGTGGCGACTTGGCACATGACCAGAGTTTTGTGGGAGCAGCTTCCTCTTTCCTCAGGTCAGGGTGCCAACCTTGATTGTACATTCAATGGGCAAATGATCTGAACCGGGAAAATTGACTACTTTGAAATTCCTTACAGAATACAAGGAATTTAGTGACACGGCGGCTAAATCAATGACTGAGCATCCTCTGGGTTTATAAATGTATATCCCCTTCTTTATCCCACAAAGTGCGCCCATTTAGAATAATTAACCCATGATTGCAACACAAATCTAGTATTTTTTTACCATTATTATTTACAATTAAATCTTTAGAATTCCTTATACTAGTAACATTTCTGTTGAAACTCTCTAAATTTATTTCACCTTCAAAATTTTGTTCAACACCCACTCGCATTAAGATCTCCTACTAAGATCAAATTTTTGTATTCATGTTTATTAAGAAATAACTTTAAAGTATCAAAATCTTTTTCCCAGCTATTAAAATTAATATACAGAGGCAAAATGATCATTTCGAAACTATTACAGTTCAGTTTTATGACTGGGAAATCATTCCCTTCTAATACATTGATGATTTTAGCGTAACGAGTTTTTCTTACCATAACAACAGAACCCCTATATTTCTGCCAAAATTTTAGCCTATGGGCAAAATGAAAAGTTAAATTGAAATCTGAAAAACATTAGAAATAAAGTTTTTATCTACATTTGAAATAAATGTTTCTAAGAGTACAATTACATCATAATCATTAATTAATTTTATAAAGCTTTCGTCACTAACCTTATTTTTCAAACCACACATTATACACTAGAAGTTTGAAATCGTCCACCGGCCGTTGACAGTCCGTAAGAGCGCTGGTCCGTTGTCCTTGTTGTCCGGGGTCGGGGTTGACGACGCCTCCTCAGCGCCTGGGGTGTTACCATTTGTGCCCAATCCGCCGCCATCTCCGTAGTTGCTCCCGTCTGTGCTGCTGGATGTTCATTTGTGCCACCACCTTGCTCCTGGCCCTCCTGTTCCTGTAGCTTTGCCAGATACTCAGAGAAGTCTCGGCCGGTGAGCTCGTTCAGCCGCCTTGCTCCGTCCATTGGTCCAGCTCGCAGTTTTCGTTCCAGGTAAAGCGGCAGCCCTCGATGGTTAGATGATCATACACCAGAGGCATCTTCCTTCTACCGCAGACTCTCTCTACCTCGGCTCGCACCTTCGCTAGCAGCTCTTTTCTCGGATCTCGAGGGTAGTCACGGTGTACTGCGAAGCCGTGCCTTGTAGACTCCTCAGTCGTGACATTATAGCGTGGATGTCCCTGTCGTCAGGAAATGGGCGATGATCGTGGCTCGGCCTCTTCCCAGGGATGTGCTCGGTTCACGTACAACTTCATTAATTCCCAGCACCTCACTGCAGAACTTGTTCACAAAAACCCGTAGTCCCTTGTATTATCTGGTACTTTGAGTCCCTTAAAAATTAGATTGTTTCTTCTGGACCGTGACTCCAAATCCACTAGCCTAGACATTATCAAATGCTCCTGTCTTCTCATTACTGATATCTCTTCTTTTAAGACCTCATTTTCCTCTTGCAAAAGCTTGACTCTGTTACCTATTTCTGATAGATCTTCTTTCGTGGCAAGATTTGCTAGTTTTTGGTCCAGCAAAGCACCTAGGCCTGCCATGAGCTGACCTCGAGTGAGCTCTCCTACCTTCTCTTGTTCCATAGTCTCGTCCTTCAAGAAGGTTGGTAGTTCAGGTGATGAAGAAGATCGAGCTCTCTTGGGATTCCTCGGTGTGCAGGGGGTGAAAAATTGATCAATTTTCCTTTCACTCATATAAAACGTTAAACAGAACCACTTAACACACTAGCACAGTCACTGAACGTAATCCTCAGGCCGCGTTGTCACGATGCGAGTAGATCTGCACGCCGGTCTCAACTGGAACTCACTAACCACACTAACTGAGCGCCACAAACATTAACTGATAACAAACTTCTCCGGGCTTATTACGGTAAAAGTACTAATTGTGTCGATGGTGGACACTAAACACAATAGACAAGATAGTATACGTCTGGAGTCCAAATTTACTCGAAATATTAGTAAAACTAACTAGACCGATACGGACACCGTTGCTTGTCAAACCGCAGCAGTGCTGCCAACCTAATTCTCCAATTTAGCACAATTGTATATTAATATAAAACAAGTAACACACTTGCCAAAATTTAAATAATGTACAAGGACAAGGATAAAAAATTCAGGTCTTTTAGAAGGTCTGAGCTCAGAACCTTCTTTAGATACATGGACAAACATTGTATGCTATAAGAGGTGAGACCCATTGCCGCTATTCTTATAGATGCTTTAATAACAAGTATACAGGGTGTTCATAAAGGGTGTCACAAACCTTTAGGTTAGGTAAATTAGGTCAAAAGTAATAGAAAATCAAGACAATTGTTTTTTATATTAAATATTTAGCTTTTCCCAGTTAAAGGACCTTGTGTTATTACAAAGTTACCTTTTGGTGCCTGTACGTGAAAAGTCTACAGTAGGATCTACAGGCACCAAAAGGAATTTTACTATAATAATGTTTAACAACGTTTTATTTACCCAGATACTCAATATTATCTTGTTTTGTCCGCTAATTATATAATATGTCACACACCACAAACCAAATTGTCACAAAACTTATTATATCCAGTGTTTCAAACTACGACCATCCATGGAAAATTCTTCGCACACACGCGACTCTTCGTGGCTTTTCTAGACGGTTGATTCCGTGGCACAGGTTCCGAGGTACCTCCTTCTTTTGGTTGCCTCGGTTTACTACAGTTACAGCAGCGCAACTCCTTCTCTCAAACCGATAACGCATCGACAACCTTTTGCACCAGATCGTCCAAGGTCCACTGTTGTCCTGCTCTCTCTGCATTGGCGTACCTAACTCTCGCCTGGCACTGTATCGACTCTTTGACAGCCTCAAACTCTAAAGCTTGGGTGAGCGCCTCACTCAAGGTTTTAGGACAGGTTAGCAACTTTGCTGGGTCTCAGGTTCCCGTAGACCGTCGATGAACCAGTCCTTAGACAGCCGCTCGTAGACCTCTTCCGGCAAGGCGGGGTAGGCGCTTCGTACAAGTCGGACAATATCCGCCTCAAACTCTTGCAGGGATTCATTTGGCTGCTGGCATCGGCCCTCAACTGCGAGCGATACACCTGCTAGTGCGATGTCCGACCGCATCTCTAGTCTCCTGATAAGCTCGTCGTAGTTCAGGCGGTCCACAACTGGGATCGAATGAAGGACGCCTAAAGCGTCGCCCGTAGTGATAGGCTCAACACAGACGCCTTAGTCGCAGCCGTCCACTGGTGTACGCGTGCCGCTGTTTCGAAAAGGGTAAAATACTCCTCCCAAGGTGTTTTGCCGTCAAAAGGTGGCAGGCTCGTGTGTCCAGGAATCGAAGGCGCATACTTTACCGGCTCGGTGATCTCTGCTGAATATCCTGCAATCTGGCTTGTTTGCAATTTAGGTTCGGTCTCCTCAGTATCTCTCGTACCCGACTCTAAAAACTCAATACGCTTCGTAGCCTCTTCTAATTTCTTCTCTAATTCAATTTTGACTTTTTCTACATCTTCCTTTACTATGTTTTGAAGTTTTTCTTCCAATGATTTTGTATTAGCCAAAAATCTCTCTTCCAATGATTTCGAGCTTTCTTTAAGTTCTTCTAATGCTTTTGAATTTTCTAAAAACTTCTCTTCAATGATTTGTACTTGCCAAAAACTTGTCTTTTAGTGTTTTCGAGCTTTCCTTTAATTCGTCTAAAGCTCTTGAATTTTCGCTAAATTTTTCTTCCAATAGTCCTTGTGAATTTTCTAACAATTTATCTTCTAAAGTTTTTGAATTTTCTAACAATTTATCTTCTAAAGTTTTTGAATTTTCATTCAACTTTCTCTTCTAATTCTTTTGAGCTTTCCTTTTATCCTAAAGTTTAGAATTTTCATTCTTTTTTCTTCTAATGCTTTTGAGTTTTCGCTAAATTTATCTTCTAAAGTTTTAGAATTTTCATTCAACTTTTCTTCTAAAACTTTTGAACTTTCTTTGAGTTTTTCTTCTAGTAACTTACCGAGATCAGCCGAGCCACGGGATATTTCGAACAGTGGGCTGTCTGGATCGCCCCCTTCCTCTAAGACTGCCGCTCTCAATCTCTCCTGTAGCTGTGTCTTGTTTCCTGATGTTTCCAGTTCTCGCTCTTCAAGTTCACTTTTAAGTTCCACTACTTTGAGTTCACTTAATTTCACAAACTTAGTTGTAGCCATTTTTTTATGTAAATAAACAAAGTTTCACTAACTGAATCGCCTTCCCACTTCTGACACCAAATGTAATGTTTTCACGGGTACGAATAATAAGGCGTCAGTCTTTGTTAACTCACTATTTATTTACACAGTCTAGTTGTAATTACACTAATATTAAACGCAATTAATAATTCACTTAATGGCTACAAACTATTACACAATGTACAGTTCCTTATTCTACTATTTGCACTTCACACAGTCTATTCACACTCCGGCGCAGAGTCCGTTCACTCACGTGTCCTCGTAGCACTCTTCAGTCGGGAATCCACGGTGGGTGTCGATGCCTCGAAGATCACTCGCAGCCGACGTTCGCAGCGGGCACAATGAAGATCACTGACACCGAGAATTTACACTGTCACTGTTCTCGCACAAGGGTTGTGACCCTGTATGTTCCTCGCTTGCACACACATTCACTAGGTGCGCGGACCTTCTTACACAGTCACT
>CM032060.1:54562516-54588701 GCA_018831715.1 Matsumurasca onukii
CGCTGACCCTTGGTATTGGTGATATTTTATTTTACGAGCCCCTTTCCCAGCGCTCTTTATGACTATCGCCTTCCACCTTATTCAAATTTAACTTGTGAAAACAAATAATTCATTGGTTTACAGCAAAACATAAGATTCCATTATTATGAGATTATCCTTGAATGCTCAGGTATTTAAGTATTCAAAGTTTAAATAAATTTGCACTTTACATTGTGGAGCTTTGATTAAGATAAAAGCCTTTTATATATTGTAGTTATAGTAAAAATCTTAAATATCCTACTCTGTACACTAATGGGGTGAGAAAGTAATCAAAACCAACTCGTAAATTTAAATGGTTAATAGGAAACGTTTGTTTAAAGCGTTTAGTTACTAATCAAAATGTGTTTAGTACATTTGTACCACGAGCTGTTTACCACGTTTTAATCCAATACATTTGTCAAATTGATGTTCAACGACTGATGCTAACATCAATGCAGATGTATTATTTTCTTGTTATTGCGGAAACGTTTCTCTTCTCGGAAGTTATATAAGAAGTGTATTGCAAGTATTGACTCAATGAACCAGTAGTTTGTCTAAATAATCTCACTTTTAACAATACTCTGTGAACCAAAGTTTAACAATAGCTAACTTTGCCTCCTCCAAATCAGGTTTGTTTTTGATTATCCAATTCATGTTATAAGCAAAGAAGTAACAAGTTCACATAAGTAAAACGTTCAGTGTAACTTAAAATGGAATCGATATAAATCCAAGACTGCGTGTTGTTAACACATAGACTTTAGTACAGTATCATAAAAACTGTAGTAGCAGGTAACCTATTTTCCGTTTTTATAAGCAACGAAATGTTATGGAGTTTGAAGCATGCTTTTAGAGCTTGGCGATAGTTTCAGCGCAATAGTCAAAAGGTTAGTTTTGAACAAAGAAAAACATAAATTTAAAAATTATTTTGATGAAGTTTTAATATTATTTAAACACAACTATTAAAACGACTGTGTAATGTGTTTGATGGCACAGTTTCGGTGAGGGCTAACATTATTGACAACAGCAGGTCATTGTGGTCGAACATTGTCAAAACACCCATACCAACCCCGACGTTCTTCTACTAACTTTTTCTCTCGATACATCTTAAGTTTCTGAAGTCACTGAACTTTTAACCATCACTCAATTTATTTAGTAATTTGTTTGTTTGTTCTCATTTCCAAAAATACCAGAAATATCCTCAAATTTCAAGATTCAAATACAAATACTTAACTGGATTTTAAAAACGTAAACTTACTAGATTTAAGTTGGTCATAGTTACTGTAAATTGAATTTACCAATGAAAAATGTTGATTTAAATGTTTGTTTTTCTCGCTTGTATAACGGTATAACAATCAGGTAATGGACTAGACTACATTGTACACACAGTGAGAACACAGTGTACTCTAAGAGCAATTCCAAAGTAAACATTTGTTTCCATACAAGACGGAAAATCCGGAATGTGTTTGCAATGGAAGTGGGTCAACCAAAAGTAATCAACCAATCCGCCGCCGATGTTTTATCAAAGAATTGGGATCCGTCCAAAATGTCATTCGACCTTTTTCCTTCATTAAAACAAACGGTTACAACATATTTCAAACTCACTAATCTACAAAGAGGTTTTCTAATTATTGGTTAAAAATTAAATTAACTTTTGGTTACATTAAGAGCCGTAAATTCGTGTTCATTTGATTTTTAAAATTGTTAGCAAATTTCATCAAAATACGAGTAATTTGGACGTTTACGAAACATATAATATATGTTAGTTGCTTCCTCAATTAGGCTTAGGCAGCAAAAGGGTAATATTTAGTTAGGTTCTTAAAATTAAAAAAAAATTGGTTTAAACGTATTTGTATAAAATTCAGAATAAAAATCTCTAACAAGCCCCTGTTTTCTATATTCTTACATACTATTATTTCGAAGTGGAGCCCACTGCGGTGATCCGTTAGTTATATTACCACTACGGCTCAAACTTGGACACAACTATTACATTTAATGTACTTTTTAAACGTTCCAAAGTGAAATACCAGTTCAACAACTTTAATTGAAAACCGTTGAATAACGTTAATTACGAGTAAGATGTTGTTTTGATCTTAGGTTGCCACTTGATATTTGCTAGTTTTGCTGTTTTGTAATGTCCTCAAGTTTGATTAATTTTCAAAAAGCAAATCGGAAAATGGATTTACTTTTTAGATTTATGAAAAATGCCTCATTTTAATTTTAGGAAACACTTTGCTGACTTATTATTTTCAGAGATACAAAGGATTTCGCCACCCAAGGCTACATCGAAATTGTTAGGTCTCACTCTTTATACAAAATTAAAGCTAGACAAGTAGATATTTTACAAAGATGACTTAACATGAACTATGTTTGTCCTTTAAATTTTGAAATTACCCCTAAACCTCATAAAAGGTAGGTTATACAAAATGATCTACATCTAATCACATAACTCGTATCTAAATACCAAACAAGTTTTGTAAGTATTTAACAGTTTTGCCACTGGTAGTTGATAATGTACGAGTTAATAGTTAAAAGGTTCCGTGTACTCTTGGTCTACATCACTTACACTGCGTGTCATTAATCACTTTCCTCACTCGAACAATTTCACAATAAGAACACTAAACTTTAAATTTATGCAGACAACCTTTATAAGTTAAAACTAGCCAAACGGTTTAATGTAGGTTAAATTTTATAATTATTGAAAAGTTCGTACTTTATATAGACCATCGTATTAAACGTTAATTCTGTGAATCAATAATAGGCTAGTCGTATACCTAAGGTCTATTGCTGTAATATTTTTAATAGGTTAGAATACCTTTTATTTGAACAGAATGGCCTGATTTAATTTCAAAATAACATATAACCAGACAAATAACAATTATTGTTTTAAACACATACACGCAAGGTAGCGTCAAAACGTCAAGTAATTTGAAACGTTTCCTACGAGAATTGCAAAGATTCTAGCTTTGGAGACGATTTCTCCAGTTTGTTTCTGCAGTATAGCAAGTTGCCTAAATCTCTGCCCTGAATACGCACGAGTACAAATCAAACCGAAATAGCAATTCTCAAACTTTATATTTACAATGGTGAAACACATTTTGAACTAATATCTTTTTTGTCATTTTGCTCCGAAAACAGCTGCTTTAGATACATGCATTGACAGTGCTAAAGTGTCACTTTTTAACCCAGGTAAATAAAGGATTGTTTTTATGATATTTTTTCCCCTTGGGAGAAAACGGTCATTAATTTTTAATGATCTTTTCGTGGCATGGACATCAGCTGGTCCAATGGTTTTGTAGAATTTGAATGATTTGTTCGATTATTCTTTATAGTCGATACAAAGACTAAGCTGTGAATATCAATCTATATCGCAGGTAATTTAACGTTTCAATATAAAATGTCAACTCAAATTTCAACTTTTACTATATAACTGTCTAATAAAGTGAAATTTATTAAATTCTGACGCCTTTCAAATGCGTGACATTCATCATCAGAGACTCTCAGCAACTGTGATGATTAAAAATTTAACTTTAGATTGAGTGCGATGTGTCGATTTAATATCGAATCGTAACACTAGCAGTGGTAAATAAAATGAACAGCTGTTTATACAAAACAATGAAAAATAAAAACTGTAGCGTTTAACACCATAATTATGTAAAATATTTTACAAAACGTTTTAAATTAACTAACTAACCATTTTAACCACTCCTTCTACTTGCATCATGACAAAAAGTGTCGTTCATTACTCGTCCCTAAAGCGTCTTTTTGATCCTCGCTCATTTAAACTTGAGCTTGTACCAAAAAGTGTAACTTTAGGACCTAGTGATGAAATATACTATTTTAAAGATAATTTTAATATCGACTTTGAAGCCATTACTCACTTCTATGTGAAGTTCTTTTTGTATTTGATAATATATTTCCAATGTCTTAATTTTAGATTTCGTGACTGTGAGCTGATAAGATATGACCTTTTACATTCTGTTAGCACATTTGCTGAAGTTTTGACAGTAACATTGACATTTGCATTTGAGACCTTGAAAATAAAACACGGTTATAAAGTTTACAACGCTGACCCTTGGTATTGGTAATATATTATTTTACGATACTTCCTAGCCCCAGCGTTCTTTATGGCTATCACCTTCTACCTCCTTTACATTAATAAAATAAAACCTTCAAGTATATTTGTTTATGACAGAATGTACAAGATACAGAGGTTTCCTTCTTACCTTCCTTCAGCACCTTCCCGCTCTGGTTATTGCAAACACACCTGAAAGGGCATTCTTAAACAGATAAAATACGTACAGTAAATAATTCAGTTAATGTACATTTGGTATTGTATATTTAACGGTCCGTCCGTTCGAAATGCTACGACGGCTCCACGATATACGCTTTAGACAAAAGACTATTATTATATGTGTTGTTGTTGTGTATAAGCACGTTTGAGTTTGTTTATAATTAACAGCTGAATTTTCATAATATGAGATGTACGCACGCCTGTTTTTTTTACACGTTTCTCCGTCAGAAATGTTGTTGGGACTCCCATTTTACAGCAACGTTGAAAAACATAGGCTACAGAAACAAAATTAATTTCTTGTACATTTTTAGCTATTTTTAACTCAATCAGAAACGCTATATTTTAAAGGAAATACTTTTTATTTGTTTTAACTCTCATACTAGAATTACGTAAACAAATATCTATTAAGTAATCTTTCAGGCAACATGGTACTTAAAATTAAACTAATATTTGCTAGGGTTATTTCACAGAACATTATGTAAAGGTTTTAATTTATTTCCGCTAGATGTATATGCAAAACAAAGCGATTCATATGCAATATGAAACTAGCTACCGGAACAACAACACGTATAAAGTATCTGTGTTACCGGATCCAGTGCAAATATCGTGTGTTTATACTCGAAGCACCCTTGAAAATTATTTACTTGTCAAATTACTTTATGTGAAACCTGATTTACTACAAAACTATATTATTTTTAGTGCTTTAAATGATAAATAATAATAATGATTTTAATATCGTGTAGCCATGACACCCACTTCAATACAAAATAGAAGAAGTGTCTGTGTACATTTTCCTTTAATCAATTTTACGATACACGAAATTACAATATACACAAATATTTTTCATGGAATAGGCTACAATAAATGTGCCAGAATGGATTGGGAATGATGACTGTTGAAAAAGTTGCTTTTAAAATGGACAATATTTTCTCACCTTTACAAGGTAGCACTAGTTCATGTAAATAGTTGATGTACATGATTTTTGAAAAAGCGTACATAGACAAAACAATGGGAAACCGTCAAAACTTCCAAAAGTATATAACAGTTAGATTAATTATAACTACAAACCCAAACGTTTAGATGTATATGATCTAACCAATAAAAGAGGAACTTAAAGATTAATGTAAATATGCAGAACACTAATTTCTATCGTCAAAACTTTTCTACGAGTATATGACACTTTTTGAAGAAGCAAAACAAGTTTTATTTGCTAGAGTTAGAGACATTTTAAATTGTCTCTAGTCGTGAAAACAGAAATAAACCGCGTAAAATGTAAGCTAACCTGTGTTTAGTCACTAAGGTAAATAACGCTCGTCCCTCCAGGGAAGGACATTCTCCTCGCACGCAAAGTAAGAACTAGGTTTGTATTCAACGCGTATATTTAATGTTAGCTGTAAATTGTGTAATCAAGATAAACTATCTGTTTTTTGTCTACTTGTACAATTTAGTCATAAGGTTTGAAAAGTCTTATCACGTAGTAAAACATGGGTATTTGAGTTAACAAAGAAAACTCAATGTATAAAAAAGAGGCACCCCAATATTTATTGAGTCTTTTTAGTATCAAGAAAATAAAACTAATTAAGAGCTGCTATTCTTTATAGTATATTATTATAGTATATTTATGTAGTGTAGTATTTAGTATAGCTTTAAATAGCTTTTTTGCTTCACAAAACCGATGTAAACCTTTGATATACAGATTTTGAAGAAGTACTCTAATTATACAAATAGACACAGAGTACAGGTTACTGCAAGCTAAACCGTAAGTCGTATTCTATTCAACGAATAAAAATATATTTTGCCGATGAAACCTTCTTGAACTAGAAGAAATTATTAAAGGTTGCTATAATGCAGTATTATTAAGCAGTAACTAAGTAACTTTTGTGGTGCATAACAGCAATAGTTCCATTAATCATTAGCAAGCAGGTCGTGATGTTTATGTACTTTACGTGATTGTATGCAATCTAATATACGAGGTTGCATTGCAATGGATTGCTACGGTACCGGCTATTGAATGTTTCTTTACAAAACAAGAATGTGGGTCAGGGTATTCATACATAACCTTATAGATTTTAAAAGATGTGGTTGACTTCTAAAGTGTACAATATAGTTATAACGGAATTTGACGTATTCTTTAAACTTAACACTCACACAATTGTTTTTATAAGGGCTAGTAAATGGTTCGTTGAAAAAACCTATAAACTACGTTATCTATTAATAACGAATATAACAGGTCTTTTTTGTGTTTGACGACGCATTTCAACCGAAAGATCTTTGAAGTCTGACATTTAATTGCAAACCAGTTTTAAGTAAAAGAAAACCAAAACCATTGATGTTGAATTGGTTGTGTGTTTGATTAGTCAGAATGACTTCTTGGAGGTCGGTCGACTAAAAACAAACGTGACTGGGAAGACCTTTACTACAGCATTGACAATAAAAAGAAAGAGTGACATTATCTTGGCGACTAAAGGATCAGATAAACTGGTTGATTTGTTCAGTTCTCAGCACGCAACTTCACCATCTTCAGAAAGCTAACTAGGCAATTGACCTACAGCCCAACCTTTGATTCCTGGCGGATTGGTTTGTCGTAAAATTAGCATAGCACTAAAGAAAGCTATACGAGTACAGCCTAGCCAAGTCACTTTGATTAGAGACAGACTGCAATTCAGGCAGAGCTTAGTTAGCTATTATATCAATGGGCATGGCTCAGTCAGATACCAAATGCACCAAATGTACTAGTTAATTAATTTTCGGATAAAGTACAATCTTCGTCATCAATCACGTTGCAGTTAATTAAGAGTGGGCTCAAATTTAGTTAATGGAAACTACAGGTTTAAGCACGCAACACAGTTATAGGTCTCAGACTGCAGTTGTTTCCAATCAACCTTGCTTTGCTTTAAATATGGGTTTCAATTTGTATAATCTGCACCTTCGATCTGCTTTAAGTTTGATAAAGGTTAGATGGGCCGAGATTAAAACCAAAGATTAAACATAATCTTTGATAAACGAACAACGAAGAAGTTGTTTCCAAGCCATAACCTTGTTTACGAATTCGGAATACATTGATACATCTAATATCAAAGTATGCAGGGACTACACAGTTTATAGGCTTATATTGATAAAGCCAATAAAGTTTCCTTTCAAGCTATCCATTTTTCACCGTTCAGTTTTCTTATTCTTAATACTTTTGGCTTAATCTAGTTTCTGAACACGTTGCGGTCTTCAGTAGGTTAGTTAGTAGGTATTAGCAATGGAGCTTATATTGTTTAATTAGCAAAATACAGTTAAACTAACACTTAACGTTACTAGTTCATATTAAAGCATGCATATGGCCATAGAATATAGGACACGATAGCAATAAAATATGTTACGCCAAGATAAATGTGAAAAAGATAAATGAAGTCAAGACCCATCAATCTAGATCACTGCTAGTCAAACGTTAAAAGGTTTTCAAACATGAGTCAAGGCAGTTTGAAGATAGTATGTTTGTGTGGGAAAGAAGCTAAGAAGCCAATCAGTAGATCCGAAACATAGAATAATCTTTGGGTTTCAAAGAAAAGGGTTCGCTAACAAGTATTCAATTAAACGATAAATAATTGTCTTCCCCGGTAATTGTAACTCACAAAACCTAGGGTTTTGTAGCAATGCGTTGTCTATTCTTTTACCAAAAGCAATATTTGATCTAACATCGCGTGATTTCAATTTTGTCCAGCTTGTTGTTTTTTACTCTTAAGGTTGGAATATCTCTAAACGTGGTTGTATGCAAGGACGACTCTACATCAATCACGTGATAAAGAAGAACACATTACCCTGAAGCTCAAGTCACGTGATGGAAGAGGTGACATGCGATATTAACATCCGCCCTTGGTCATTAGTGACCTTCCTTTGTCACCTACCTTTTCTGGCTAGTGCAGCGAGAAGATGTAGAACAAAGCATTAACGATATTTTTGTTAAATGTAACCAGATTGTTTCGTTAATTGTTGTTAGTTTGTCACGAGTAGTTATTTCCTTTACACGTGAACTCAATGTGCGTATTACACAATTTTGATTTAAATAATAACCGTCAATGTTACAGTGCAGTGGAAAATTGATCTATTTTGAATATTAATTTTATGATTTCCTACTGAACACTGGAAAAATGTTCTGAGCTATAGGGGTATAAATAAACAATACTCTGTATTTTCATCATTGAATATTAAAGATTACTTTTGACCAGCAGTACAGCAATTCTATTCCATTGCTTTGACATTTCTCTGTTATTAAGACGTATCCTTAGTTTGAGCTTTTCTGGAAGGAATTCTCCTTTAAAATCCAAGCATGTTTCTATCAAAGCAAGGTCAGCCAACAGTCTGTCGAACACGTTTATAGTTTCTTGTCCTGTTTAAGGCATCAGCTGTTGTTGCAAGAAACACGAAACCATAATCTTTGTAGTGTATAGTTCTTTAGTGGAGTATTTAGCTGTTACTGACCACATTTTACATAACAATTTGTAGTATAATACAACAAAGAATAAATAAAATACGTTAAAAACTTTGAAATGTGTTTTTTGTGGTTTAATACTTTTAGCTTTTAACATCATTCAACAAAAAGTTACGTTCTTTGTTATTACCTATATCATAAATCAGTTATTTGAGTGCCGACCAGTGTCATAGGGTATTTTAGTGCAAATATGTGGTGAGATGAGGTGATGAGTGTAGTAATAGTTATGAGGTATAGTCTGTTAAACTAAGCACCGACTTTCTTTAGAATGGGTCATTAATTAATAGCAATGAACAATGGAAATAAAGGACCAAGGTTAACGTGACTTCCGAATTAGCAAATGATGACTGATATGTCAAACGATGGTAGCATTGATGCGGGTATCAACAGATTAGATCACTGAACTATCTGACTGCTTAGACCTATATCATCGTTAAACCTGACTCCAGAAGCTGGATTACAGGACCACGCCAGTACTTTTGAAACCTATTACCTTGATATACAAGCCAAAAAGTAGTTGACTAAAGTTTTTTTACGTGGTGCTGATGTAAATCAGAGATTGAGACTTTAATTTGTGCATTAAACGGTATTGAACTATTGTCGTAAAGTACAGTTAATCGTTTAGTTGACCTAAGTCTCGATGACGCCATTTTCAACAGCAAGTTCAGAACACACGGAAATAAAGAGTCAAGGACACTTGAATATTCCATTAAGCAAATAATGACTGATGTGGCATCGAACGCCGCGCTGCATTTGCTCAACTCCAAACTTCTTCTTATTTTATATTTGTTAGTATTCAACTTTAGATGCTTCATCATTTGTCATCACTGACCTGTACTGTTAACGCAGTAGGCTAACGCATCAGGTCTAGGGTCCTGATGCTCTGATAATATGCTATAACTAAAACAAATCTTTAAACTTAAGAGCCCTAACCAAAGTGTTGAGATACAAGTATTCGATTTATATTGGTGTAAAACAGATTTGTTAATCATCATCCATTTGAATCTTCTGGCTATTTTTCGAAGTTTTGCCTTGTACGTTGGTTTTAGGTTCGATATTTAAACTAAGGACATTTTAAAGTCCAACGCGACAGAAAAATGTACAATTAGTTTGATAAACCACCAAACGTTTTCGTAACATAATAAATTTCGTAATTTTTCGTGACAGGTACTTTCATGCTGGGTTAGCTTGGTAGTGTTCGCAGAGTGCTAGGTTCCTTTATTTTAGTAGTAAACTTATTGCGCTTCGTAACGAGGTCAATGTTAAAGGCCATAGTTTGCAGCGTGGAACAGCTTAAACTGTTCAACAATGTAAGTAACAGATGAGTAGTATTTCCTGCATGAACATGTCTGGCCATTAAATCAAAAGTAAATTTATACACACCCTTTACTCACAGTTTATAAGTATTTGTTTGAACCAGATTTGTTTCAACATTATCATCTTGACTATTGAACCTAATTATGCTTTGCGATTCGATAACAAATCAGTATACCGCAAACCATCACATATAGTAAACTTAACATGCTATTTGTCATAGTTTTCCATTATTACCTGTTAGTCAAATATAACAATTCTTTAAGTGTACACAAAGTAATGTTGGTAATTGGTTGGTATATTAGATTTATACTTAGATGAATTAGAGGTGGTTTTCATCAGATTTAGTTTGTATTCCCAAATTATACTTGTAAGAAGGAGGATTCAGTTTTAAAACAAATACGTACTGGGTAGTTATAATTATTATTCTTTTAATATGACGAATTAAAAAATCGGGAAGTTAGTGTTTAATTTTGTTGTTTTGTATTTATTTAAAAAAAAGAAATGGCTCGAGTAACATGAATCCAGAAGCACCCATCAAACATTCCAAAGTATTACAAATATACAGTATATATTTAGAAAACACTTCTGCTTTTGTTGGTAGTATTGTTCTCATTAACATAAAACAATAAATTTAATATCCTTTAATCAATTAAACGAAGTCGATAGTTTACAATTACACTATGTTGTGTGGGAGTGTTTTATCGTTAAGTGAACAAACTCCCAGGGCAAACAACTACATGACAAACACAACCTAATGGTCTGGAAACCGTGTTGCAGCTGGTAATTCTGCATCGGACACACTTCTTTTGTGCAATCCAAGTGAATGTTTAACGTGTAAATAAAAGCAGCTTAGCCGGAAAGTGTATCAACGAATAAGTCACTCTCTTTAGTGTCGAAAAATGAAGTATATATCTTAAACGTAATATATAGATTATAGAGCATAAAAGGAAAGAAAGGAAACAAGTTACACTATTTCGTATATAATACGTGTTCAAGAACTTTAGAGAGGAGAGGAACATAGGGATAAATTAGAAAAACAATAAACAGATTGTATAGAAATTTTGAAAACTAGAAATGTTTAACTGGTGTGGAGTCACTAACATTATTTTCCTTTAGAAAATCAACATTACACAAAACAAACAAAATATTAATTATTAAGGTTCAAGCCAAAAGGTTGTTTAGATTTTAAAATTAATTGATGGGCAAGTTCAGAATTACAAAGAGTCAAAGCATTATACTCTTCGTTTTGACGTGGTTTGATTTGGTGAACCGCCGTGACATTCTAACTATTTTCAAAGTTTTGGTCATGTTGATAAACCGGTTTGGTATTGTCTTTATGTACCACATCAAAACGGTGGCCAGTCATTCTGACCCGCAATGAGTTAGAGGTTTGTCCAATGTAATCTTTTGGACAGTGTTTAATAAAGGACAGCTGACGAACCACATTACTCATACGTGGTCATGTTAATCTGTCGCAGATAGATGACTATGGTCCTGAACACAAGACGTGTCCATGTCCTAGGATTGAAAACCTACTGAAACGCAGGAAACGTAATATACCAATAGTTGCGTCAGCCGTTTTTGCACAAATAACTCAAACACAAAAACACAAAACACAAACATGAACATGTGGAATTACACCAAAGCAGAAGATCTGTTCAAGCATTTGTTTACAAAGCCAAATAACTGATTTTAACAAAAATCACTTATTACAAAATACGAAAATAAGTTATGCAAAATAAAAGAAAAAATTATATGGCAATTATAAGGTCAGATAAGAACAGATATTTGGGGCACTATTTTTAGTTTTCATTTAAGGTCTTATCCTCCTAGAAATAGCACCTTTGGGCTAATCGTGTTTTTCTATTGCTTAGGGTTTGAATATTTTAGCACGTTCGCTATTCGCCAAAAATGAGTGGCGGCCAGTCATTAACACAGCACGAGCCTGTAAGAAAATACCACCCTACAGACCGGGGCCAACCCGCATAACGTTTATCAAAGCCCTCAAGTAAAAATTATTGTATGAGCTATTATAATCTATAGATATAAAAGAGAGTGATCGACCTGTCTGTTTCACTCATAGTCGGACCACAGCCCAAACTACTGGACCTATACAGTAGACTTGAAATATTGTATACCTATTTTGTAGCCCAAACCCACCCACAAAGAATTGGTTGGGACATTTTCAATTTTTAAGGGGAGTTTTACCGCATTTCTCGGTTTCGGTGGTAGTAACTATGACTTCGTAAGGTAGCAAACACCGAAAAGCACTGATCTGGTTTGCGCATGTGAATGTGATGGGCATTAGTTGGTATTTTACTTGTGTTTGTGGTTAAATTTAGGTTCATTCAAAGTCTACAGTTTACATCTAACAATGCAAAACATATTTTACTAGTATTTGGAAAATCAATCAATAATTTGAAAATAAAAAAAATAACACAATACTCTAAAACCTATTTCTGCACAAGAATTGCGATTACCAGGTTCTATAGGTTCTGTTTTCTACTGCTGTGTTGTTATCAGCGTATTACATCCTTTAGTTTAAGGATGAAAATGTCCCCGAAACGCCTCAAAACTCACCATGTTGTACCAAATTTAATTAATTTTACGGGTAAAGCCTCGATCACCCGGTTTTTCGCTTAAAAATGACCTCGTGAACCTGGAACCCTCCTCCCCATTCCAAAATCCTGACTACGCTACTGGTCAAGGGAAAAAGCTGTACACCTTTTATAGTAATAACAAAGGACTTTATTGCAAAACAAAAGTTATACGAAAGAGAAAGTACAGCTTTCTCCCAGAGGGGGACTTTGTAGAGAAGGGGACTTACTTGTAAAGCCCTCTACAAAGGTTTTATGGTTTTCTTCCTTAAGAGTACTGTACTAGGGTAAAGTTAACTTTACAGTCATGATACTGTATCATATTGTATCCGTAGCCAAGCACGGCTAAACAGCTAATAGTTATATACAACTATGTCACATTCAACTTATAAAAATCTATCAGCAAACTGAGATTCGCAGGTGGATGACTATATCCTGAACAGGCGAAGGTTTTACAAAAAACGTGTCAATGTCCTAGATGGAAAAACGGACTGAAACTCAGTCGCAGTCCGTATATAAGAACCTTAGCGCAGCAAATAGGTGATGGTGGGTTACAGAAAGGTCTCTACTTATTTTCCCAATTATAGTAGAAAACGTGTTAAACCCAAGGTCAAACTTCACAGATCTCTTCAAACTTCAGCTGTTATATGAACATAATTACAAATGTTCAGATTAGATCTGAAACATTTCAATACAATTAATTCCTCTTCACAAAGTTTGTAATGTTACGAACTTTGTTTGAAGCTGAGTTGTTTGAAACAGGTCTGGTTGACTCAAGTATGAAACAACAAACAGTTTGGTTCTAGGAAATAATGACAATAGAAGAACAGATTTTCTTTCACTGAAGCTCCAAAGATGATTCGAGTCAATAGATCTACCCGTGCAGCTGAGACCATTCTTCCCTATATTGTTTCACTGAGTTCAAATGTTAAATCAATCTCAAAGCAAGTTTTATATACAAGTATTAATAATTGAATACCTCAACATTTAAGAATGTATAATTATGTCATTTATTTATAGATATTTGACTCATAATATAAAAGAAACAAACCAATTGTGTCCAATAACAGTTTGAACTCTTAGGTTTAATACACACGTGTCTTTTAACGCAAAAACTGGTTTCTAAGTATGTCAAGTGGCTAAATCAATGCTAATGTTCTATATAGTTCACTATATCACTATTTGAGATGCCGACCACTCTCATGAGGGTATTGTAAGGCAAATATGTGGTGAAGGATGAGTGTGATGAGTGGTAATAATTAGTTATAAGGTGTAGTCTTGTTACAAACTAAGGCTGACTCTTCCTTAGAATGGGTCATTAATTAATAGCCCAATGACCAGTGGATATACAAGAACCAACGGCTTAACGTGACTTCCGAAACACGCAGGTGATGGTCTGATATGTCTAAACGATGGTGAGAGTTGATGCGGGTATCATCAGATGATCACTGAGACTATAAGTCACATAAGTTCTCATGCTGTCAAGTGAGTATGAAACGGAGTGCAGTTTAAAAACAATTTTCACGGTTATTCAAATGAAAAGCTATTATCATATCTAACTAGTCAAATTTAAAACGAAATAGAAATACCGTACATTTACGTCTTTACTACATTTATTTTAATTATGGAGGTGTCTGATTTAACTATAAGATTACTGAACTTGATTAGGATTGCTTAGATGTTAATTATTAAAACACAATGAACATGTATATCAAATACGCTTTTATTTGTTATGACGTCTAATATCCTTAATACTTTGGTTTATATAATAGAAGTTTCAATATTAACATTTAATATTTATATTTATAACTAATATTAGTTAATTTATTTCATCCTCGTGTGTGTGGGATGTAGACACTACAGACATCTCGGAGTTAAGTGCTGCATGAATCCTTAGTTGGTTTCTTCAACAAGATCCAAGTAGTTTATCATTATGTCGCCAACACATTTCACAACTATTTTGCTGTAACTGTTTTCACCTATACGTGAAAGTCCTCATGCTTTTCTTTATAACTTTCTTATACAAATAATTGGGTTTCTCCCATTCCCGTCCAGATAATTTTACGACAGTACCGGCTTGCCATATATATTCAAAGCAATATATACGAGTTCACTCCTGTTGAAACAATCCGCTAAGATGAACCGAGTTGTATTTGAGATGAGGTGTTTGTTTAGGTCTGTATGAGGCAAAAGTCAAGTAGATTGATCATGTCAATATAAAGTGACCTTCCGTAAAAAACGAGACAAGAATGCCTATTTCAGGAACATGATTAGTTTTTACATACGTCTTTAAACATGGTTGTATGAAAAGATAACTGTTCATCAATCACGAGTAACGGAGAACACATTACACTGAAGCCTAGGTCACGTGATGGAAGAGGGTAAAAAATATATTTACATCCATCATTACGTTACCTATACTGTGTCAGCTGTTTCTTCACGTACATTTGTTTTAAGCATACTAAGTTTACTGCTGTACAGCTATATACCTGTCTATTTACCGTCACGAACTAACTTACCTAATTTAGGTTCAGTATTTATCCATATCAACTCAGTCGAAATTTTTACCAACTAATCATTCTTTGATACCGATCGCAGCTGAACTTTATTTAGTACTTGTTTATCATGTCAAATCGAACTTTACCATATCTGAACTTATTTTTACGATTGCAAACGTGCCGATTTGTATTTAAAATATGGCACTTTGTAAAATTACAACCTTTTCTATAATCAGCTGTTACATAGCTTTGTTTATGTTTACTAATGTTTACAAAAACAATGATTTTGTTAGAAAAATAAAATGAAGTTTAGTACTCAATATTATTAATTTTTCTACACGTGTACACTATATTAAGTAAAACTGAAATGTGCCTTTTACACGAAGATGAATATGGTGACATTTTTAGTTAAAACATGTAAAGGGATGTAAAGCAAAACAAACGCAGAACATTTCAACATAATTGAACAAACAGTGATTATTAACGCTGGTTCTAGTGTCCAACCTCAGTAACTGATAAGTTTGTTCATAACCTTTTGATGTGCTAGAGTCACAAAACAAAAATTGATATAATCCAACAATAAACAGTTGGAAAGATTGAAAATCTTGACCTGGAGTTAGGGTCAGCTAAATTGATACTTAAATGTATCGCTATCCTGCTGGCAAACGTTGTACAATACCAAGCGTTGTACACCCAATCGGAACTCTTTTCCCAAATAATTTTTCACTTTCCATGGAATTAAAATTATTAAATAAAATAAGAAATAATACACTTTGAGCTTTACAAATGTGCTCCGTATAAATAATTGGGTAACTTATCAATTATAATCAACAATGAAATACATCATATTTATTCAAACGCAAGGTTCCCAGTAACTGCAATAGGCAGGAACAGATTTGAGTGAAGCTCAGCTGTGCATCATTCTCTACAAGAAATCTCGGGAGAGGCCAGACACGAGTTATTATTGTGATTAGCTTCTGTTGTTCGGAATAATTTACAGCGCTGACTGAGCACTAATTGGTGTTCTCCGTCTAAACAATTTAGTTCAGCTAACAAATCCCAATGTTGTTACAGGCTGAAAAACAAAATATATCTTGTAAATTTATCAAGTTTTGTCTGTACCTTGCTTTGACCGTTGTTGTTTGGTTGAACGTACTACGAGAACGTATACTTCATGAAAACACCTAAACTGGTCTTGACAGTTATCTGTCCGTCAGCCTATCACGTTTAAAGTTTTACAGCCAGAGACCTCACTGATAAGAATGAAATTTTGTATATGTTATGAGGGCAGTTTTAGTTTCACCTTGACTATAAAAAGCTATACGATGTATAACTTGCAACAAAGCGGTGGCGGCTGAAACTGGGTCTCAGTTGGTCATCTTTGGCAAACCATTAGC
Organism: Matsumurasca onukii; assembly: GCA_018831715.1. Lineage (NCBI taxonomy): Eukaryota > Metazoa > Arthropoda > Insecta > Hemiptera > Cicadellidae > Matsumurasca > Matsumurasca onukii. The sequence continues at coordinate 54,579,112 of CM032060.1, forward strand.
TTAATTCGATCATTTTTATCGGCTCGTATATTTTTTTACTCGAAAGATTGGATTCAAGTGGACAAATACTGTAAGCAATACATTGTTAGCTACCAATCCTCGGTTAGTTCATTTTATTTACTATTTGTTTAATTTCATTGAGTATGTTAAGGTTTCTGGATCGTTATTTTCCTCCATTTTGGCATCAAAGTACGAGTACATGTCTACGAAGGAAAGGTCATCTGAGCTTGGACTGTCCTGAGTCTTGATCCAGTCTGTTCTGTATCTGATGCGTGAAATAAAATATATCATCAATGTTAAAATCCGTTAAATCTACAGTTAAAACACTAACCACCTTAAATAATAATCGTTGGGTTTAATAGTTTGCTTTAGTTGAATCCATTACTAAGAGAGGAATTGTGTTGTGATTCGACTAAACCCCAAAAAATTGTTTAGGTCAAACTAATTTACAAACAATACTGTTGTATAGATAAAAGAAGACGGATAATATTAGCGTAAATTATTTTTACAGGTTTCATTTCTACGATTGTTTTTTTACTGTTATACATGGTGTGTACAAAAAGGCTTAAATTAAAAACATTATGTTTTTTGGATTGAGATGGGTTTTATTTGACATATGTCGTTATAGATCATAACAACACTAAAAAACAATTCTTTAACAAGATACTTATAAACACACCTATTATAAGTACGACTAATTTGCGTGTTTCAATACATTTAAATTTACAATTGAATACAATAATCCTTTTTGGAAACCAACAACAAAAAATATTTTGATTGTATGACATACAAAAACAAAACGTTCCGGGTCTACTCTGTGGTAGACATTTTCAATTGTAGACAAAGAAGAGTATAAACAATATATGTATAAAATGTAAAAAGTAAAATATTCAAATAAAAAGGAAGTACGAGAAATTAAAAGTAAAAATAATTAACATTGTACATATATTATTAATTCTTTATACTGTCCTTGTTAGAACTGAATATGTCTACCACAAAGTTGACGAAACGTTTCGTTCTTGTATTTCATACAATTTAAATATTTTTAGTGGTTTGTTTCCAAAAAAATATTTTAATAATGACTAACCACTCAAGCTTAAAATTGGAAATTACAATTGAATGGCTTACGAGTTTAATGAGTCTACTTCTAAAGACTCATCTAGAAGAGCAATTTCGAGCAAACAAAAGCTGGAAGACTAGGTCACTTGAATATTACATAAGCAAATAATGACAGGATGAGTCATCGATTGCTGAGACAACAGTGGACTGTAGTTGCCTCATTATTAAACACTCTTCTAAGCAAATTTTGTTTCAGTTTTGTTTTCAGTGACATATGCGAGTAATCTCGACCTTTGCTGTGTAAATCCAGATGATAGCTATTATACTAATGGCTAAAGTCTATACCGCATCACAGGAGTGACATTACGACGTTAAGTTTATTTAGAACATTATATCTAGATCTGATTTTCAGCTTTTTCGTAGCTTACCTCCTTTGAATAAATGATTTAACGTCAACTTAAACGTTAATAATAATTTACCGAGGTATAGCCTTCCTCTCGCTAAAATACACGTAATTTTTAGTATTTCTTGTAAGTTTGATAGCCATAGAAACTTTATTTGCAATATAATATTTATAGCTGCCTTGTATTTTAGTTTGGCGGCAATCATTTGAAATCAGAAAGCTACTAGACAAGTGCTTTATTATACTAATGACTTATTTTGTATCTCTACTACTTTTCAAAAATTGCTAATAACCTATAACACCAAGTAAAGCGACTCCTCTGCTATGTGATACAGATTGAATCACATACTGAACTCTACGATATTGTCAGATCACTTGTGAATACAGATGGAGCAAATGGACGAGCCTTGTAGTTCTCCAGGGGAACATGTCGACAATCCTTCTCTGCAATTTCTTCAATCTTCTTTGATCTCGGCACTTCTCGCAGCAAGGTTCAGGCTCCCTTTCATGTTTCTGTTAATATTGAGCAGGACTTCGGACGAAGGGTCGTTCAGATAGCGTCAACGTTGTAACATACTGCTACAGACTATGACTACAGATACTGTCAATTCTTTATAAGGTGGATTTAACGCTGCTAAACAGTTTACTACTCAGTTACTTCTTCAATGGTATTACTATCAACGCTTTTTTAACGGACTTTAGAAAATCAAGAAGTATTAGTTGACCTGTGGCGACTTTTTAATGTATGTTTACAAATAACCATTGGACGTGGCTATCGTTTTATACCTCGTTTGCGCTGATTGATAGATCTTGACTCCATAGTGGTCCCATTTAAATACATTTTGATCAGACCAAAATGTCTGTACAAAAAAAGTAAAAACCGCAAAAGATTTCTAAACCATGTACTTAAAGCACTATTTCGAACCAAAAAAGGACTTCAATAGCACTTTTTGATGTAAAATTTAATTTCCAACTACATGGTAGCTTAAAGATCTTCTAATATTTGAGTGAAGCCGAGATAAGACGTATTTTCGTCTTAAAATAGTTAAACACATTTATTGTATTTATGGAGTTATAGACGCCAATCTACACAATTGATCAACGTGTTGAAGGAATAATGTGAGGGTAAACATTTAATTGTCCAAGGAAATATACATTTTTAATACAATAACGTTCATATTTACCAAGCTGTAGCCTTCTGCTAGCCAAAATACACGTAATTTTTAACATTTCTTCTACGTTTGAAAGCCATAGTAACTTTATTTTCAATATAAATATCCCGCCAATGATATAATTCTGTGCATAGCTAAGTCTTCAACAAAACACGTATTTTATATGCTTTAAAGCTCTTCATAGATTTATTATATAGTAAAAACGAAAAAGTCATGCCGAAACGTGTATTTGTTGCGTGCTTAGTGTTATAGATCCCGCTTCGGCTTTGAAAATAGTAAAACCAGACTAATCAAAATTATATTTTCTACAACACAGTTTTAAATTTGTTTTAAGTACTGTTAAAACTAATAAACATGTTCTGGGACATTTTACGTAAACACTGTTTTATCCTCGTATTTTAGGCCGATGAATTTATTTCGAATTGATGGATGCAATAATAATGATTCTGATAAATAATTTAATTTTCCAAATGTTCAGAAAATGACTTGCCCGACATAGTTTTAAATCTGTTGTTGAAGGAAAGCCGAAATTAGACAAACCAAAAGTGACAATAAGTGAAATAAATCTCTACTAATTTGACAGCCTACAGAACGACGTGTCACCATGAGCAATGGAAACGGCTCCCCAATATGAGCTAAAAGAAGAGCAAACTACTCTTAAGTCAAGAAAGGATTAGGCTGAAACGTAACTGTCAATAAAAAGACCATCGACAATCTTATCAGCTGGCAATAAGCAAACGAAAGGCCAGCACTAATGACTACAGATAATGCCAATCAAGGTGGATTTAACGCGTTTAACGCAAGTGTAAAAGCGAATCATCTAGCCTTTTTAGCTTGACCAAGCACCAAAATTACATCGACAGAATGGAACGGCCTAGTCATGCGAGCTTATTCTAGAAAGGCCAAAGGCTCGTAACCAACGAGCCACAAGCCAAATCGTAACCCTGATCCAAGCGGATGCCTCATACCCGTGCAGCCAAAGCTTCACCGAGAGCGAAGCCAAGCACTTAATTCCTTCGAGCCTGTTATGGGAAAAGTGAACGGCCAATGTTCTGCAGCTTACTATAAGCAAAGCTTCGAGGCCAAAGGACGAAGCCTTACCCTGATCCAGGCGATTCTCCCCACTCCCGTATGACTGACTTAGAGCGCAGCGGTCAGATTTTCTACCGTAGATCTCTACTCACAGCTATACTCAGTACAGTTGTACTGAAGAAAAATCACGTCAACACAGCGATAGATAAACAAGGCTGCATTTGTCCCAAATTGGCTGATAGCATTTTGTATCAAATATTACTAAGTTCAAGTACTTATGGTTTAATTAGTAAGTACGAGATCATTTATCAACTTCAAAAGACGAAAAACTTTATCTCTGACGCAAATGTATTTATTTTTAACAATAAAGTTTATATTACATTTGTCTGACTGAAAAATAACATTTTTTGGTATCGGGACACTATAAAATTGATTGTGTTTATAGACTTTTGTCAATTTGAGCTTCAGAACTTGTATTTCAGAACTTGTTTAGATCTGAGAACACTTATTCTAACTGTATACACGTTTCCAATCAAGGTAATGTTCAGTTTGTTAGTACTGTACTATACAAGACAAGAACAGAGGTTGAAAGAGCACTTAGCGTTTTAGTCTGTAGGGCATGTGAAAAGTAAAAGCACTCGGTTTATTTTGTTACTGTGAAAGGAACAATATAACCTTTGCCACTTACTGATGAAAAACTACAAGTGTACCTTCCAAGTATGAAACAGCAAGTATTGCTCCTTAGTACAACATTTGCTTCATAATACAATCTCACCAGAGTATAACCAAAGATAGATTGGGTATAGATTCCCATAGCTAAGGTAGGAACATCAACATAGCTACGGCAACCCAAGCACAGATAGTACCGTCTTTCTTCTGCTCGAGTTTCGATCTCGATGTCGATGACTTATGTCATATGGCCAAATCGTGTGGTTTTCGATAACAAATGAACTGGACGTGCGTCAGTGGCTCTACTGGAGTATCTTAAAAGAATTTTCTCGTAGCGCTTTCTGTGCTTGGGCTACTGAACTATGCTGGTTTTCCTGCCTCAGCCATGTGGTATTTAAGCTCAATCTACCTACCATAACATAATCTTTGAAAAACACTGTTGAACAATGCTGTAGGATTAATAAATACATAAGGTTTCAAACATCGTTAATTGAAGCGCAGTCATCCAAATTGATTTGTGGTAAACTTTGCTTCAATCTCATTTATTGTTTTATTTATATGCATACAGATTTTAGATAGATGGATTTTACATCTCTACACTATGGCGATATGCCAGCTATGAACAACCTTTTGCCAACAGATTAAATAACTAAAATATATCACTTCAAATTAAAATGGTTCAATTTTTGTAGTAGCCTACGAGTATATTTTTTAAACTTTCTAAAACATAATTGTTAAACCAAACAGTTCATAACTCAATGTGGTGGGTGACTTCAAAGTGATTTGACAGTTGACTGACAATGTCACATCTCACTATCTAAATTGTCCCAGACACACAATGCTAGGCATCGTAATTTAGACGGACTGTGATTGATACACTCGTATACCTAGACCAGTGTGTATCATGTAACATATTGTTATGCAATATGCATTTGTATGTTATTAACTCTAACCATTTCAAAATTTAATTTAAAAGCGCAACAAACAAAAATAATTTGTTTTAAATGAGAACTTACTGGTTGACAATGGTATGGAAATATACATAAAACTTCCTCCACGGCACAAACCTTCAAATATACAGCAGACAAAATGCATGCATAGCGTCCGAAGAACTGAGCTTCTTCCAAAACCAACCTGCCTTACTATTTTCCATGAACAGCATAAGCCGCCTAAAAATACCAATTCGAAATAGAGCTTGGAAAATGAACTCTGAGCAGCCACACGTCTAAAGTTCTTTACAATATTTTACCATCTCTTTAAGATTGGTTATTTGTCTATATGCCTTAGATAAATAAGGAAGTAAAGACCAACTATTTAATACTCGTCTCGTATTTCTATGTGTTTTACGTTATCTCGAGTTTGTCTGTTTAAGCTAAAAGACTCTTGATTTAAACATGACTCTGGAAATAAAAGTAACTCAAGCTGCCCATTGACTAAACGAGAGGCCATCATCTAAATCTCGCGCCTTGTTGTAAACATTGTCATGTTGTGTCAGGTTTTCTTATTCAGTGAGATGTTTGTTCAAAACGCAACCTGTTAAGTAAAACAGCACTTTCTTGTTCTATCACTAACTTAACATACAATTATCTTAGAACAATTATTAAAAGAACTTTTATCTTAACAATGTGTTAGGAAAACGCTTTGGCATTCCCCAAAACTGCATTTAAAATTGCAGAACTTTAAAAGTTTAAAAGGTACGAGCGACTTTATTACCAAAACAAATAACTGGTTGTCCTTAAATAATATGAACTATTTAATTTATATATTTTACTTTGTTCTCCAATACCTAAATTAACTTGTTTAATCCGTATGAGTATATTACAATTAAACTACTTTCAAACTGCCATCAAGCTACTGAACTTCATGTTCCTCTGTTAGCTCGTTGAGTAATGACTAGGTCAGGTCCTGGGAGATGTACTTCGTGCAATTATTGTTGGCGTAACTAATTGAGTTTAATTATCTTCCAGTTCAAGTGATCTTTACGCTTCAACTGATATCAAAACATTGACTTTGACTGCTAACTGTAAACAATCAATTTCTTATTAAATCTTCAGTAAAGTTGTAATACTTTTTTCATTATACCTTTAATAGAATGCATTCCTGTTGGTTTAACCTTTAAAAGAAATTGCCTTGTTGCATACAATATTATGTCATTATGTTTTGATTTAGCTATCCAAAGTTTTACGGTCATTGTACAAGCTTAGAATAAAATTGAACAAGTATAAGAAATAATAATCATTATTATTATAAATAATAAATACACTCCTGGACAAAAAATATGGAACCAAATGACTTTTTTCATTTCATCGCCCTTTTTTCTGTTAAACACCCTTAACACCCTGTATAATTTTGAGTTTTTTGTAAACGTTTAGTTGCTTTTAATATTAACGTACACTTTGCTAAAGAAAATTCCAATTTCAAAGAAAAAAGGGGCGATGTAATGAAAGAAAGTCATTTGGTTCCATAACTTTGTCCGTGAGTGTATATTTTAATTGTCCATAACATACTATATATTTATTCGTCATTGCACAATTCACTTTGTGTTGACTTAAGAGAAGGTAATGTTAGGGTCAATTTGGAAATGTTAAAATTTCCGGCACTGAAGTAGGTCTAATCGTCGATAGTTCAATAATAGTAGTAGTTAAAAAACACAGCCACAAGCACTACGGTAAATCTTAGCAAATTTCGAATAAAATACAACTTTATATTTATCTTTTTTGAAATTAGAACACTTTTTTAAACACTACTAGTAACCTTTTACAATATGAATGTTTTAAGTTTGCCGCTATTTACTCTGTGGGTCGTCTGGAATTGGAATCATTCGTGGAATTTGGAATTCGTTTTGTCTTCTATATTTTATACTGTACAAACAACAACTGTTATAGTCTTATTTGATTTTGAATAAGGAAATTTAATTACCTTTAACTATGTTTTAGGTTTTTCGCCCGATTTAATATGCCGGGTGATTATGCTGATCAAACAATCCGGCCCAACAATGTATGCCCTCAAATTTAGAGAAGTACTTAAATCTGAATGTTTAACCCAACAAATGAGAGACTCGGGTTCAAGTCCTGGTTCGGTCCAAACATTTTATCTTCAAATTTCTTCAGTAATAAATTAGCTATTGAGCGTTTACGCAAATTAAGATCCATACACAATATTATATTTTAGTTATTGTGTTTTTAATTTACTTACCAGATGATTGATATAGCCCATGTATCAAGACTTCAAGTATCAAGGTTTTTTTATAACTGAGTAAGTGAATTTACCAAGCAGTAGGCAATCGTACTCTACTTTGTTTGAAAAAAATTCAAATGAACAGATTTAATAGACCAGATACAGAACAGGTTTATGGATATTAACAAAATTTGCCGGTGGGTTTATGTTTATAGTCTCCACTCACCGTGCTTTACTAAACTGCAAATTAAAGCTCATAAAACGTTTCTGGCGTCCTCGTTTAGTCTCCCCAACAGAGGATTTTCAATTCATACTAATACTAATTTTCGATTTTTTTGTTGTTGTCGATAAATGAAAAATATCTCGAACACACTGTTACAAACTATACGTCATTAAACATGGATGAATATTGATAATATAATAGGTGGTCCTAGTTGAAGCTCTTCGCTGACGTGCTTCTATTTCCTGGAAAATGAGGATGCACAAAACTGGGTCAGCATGAAGGATTTTGATAATTTTAAATTGGTAAACGTAAATATTTTCAATCTTAGTATATAAGTTGAACTAAATGGTGTGAAGAGTGTCTTATGACGAGTGGTCTTAATCTTCTAAAACTCACGTGACCTCTACGCATTACATACAACTTGACCGTGGTGAAATAACGGCGTAGTATTGTGTTTTGTAAACCCCAATTTAAACGCATAGTTTTAGACTGGAATTTGATTGTAAGACTTATATACTAGTTGTCTTGTTTGGATCAAAGCCTTTGTTGGTAGTTTAAAACGGTGTTTGAAAAGTACCAAAGTTGTTTCGCAGGTTTTCTCCCATTTCAAACAATTTTGGTTATAAATCAGGTTATAAATCAACACAATATTCAATTGGAAATGAAATTAAGAATATAACCGAACAGTTAAGTAGGTTGTATCCCAGGAGTGATAATCAGTAAAGCCTTATCACATAATGGCCAAAACCGCTTCACCCACACAAGTCTCCATGCAATCACTTAGGTTAGAAACTCATCCTGGGCACAGACATTTTGATGTGAGCCTAAATTATTCTCCGTAAAATGTCTGCATTTAAACTGTTTTAACAACCTTTATGGTCTTATTACTATTACATCATATGTACTTATATCTTTAACGCTTTATTCCATTAAGACTTTTTAACAAATAATTTCAAACACAACAAATCGGTGTCAAAAATTACCCGACTGTCACACCTGGATGCAAAAAAAGTATGAAACCAGGCCGACACGCAGCTAAGCGCTAAAGCGACGTTGGCATGAGCAAATCGAATTTCCATTGCAATTGGTTACTCTAAATCGCTCCACTCACAGCATCGCTTCGACCTTTAGCCTCAGGTTTTTATATTCGTTTACGAGGCTGTTTGCTACGCTTACAGCCTCTGCCCGGCTTCAGCCAGTCCTAGGGTCACGAGTGTTACGAGGCTGTTCTGCGTTCAGTAGTCCATTTTGAAATGACTCGATGGATTTTTGTAAATTTTGAATTTTATGTAAAACACTAAATTACATACTAATTTTAATTGTCATTTAAATTGAACGAACAATGCTTTTAGACTAATAACACTTTTTTGGTGAAAAGTCCCTCCCAAAATTAGACTTCAGGTAGTTACGATTTTCTGACTAACGAACTCGGCCAAGATATTGACAAAAGGAACACTTTGTACCAAATATGGTGAAAATCGGACTTTTTATATTATGTGGTATACAGTTTTGAAAACTCAAAACGTGATCTGGGGTTCAGGATCGGTGCTCATTTCATGGTCCCGGCCTGGATCCATGCTGACGGCATGAATAACTCGTTTTTCCAAAGGAAATTCTATAATAGTTGGTTGTTGCAATTATGTATTGCCAGCACGCTTAATGATTCATTCTACAACGATACATATCAAATATTTACGATTTGTTCTGCCCTGAGCTTTATTATTTCCAAATGAATAAGTTGTCAACTATTAAACAACATTAAGTGCCACATTGTAAACTCATTTGTGGGTTGTCTACAATTTAAATGTCGTCAAACGCTCTTCTTGTAATAGCATCAGAACTCCGAGTCCAACAT
>CM032060.1:54588801-54642250 GCA_018831715.1 Matsumurasca onukii
TGAATGGCACTTAAGTCTACTTCCAATTTCCCAGAAAACATCGAATCATTTATCTCAAAACTCTCCACCCATTCACTCAGTTTCTGATTCTCGTTTTCTTACTGGAATACCGAAAAGAAAATATATACCGTACTAACTTAAAATCGTTAGAATTTACACTTTAAATAATGATTTAAATTATTGGCAAAATATCTAAAACAATCAAAATAATTAATAAATACGGCTACTGCTTGTGAAGGAAGAAATAAATTTATGCAACTTATTTTAGTTCTTTAATCATTTCCTTATGTGAGGAAAATTAAACACTTTCAGAAAACACAAAAACTAAACAACATGTTTGAAATATTCTTGAAATTTCAATCCAATTTAGATGGGACCTTACTTTTATTAAACTTTAATTTGGTGTTAACAAACAGTATTGTAATTCATCTTGTTTTTATACTATACGAGTATATGGGTCTTGTTCATTATATTTTTCAGCAGAAAAGTAGCAAAAGTAGTTAGAAAAGGTTAAGGGTAAACAACAAGCCGATAAACCAAACATTTCATCACTACGTTGTTTTGCAGCTTGTTTTGCAATTTACAGCTCTCGAGCTGAACTAAGTGTTTTAATTACCTCCAGCAGCTAATTTATATTGTCCTGAACACAAGCTTTTGTGCAGTTTAGTACACGTGCAACCAACCCCTGTACAAAACATTGTTATACCAGGTTTTAAATTCATGAACATTCTAAATAGATGATTCGTAACAAATATGTGAATATTGATAGTATCTATATAGAATGTTTATTTAACATTATTATGTTGGTCATAATATATTAAAGTGTGGGTCTCTTTCATGGTCTTAAGTAAAACAAATGTAAGAATCAGTGTATGTTCGACTGCAATCTCAAAGTGGCTCAAAAATTTGTTAATCTGCTTTCACAGCCACATGTCAAACATCAAAACATGTTCTTATGATACATAATATTACAAATGACATTGTATTAACCTATAACCTATGATATAGAGCACAAGTTTGACAAACGTTTAGGAACATTTAATCTATAGTAAATAAAATACGGACATCATAAGTTTTACCAAAAGATCCAGCTTTGCGATCAAAGATTGAACTGGTTAAAATATGAAAGGAAGCTAAACCAAGTAAAAGTAAGTGTCGGTTCAAGCCTTACAACGATTCTTTAATTAAAAACATGACTCGTAAATGTTGGAATTGAAGAGGATGGTACATGAAAAATCTTTCTTCTTTATTATACTTTGTAGCGCCCACACCTAGGCTTCAAATTAATTTTCCAAGAGTGAACTTGAAGGGATGCTATATTTTGTTTCAGGTAGGGTTACAAGGTACAAGACCTAAAATCTGTAAGATTAGTTAGGTTCTAGTGTCAAAAGTGACGGGGATCCCAAGCAGGTCGTTTTTTCAAGTCTTCACTATAGTTAAAGCGGTTAATATCGTACAGTGTATTGCTTATGTGCATTAAGAAGTTATTTGAAACTTTCTGGCAAACTGATTTGGTATTCTCAACCACGATGAGTAACTTCACTTAACTAATAACTAAATTTCATTACCATACCATACCAACTAATAGTTAAATTTCACTTAACTATTTTAAAAATAATGAATCTTCTTTGCACGACGACAACGTAGTATGTTCGTTAATATAGGACTTAAATAATTCAATGATGTCAATAGAAACTATGAATTCCAACGAAAGCTACTGACTTTTGTTTCAAAATTAGTTCCGTCAGTTTTCCGTAACAAGAAAACATTTAATCACGCGTGCTGGTTTAAATAAATATATTATGCCTTTGAAAAATAAACTTCAGATAAATTGCCCAGGCTTACTGATTCATTCTTACATAAAGTCCTTTTCACTACAATGATTAACTAGCTCTGGATTAATTGGTTTCAATGATAAACTGATTTCTTTATTCGAGCTCAGCGACTAAAACTTTGATAATCAATTTCGGAGATTTATGTTTCGATTCCATTAGAGAGAGGAAAGTTATTAATGTTCAGTGGAAGTGTCAAGGTAAAACAAAAGTGGCTTTGAATAAAGACTCCTCATGAACTAGCTCTAAAACATGAACTTTGTAAAGCTTATCAAATTGTTTTTAGTGGTATATAAAAAAAACGTAGTATACTATTTTAACAGATACGTCTACAGTCTATAATTGGTTTCGAACTACAAAAAAACCCTGCTCAGTTTATTGCTGCACAAAAGTATTTATAAATTGAAGATATGTTGAGGTATTGCTGAATATGTATTTTAGACACGCAACAAAACAACCTTTGTCCAAGAATTTTATTACAAAATTTTAGGACTGGAAAACAAAGGAAGTTCTTCGTTATGTACCTATTTGCAGCTGCTGTAAAGATACACTCATAAATTACTCGTATCTACATAAACATGTTATGTCAAGCTGTAGTTTACATTACTTACAAATATTGCGTTATCTCCATTTTAAAAGGGGTTGTAAAAGGATTTTTTCATTCTAAAGTGCATCAGTTAGTGTTTGGCTTTGGCTTTATTCATAACTAGACATTTTCCAAAAATAAATTTGTTTGTTATAGACACACTATATGATAACACATACTTCATTTATCCTATAATCGTATTTTTACTATTGCCATTACTGTATATACTATTCGCATACATCAATAAGTGACAGTACCTTCCATTGTACAAATGAAAGACATCTGTTGAAATAAAGCAGTACTGGCCCTAGGACCTAGCCTTGGGGAACTCGTTCTGTAATACTCTGTAAACTCAATATTTCTCTCCTGTCTACTCCACCAAGAGTTCTGTCGGGTAATGTTACAGGAACAACTAACGATGTAAGTAACTACCAACATGACCGCATGAAACTACTCAACTAACCATTCACTTGCTCGTACAGAGCTTACACACGACAAAGTTATAACTGCAACCATTTTTGGGATATTATAAAATCTACTGACGATATGAAAATGTGTGATCTGTCGATATTTTACTGATGGTCTATTATTGGGTTTTTGACTTTACGCATCTCATTAGATTTGCATTTGGTTGTCTAATTTGTCAAATAAAAACACTATTTTGATTATTTTTAAGAACATATACTTCCGAACTTACTGTATATTGACTTTCGTACTGACAATATTATCATATACCCTTAATTGTATTGTTATTTTCTTCCAAAATGTCAATTACCTATACAGTATTTTACCACTTTTTTTTGTAGTTTTTTGTTTCACCACTTCAATAATTGTTATTCATGTTCACATAAGTAAAACCTATCCACACACCTTCATGATAATGTAATTTTATTTTTAAGTATTATTTAATTATATATATTCTGATGAAATATTCATGTAATATCACACATTCATATTCCAGCTCATTTTCACGTTAATGACTTTGCTTTCGGTTTGGTGCTCGTTATAGCGGTCTTTGACAGTCCTGAATGGATAATTACATGCTACCAACCACTGTCAATGCAAATAGTTATGTCGCTACACTTAAATGGTAGATGCTTAGCAATCTTGTTACTGAATATAAATTGATTTAATTAATTTTGGAAAATACCATCTTGGTTTTATGAATTGTATGTATAGCAAATTTCCTAAGTAAAATAAAGCGGACAAATTCGTTCAGCATGGTGTGATCTACACGCTGGAATGTAAAATGAGCACCTATCTTGAATTTCAGCACATCTCTGAGTAAATTACTGATGTTTAATAAGACTGTTTACAAATTAACACGTAAAGTTAGGCTACCTTAGGTTAAGAACCACAACAATATCAAGTGAACTAAATATATATACAACAATACTTATTCGGTAAACTAAAAGAGGGAACAAAGTGGTATCGTTGCAAAGCTTCTAATTTGGTTTAAGGCATGGTTGTAAAATGTTCGCATCAATTAAATCTGGTGTCAATTAAATGTAACGTTGACTGACAAAGGACACAGGAACCTTGCACGTGACTAAATCCCAAAAGAAGGAGTTCCTCAAAGGATCTGTTCAGGACGTGTCAGGACATGACCTTTGTCCTTTGACTTTCACGTTTTAAAACTATGGGTCGCTTAACATTTAAACATATATATTTTGTAAAAGATCAGATGAATAATTTTAAACTTTGAATTAAAATATGGCTTTTTCCGTTTTACTTGTTTTAAAACACTGCTATGTTAATTGCATTAGTAGTTTTTTCACTATGATAATAATACTGATATTACAATAATACTCGTAATATTTTCACTAGAGAAATTATTTTAATCATTAAACCTTAATGTCATAATTATAATTTATGATAATTTTAGTTAGTAACTAAGTATAACAATGTCAGTATTATGGCTTATAAATTACGTATAAAGGTAAGTAGTCAAAGTAGTATTGTCGTTAAAGGATGCACATTTTCAGTCTTTTTAGTCAACAAACTACAAAAGTCGATAATCAAAAGGTTATAAAGCTAAAGAGTGCAATCATATTTTGAATTGTTGTTGCTGTTTGTTATTTCAATGTTATTACTTTTAATATGTTCAATTATAACTATAAACCACAAAGTAAAACAAACTATTCCTTTTAAAATTCACAAGCTTTTTAACGTTAGACATTTTAAGTGAATTAAGTCCAAACGTTAACCTATTACCCGATGAATCCCTCAAATATTTTCATATAAACTACCACTTTATCTGTTGATAGTATACATTTTGTGTAACAAATTATCCCATGCAAATGGTAGGTTATACTGTATAACGCACCACGGCTCCAGTGTCGTGTAAGGTGTTGTGTTGTATTGTGTACGATACCCTGGGAGAGCTTAGAACATGTATAAGATATAGCCTTAATATCCGGCCTCCTCAATTAGACGACCTACGCCATTATTGAAGTTATGGGGAAGTAAGTGACTTACCCATTATGTTCAGAAAGTTGGAAAATAATCAAATATCTACTGACAAGGGTGTTTGGTGAAGTCTTAATAGAGATACATTTTGAGTTAAAATATCTTATTTATTACAAGAAAAATATACACTTATTATGTTAAAGAGCTCTCTTAGGAATGTTAAGATTCTAGGTCTGACATTTCTGTTGTCCTTCTAGCTGGACAAAGGATCAAATTTTGAAGAGAAGTAGAGAAGACTGTGGAGACTTGAACTGACTACTCAAGGCAATAGTCACACTAGAAGAGTTTATGCACCAACCGGACCAGCTATTTTTAAGATGAAAAATGGGCTGTCTGTTTGAAAGGGATGGTTATGGTATTTGCCCTAGTCAATCTAGCCAATGCAACATCAATTAATCAACACAGTGGAGTTGAGTTCATAACTGTCATTTTTGTATAGTTCCCCTAGTTTGTGTGTAAAATAAACGGTTCCCAAATAAAAATACATCAAACTAGTACACTGCAGATAAACCAACTATTAACTTTCAATTAACTGACTTACTTAAATAATTGAAAACTTGAAGGTAACCTACTAGTAAATAAACTGAAAAGGAAGCGAGTGGTAACAATCTGATTTCCATTTATTTTCTACTTCCAAAACTAAAATGAAAATAATTGGGCATTTATTTAACTGATATTGCCTGGTCTATCGATCAGGATATTTGAAAACGCCAAATCAATCATATAATATTTTTATTTGATTTAACGTTCTTCAATATAGTTCCCCTTACATTTATAAACAGTAACACATTATTTACATGTTCACTAAGACAACATTTCTGATTGTAGCATAAATTGAGACAGTGATATTAAAAAATACGATAAACCAGTGTACGATGTGTGCACATCAGTGAGTACTTGAACTCTTCTGTTATGGCTTTTAAATCTATTCTGATCAGGAATTGTTGATTGTTTGTGGTTTCGATGCAAATTCATGAATTGGCAAATAATTGCTCAACAAGAGAGCCCGTTGTTAGTTTTCACAGTTCAATGAATCTGACTCTCTGTTCTCTGGGCTGAAAATAATTCTCGTTGAGAACTACCATATTCCATAATAAACATAACACAAGATCATTCTAACTTATTTTGCATTGTTGATTTAAATTTAAATATTTTTCCACTGAACAAATCATGTTTTCTAATAACTTTGGTTGCGTAAAGCTTGCTAAATATTGTACACGCTTCTTATAGCCGTTACAAGTATAAGATTAATAACGATCGAAACAATTCGTCAAACGGTTCTTGTCACTAATTACGATCGAAATCGGAATAGCGATATGTATAACTTTTACAACAAAACTTAAACCAATTTTACAAACACTGGTTTAAAAATTTGCATTCCAAAACAAAGTGTTCTTAGTTTATTTAGTCTTAGTTTTCTTATTCTAGTTTTCTTACTAGTAGTCAAGTAGTCTAGTTTTCTTAGTATTAGCTTTTTAAGGCAATTTAACTGAATCCTCCAAGATTTCAAAGGGTTTAAAATATATTACTCAGTGCGGGAGGGGGGAGGAGAACTGCAAATGGCAGAACGAGGGCGGCATGAGTCGTCTATAATAGAGGCCAACCAGCCATTCTTTGAGGACACTAAAGTACACATTCCGCTGCTTATCTTGTCCGCATTCTGCCGCCAGATCCTTTTATCCTGTTCTTTGTATTCAACAAGTCCCGAATATAAATGCGTCTTAAACAGTTTCCAGCAACACTATACTCTAGCTATTGATCTGCGTATTGGTAATTTTAAATAATAGTGTTTGCATATTCTAAAATACATATTGGAATCAAATCATTATAAAGTTTAAAGTTGTCTTGAACCTAACCTAACCTTTGCACTAAAATATAAGTCCTAAAGAGTGGACAAAAATTGACTGCGTCGAGCTCAGTAGTTGAGTCACTGCTTGGGAGTTCAGAGTTTTGAGAAAGGAGTGATTGTCAGTTTCGTTACGAAGCGCGTTTCGTGTAGACAGCAAATAAATCATGACAATGACGAGATCATGATTACCGTGCCTGATTATTAATAAAACTCGATTTTTCTTTATAACGAATAAACGGACTTTGTTGAAAGTTCCTACTTTCTTAGTGCAGGTTTATGACCAGCCACCTTTGCCAATAAGCGTTATTATGACAGTCATAACCCTTAGTATTTAAAGACAATGCAACCCCTTCTGGAATAATTAGATAATGAAAAGGCAAAACTTATTTGCGATATAAAAAGTTACGCAAATTAATATTTTACTGCAAACACCCACGTTGAAATAAAATCAAATACTGAACAACGCAATCGCAACTGTGAGTTTCTGACTTTCTTAAAACGCAGGATTTCTCAATTTGCGAGATCAAAGGCACTATAACAGTTTTTGCGACATCCACGTTAAGAAATATTTAAATACTGAAAAACGGAAACGCATTTTATTTTTGGCTTCCTTCAAGTACACAAATTTCAATTTTAGTTTTATTTTTGTATTTGACCTCCGTGCCGCTGTGTTTTCATTATGTTGACTTCTGCAGTCAACTGAGTATTGAAAGAACTCATTCTACAACAACTGTTTCTGAAAACACCAACAAGTTATGTAATGTGTAATTTGTTAATCTTCAAATATAATTATTTAAAAAAATATATGTAAAATGTAAGCAACTGTTTATTTATCGCTGTAGATTGAAAAGTACTATACCGAGTATTTCACCTTATATCTACAAGAAACTGAGTAACATGTAAACAATTTATTTTTTATCGCTGCAGAATGTCTTAGATGGAGGTTGAGGGCAAGTGGCTGACTTTAGCGCAAAGTGTGGAAGGTATAAAATATTCAGCGAGAACAGAACTCTGCACTTTGCTACATTCATTCCTCTCATTTTGTGGCCTGCTTCACCTGTAGCCATAACTCATCAGCTGAGCTCTGCAAACTCACCCGTCGCATTTATCAACTCTTTACACTTGAGAAGCTTTATACATCGCGGTATTTTTACGGAGGCGTAGTTTTAAATTTTATGGTAAGAGAAAAAGCATTTATTTTTAAACGTAGGCGTCTGAATACCACTTTACGTTGCTTCTATTTTGCAGAATGTTTTCTAAGTTCCTCAAATATACTGTTGTTCTTTAAAATGTCTTTAAAATCCTCACAAATTCACAATCATCAAATATTTGAGCTGATGACAGAAATCATATGTTATCTTAGGTTCTCAACATCGTCCCTAGAAATAGCACTTATTTATCTAATACATGACTAACAACTTAGCTAACCACTGTTTTGCAGATACTTGAAAAGAATTTCCTAGAAGCATAAAGAGCTTACAGCATGTTTGTTTGTTTAATAGATTGTTTTGTGGACAAGCCAGGTGTCCTCCACCACTTTGCGAAGGAAAGTATTGAGCTTTTAGGCACAAATAAATACATATTAGTTGTTGAATCAATTTATTTTCACAAGTATAACTTTGAAGAAGTATATATTGGTGATTGAAGAAATAAAACATTCGTAAAATGATAGTTAATACATAAAACCGTGTGTTTCAGTAACTATTGAAAAGTCCTCGAAGAAAACCAAATTCAAACTTGGGGGTCATTTGTACTTATCTCCCTTCTAGCCCCTTTATAACCTAACCCTCTACGTAAACGACAATAAGGTACAGTTTGTATTGGCTGTAACATTCATACACTTGTACCACAACACCAGCACAACATGATAGCTACTCTGAGGGGCATTTGTAATTTATTCTCTCCCTCCAGCCTTCCTGTCTACCTAACCCTCTATGTGAATGACAACAAGGTAATGGCATACACCTTCCATTTTGGCACCAGCCAAACTCATTCCATCGTAGTGAAGGTTTAATACAGACTCTCAAAGTTCCACTACCAAACTATTCACTTTGCGGCAATTCACTGCTTAATTACTTCCCCATCTTAGTTTAAAATTGATTCTCCGACCGATTGATCTGCAATGCGTCGTTTAAAAGCATCAATAACAGGAAATTGCATTTAGCTAATGGAATACACTCATCTAAAATGTAGAATTAAAACAAATAGTGCACTATTATTAAAACGTAATTAGTTAGTGTAATGCACATTAATTGCTATTAAAAGGTTTGTTTATTGTGGTCAATGGAATTTATGTGGCAACTAATTTGAATAACAATGATGCAGTGAATAGCAGATAACAGCTGATTCCGCATATGTTTGCTCTTGGTATTGTTGTTTTCACACTTTGTTTGCTACGCTTACATACTGTAGCCTTGAGTATTGTTAGTTTAGAACAACTCAATAAAAGACGTTTTAACGAGAAATTAAGTTTTATTCCTGGCGTGCTTAAGTATTTTGCTGAACTAGTGAACAAAACGGCAAAACCTGATAAAACTTTTTTGGGGGTTATTTGGTTTTACCTTGCATAACTATTATCAAAACATGGTTGTGGTTGAAGTGTTCAAGAAATTAAATTAATATGCATTCAGTGTTTTATAATTTTACTTATTAACGTTTTGAAAAATATAGCCAACGCACTCCTTTTTCAGTGTAATCAGCTTGGCAGCCAGTTTCATGCTAACAGTTACGAACGCAATTGAACGGTCGTCATATTGCAATAATGTTTCTTTGATCGTAGTGGATCGTCAAACGTCATAGGCCAACTCTACCAGTTCAGGCATTTAAACTTTGATACACATCAGATGACGCAGCATGTTAATTTTATTTCAATAATAAAGACCCATAAAGACTAAGAAACAAATAGATAAATTTCGTGTTAAAGAAATTGTTAAATTTGCCTCAATAATTTCAAATATCATCAGTAAATTTAATATTATCACGGTTCAAACATCATTATTTGAGGGAAGTTTTGGATGAGTAGGTGAGTTTGAAAGGGTTTTAAGTTATCATCTGTGTATTCTAATTTAGTTATTCAATTGTAAAATCACTTTAGTTGAATGGCTTGGAGGTATGAAAGGTCTATTTCATACACAAAGAACCCTGAAAACCAGTTTGTAAGCCATGTTAAATCTGGAATATTAAACTAAATCTCATTTCTGGTTTCAAAAAAGACGGCGAGCACTTATTGACAGAAAGTAAAGGTTATAAATGTGTTCAAATCATAGACGGAACCACTTCTTGTGAGAATGAAAAGCATTCGTCTTTTACTTAAAAGAACTTGTTTGCCTTAAATTCCTTTCAACGTGATAGTTAACTAAAAGGAAGATGCAATAAAGTTAAATAGTTTTGTAAAGTTACATTGCATGTGATGATAAATGTGTTCGAATCATAGACGGAACCACTTCTTAAGTGTGAGAGGAACATTCGTCTGTGAGTTCCTTCAATGTGGCAGTGCATTAGAGGAAAATTCAGTGAAGTGATATACTTTTGTCATCGTACGTAAAGTTTGTCCAAAAGTTTTAAAACAATGAGATAAACAGATATTTTGGACCACGACTATCAATGTTTAGAAATAATTATAGTGTCACATATGTTTTGAGGAAATAATCGGAACAGGCACATAACTTTGGTTTAAACATACAATATTTAAACTAAAAATACAATAAATCAGACTAGCTTTATTCTTCGTAGGTTAAATTAAATGTAGTTAAATCGAAAGTTTATATTGAATTACAATGCCCTATCGATAATCGCATACTAAAAGAGAGCAAAATATTGTTTTCAGACGTTGTGAATTTGTGCCACACCCTACTATTTGTACTAATACAAAGTTCAAACGAAATTTTAAAATATGCTTTGCAGTCTAAATCCTTAACAAGTGAAACACTGAGTTTTAGTTTAGATAATTATAATTGTATTGTTAAACATAAATAACAACGTTTACTTATGACCTGTATCAAACTACTTGAATAAGGTACCGTACTAGAAAACATAAATTAGTCAAGATAAACGTGTAATCAAAATTAGAATAAGAAACCTTAACTGATCATTGACTAGCTAGTATGTAAGTTTAGATTACATTAGTTTAGATTAGATTGGATACCTTTAGATTTATTGAGGAGGGAAGATTACAGAAATATGTCCAATGGTAAAGTCATACTACAAAAATATGTAAAATTAAACGAAACTGCTTTCCTGATTTTGTTACATATTATACTTTCTACATATCTGGCCCACTTTTACTATGGATTATTTGTTCTACCTTATTTAAAAATATTAAATACAATTCTAAAAGTTTAGATTCATACTCTGCACAAAGAGAGTTGTCACATGCCTAACACGCAGCGTATTCACTGGCCAACGCCCAACACTGTGGTGGGTTCCTACTCATGAATAATGTACGTATTTACATCGCCTATAATGTGCAAACTGAACTCCAGAACTCCATTACAGTGAATAAGTGTTCCTTACTGCTTTATAGTGGCAACCTCGCCGCTGTAATGCAGACATGTTAAGAGCAACACTGTGGTGGGTTCCTACTCATGAATAATGTACGTATTTACATCGCCTATAATGTGCAAACTGAACTCCAGAACTCCATTACAGTGAAGTGTTCCCCACTGCTTTATAGTGCCAACCTCGCCGCTGTAATGCAGACATGTTAGAGCAACACACTGGTGGGTTCCACTCATGAATAATGTACGTATTTACATCGCCTATAATGTGCAAACTGAACTCCAGAACTCCATTACAGTGAATAAGTGTTCCCTTACTGCTTTATAGTGGCAACCGCCGCTGTAATGCAGACATAGTTAAGACAACACTGTGGTGGGTTCCACTCATGAATAATGTACGTATTTACATCGCCTATAATGTAAATGTGTAAACTGAACCCGGAACTCTATTACAGTGAACAAGCGTTCCCACGACTATAAACTAAACCTCGCCGCTGTAATGCAGACATGTTAAGAGCAACACTGTGGTATCTCTACCATGAATAATGTACGTATTATCGCCTATACGCAAACTGAACTCCAGAACTCCATTACAGTGAATAAGTGTTCCTACTATTTATAGTAACCAACCTCGCCGCTGTAATGACATGTTAAGAGCAATACCTGTGGTGGGTTCCTACCATGAATAATGTACGTATTTACATCGCCTATAATGTGCAAACTGAACTCCAGAACTCCATTACAGTGAATGGTGTTCACCTTACTGCTTTATAGTAACAACCTCATCGCTGTAATGCAGACATGTTAAGAGCAACACTGTGGTGGGTTCCTACTCCTGGCTGAATAATGTACGTATTTACATCGCCTATAATGTGCAAACTGAACCCAGAACTCCATTACAGTGAATAAGTGTTCCCCACTGCTTTATAATAGTGCCAACCCGCCGCTGTATGCAGACATGTTAAGAGCAACACTGTGGTGGGTTCCTACCATGAATAATGTACGTATTTACATCGCCTATAATGTGCAAACTAAACCCACAGAACTCTATTACAGTGAATAAGTGTTCCTACTGCTTTATAGTAACAACCACCGCTGTAATGCAGACATAAAGAGCAACACCAGGTGAGTTCTATCATGAACAATGTACGTATTTACATCGCCTATAATGTGCAAACTGAACTCCAGAACCCATTACAGTGAATAAGTGTTCCTTACTGTTTATAGTGCCAACCTCACCGCTGTAATGCAGATACAGCAGAGCAACACTGTAGTGAGTTCCATCATGAATAATGTACGTATTTACATCGCCTATAATGTGCAGTTAAACCCAGAACTCTATTACAGTGCGAATAAGTGTTCCTTACTGCTTTAGGTACAACCTCACCGCCGTAAATGCGACATGTTAAGACCAACACTGTGGTGAGTTCCTACCAGCAATAAATGCAATGCATTTATTACTCATTTGTAAACTGAACTCCAGAACTCCATTACAGTGAATAGTGTTCCCTTACTGCTTTATAGTGCCAACCTCACCGCTGTAATGCAGACATGTTAGAAAAACACTGTGGTGAGTTCCTACTCATGAATAATGTACGTATTTATCGCCTATAATGCAAACTGAACTCAGAACCCATTACAGTGAATAAGTGTTCCCTTACTGCTTTATAGTGCCAACCTCGCCGCTGTAATGCAGACATTTTAAGAGCACACTGTGGTGGTTCCTATCATGAACAATGTACGCATTTACATCGCCTATAATGTGCAAACTGAACCCAGAACCCATTGCAGTGGAATAAGTGTTCCCCTTACCAGTTTTATAGTACAACCCGCCGCTGTAATGCAGACATGTTAGCGTTAACACTGTGGTGGGTTCCACCGAATAATGTACGTATTTACATCGCCTATAATGTGCAAACTGAACTCCAGAATTCTATTACAGTGAATAAGTGTTCCCTTACTGCTTGGTGCCAACCTCGCCGCTGTAATGCGACATGTTAAAGCAACACTCTGGTGGGTTCACCATGAATAATGTACGCATTACATCGCCTATAATGTGCAAACTGAACCCAGAACTCCATTACAGTGAATAAGTGTCTTACATTTATGCGCCAACCTCGCCGTAATGCAGACATGTTAAGAGCAACACTGTGGTGGGTTCCTACCATGAATACGTATTTACATCGCCTATAATGTGCAAATGAACCCAGAACTCTATTGGTGTGAATAAGTGTTCCCTTACTGCTTTATAGTGCCAACCTCGCCGCTGTAATGCAGACATGTTAAGAGCAACACTGTGGTGGGTTCCTACTCAGAATAATGTACGTATTTCATTATCGCCTATAATGTGCAAACTGAACTCCAGAACTCCATTACAGTGAATAAGTAATTCCTTACTGCTTTATAGTGCCAACCTCGCCGCTGTAATGCAGCATCGTTAAGAGCAACACTGTGGTGGGTTCCTACTCATGAATAATGTACGTATTTACATCGCCTATACGCAAACTGAACCCAGAACTCCATTACAGTGAATAAGTGTTCCCTTACTGCTTTATAGTGCCAACCTCGCCGCTGTAATGCAGACATGTTAAGAGCAACACTGTGGTGGGTTCCTACCATGAATAATGTACGTATTTACATCGCTTATAATGCAAACTGAACTCCAACCCATTACAGTGAATAAGTGTTCTTACTGCTTTATAGTAACAACCTCACCGCTAATGCAGACACAACTAAGAGCAACATAACTCAAGTGCTCAGTCCGTGTTGTATTCAGAGAACTGGTTTAATGGAATTTACCTAGCAATATTCCAGTATTTCGTTTTAGTTGAACTGTTGAAACGGTTTAGTTGGAACTACTCTTTATAAATAAACAAGCGTTTGAGACCTAAACTAATTCATTACACTATCTTTAAGTTTTGAAACTGTTCAGTTAACATTTTAGAATATTTTACTACATACCAACATGTAACCTAAACGAACAAAAAAATAAAATCTGTTGGAAGCGGAAAGATTGAACCAAATTATTTTAAATTGATATGAAAAAAATCGTAAATAAAATTTTAGTATTTATATATGAAGCTTTGATGTTGTGTTTAAATTTACTAGTACAATACAGGATCAGTAAACTATCTACCTGTGGCCACATACTGCAAACCGAAACTCCAAAACATATTTACCAGTTTCTTTTAAGCGGATTTATGGCGGATTGGTATCGCGCGCGACTCCTGAGCTCATCACCTGAGGTAATGGGTTCGAACCCTTTCGCAGTCACCACTACAATTTGTAATGTGACTATATTGAGTGATCGTAGGTAAAGGTCGAAGTTGAAAGTGGTAGAGAGGACTTTGAAGTCCTAACTTCGCCTCGTTAACAAGACAAACTTTACCTTTTACTTTATCTTTCCAGACACCTAAAAACAATGTTGTGTTTACATTGTTATGAAAATAAGTTCACTACTTCGACTTAACATAACTAAAATTCCAGAACAACAAACAGTTTATTAACTATTATACTATGTAAGGATGAGTCACCATTATTGCTTTTGTTCTAAAAAACATGAAAGCGTCGATACAATACGTTCGTTTGATGACAAACTAAACTACACTCAAATTTTATTAGAATAAAATATTTATTTTTGTTATAATCTCCAGGAATAAAAAGGTCATTATAACATCTTTCATGGCAGAAACACCTGATGTTTACGCAATTGTTTTAAGATGAAAGGCTTCTTTGAACGTTGTATAGCTCCGTATTAAAATGCTTTACTTTAGTAATGAGCCTTCTTTGTTATCTTTTTTATAAAAATATTGTTTATAACGTTACCAATACATCATGTTATTTAACAATACATCATATTATAATTTTTATAATTTCACTGCTGGTGTTCACAGCTCCTGGTTCCGAATTATCATTAAATATAACCACATACATTACGTTGGATGTACATTTGGTAATCTAATTTTATGCAGAACCAATATTTACCTTTCAAAAGTTACCATAATATAACTAAAATTGTAAATAATCACCAAATAACCTCGAAATAAAGCAGAGGGTAAAGCTTATTTGACAACAGCTGACAAAAGTAGTTGATATTATTTCTTTTCCTCTGCCACCCCACAAGATAAACCCAGTTATTGTTCTTGTGGAACAAATATCTTCAGATGCTTGTAGAATTGTTTTTCAGAATGCTTTGGTTATATATTTCTACTAACGACATTACATATTCTATTGTTCTGACGCTGATGTCATTAGACATATTCTCAAACGGTACAAAAAGACCGTTGTTATTTCACGAGCAATGATTATATTATAAATAAAACGTACGTTACTTCACTCTACTTCTTTGAATCTTGTAAAATACAGCTTTAAAGACTTAGCCGAAACTGTAAGGGTGTGGATATAAGCAAACAATTATTTTTAGTTGTTACTTCATAAGTTATTAATTGACCGGACAGCTTAACCACTGGGTCTAACGAAGTCAAGTAAAATACTTTGTCTGTTTGATTTGGTCCTGTTGTTTCCTTAGCTCAATATCAGATTGGACATCGTAGAATTATCTCTAGTCACTAATTAGCATGTGATGTTTAACTATAGTTTTAATCAAACGTATGCTTTTATTTGTTAGCCAAGCTAGATTACATATAGGCGACATTCTTCCGATTTGTCTAACATGGTAGCATGTAGATGAGCATATAAGGTGATCTACCATACGACCTACATTCCAAATTCAGTACGTGTTGCAAATGTTCATCAAGCATTTAGAGGGATATGTACGTCAAATACTTGGTTAAATGTCGTAAATAATGGTGCAGAGATTTCAAATTTTTATACTTTATGTCCGTGCACCTAAATCTTGAAATAATGTCCATGTATTTTCGGTGATCTTGTGGTGTGTATCAGTCCATCTAGATGTTATAAATTAGTAAAACTAAATACTGAAATCAATAATATATCGTGAATATATTAACACCATTTTGATTTTCATTATTTTATGTTATTCATGAAGCCTAAATTTGTGCAATTCCTACTATATATTTTATTTGAAATTTAAGACTGAAAATGCAAAAAATGTAATTACACCAAATGTTTTGACCATACTAATTGAATATCAAGGACGAGAACAAAGCGCAACCACAAAACTACTATTTAACTCTGTTATTTTACTCATTATTTTAATCTTACAAACTCATCTTATTTCAGTCTGTCTTAATTACATGATACAATCACTAAACTATATTATGTCTCAATAAATATAGGGTAATGTAATTTCAATATGTCTTAGAATAAAACATACATTTTGTAACAACAATTTCAATAGTAAAATATGTTTAAGGTGTTAGTAATTGAGGAAGTTCATATTATTAACAATTCACTTTTAGGTAACTCCTACAAAACATTAAGACAGTAAAGTAGTTAGTTTTCAAACAAGGTTTTTAACCTCTTTATAGTAAATAACTTTACATTACTTCGCACAACTACGAGTACACTGGAGAGCAATGAAAGGAGGAACGGCCCTGAAATTCAGATCGTAGTAGCTTAAATAATGGTGATACCAACATAGTTTGTCATTTGATGCAGCACCGGTACCCGTAATGTTTACAGTAGCACTGACATGACAGGGTGCATCACCATGACAAAACTGGACTAATTCATGACGTCACTAATACCTTACACCAGATTGCAGTGTACCGCAACAAGCATCTGTGAATCGCCGTGAAAATAAAGCGTCTGCACCGGCCAGTCGGGACTAGATACTCTGTGGGCAGAACTCATACGCTGTCAAACGCGATCTGTCACCAGTTTGACTGGTGAAGTACACTTTACCATTGTATCTTACAGAGTAATTTTTAATGCTTGTACCGTATTGCAGGTATTCGTATTTGTACCTTTACTGTATTATTATATGGAGTCCATGTTGTTCTAACCAAAGGTTAAAACAACTGCAGCATTTGAATCGTTGAGCGTTGTAAGGGCATACTTACTTATTCCCAATAAAATTATTCTCTCGCTTTGGTAACTGACACCCGAATCAAACGTAGCAATAATATTCGATATTTATGTATTTAGATATTCAACTTCTCTTTATAATAGCACCTACAAACCAATTTTCATTGCCAAACTCTATTACAGTATAGTGGTCGGATGGAGCCTCAGAGCTTGTCTAATCCTAGATTTTAACACTTATGAACGAAATAAAATCTTAATAACTGTAAACTCAGTAAAACCTATGAGCCAAACATAGTCTTAAGAAAGCACATTATTCAATGACCTTGGCTACAATAACAGCTCTCTAGCCTTAACTTATAACTGACTGCCTACTTTAAAGTGTATAATGCAAGTTGTGTTGAAAGGTACAGTTGTACAGACCCTTTGCATAATTATTTTAAAGTACAGCCTTGATTTTGGCATAGGCTAGTAACCTAACTGTGACTTGCTTATTGGCTAAGCCTGATTTACAAGTTTTAACTTGTCATTTGTATCATTTATTAGTGTTCTGTACCCAGCAGATCAGCTGAATACAGCTGCACATATCAGTCCTACTTTCTTGTAAAATTAAAGCTAGTCGAATGAACCATAAGTGCAAACGAAGATGGTTTGATTTGGCTACCAACAGCTAATAAGTCCGATTCAAATTTTGGGGCATAGGCGACTAAGTCCACCGTACGTCACACATTCATTAGCAAAAAACTGTGCCTTTATGTTCCTTTACTCACCATTTGTACCTATAAGTAACAAATATGTATGTTGAATGTAACTCACAATATGTTCATCTTTTCTTAGCCTATATACACTCTTTTTTTACGGCTATTGATCCAGGTAGGCTGCATAAACCAACAGCCAGCTTATATTGTTTCTGTATTTAGCAAAAAAGTTAGGCTACATCAATCCTACTTTGTAAATATTAGCTAGTCAGATGAACCATAAACGCAAACTAAACATGTTAAGATTGGCTGCTGATAAGTTTGATTCGATTTGGGACTCAAGCGACTAAGTCCTGTGAATAAGCTTTGCTAAGAACAAAAGTGACCAAAGCATCCCATACATCTGAACTTTGATGGTTTCTAAGTGAGTTTTTTCTTTCCTCCAACAATGGGACACTCAACAATAAACCAGCACCATCAGAGGTACCACTGAGCTGCGAAAACGCTTAGCAGGAGAAAACTGTCGGAAGCAAGCTCCATGGGGTTAGCTGCACCTATTACCTTTACAAAAAAGGCTAAATGATAAAACAGAATGGCAAAAACAATTAAAATAATTAAAAAACAATTTTTTAGATCCTTTTTGAATTATTTTCATAGACAAATAAATAATTTTAATATCTAATAGCCTCTTATCTTAGTATACACCTTATAAATACATAATAAATACCACTATCTAAAACCAGTTCTACAAACACAAAACAACTTAATAAATTCAGGCAGAGCACAATTCCTCATAACAGGTGGTTTTCACCACCAGTAGAGTTGTTCTTCCTTTTCCAGGAACACCGCAAGGCTCCCCAAATTATGAGTAGTAACCATCATGGTGTGTGTTGTCAGCTGCAGTTGAAGTAATCTGGACCCCTGTAAACAACCCATTTGCATGCTAAACCAGGCGTAAAAGCTCTCTCTAAAACTGGGGAAACTCAGGTCCAAATAGTTTAATAGCTTCAATTGTAAGTTCTGCCAAACCAAAAGCTTAATCAAATTAAAATATTTGTAAATATGCTGTACATAAAAAGTTACATGTGTATTCAGTAAATACTTTTTAAACTCTTGTAAACCTATTAACTAGACTAAACAAAGCCATTTAGTTCTCCAAACACATCTGTTTGTGTTAAATAAATAAATTATGCTAATGGTAGGCTATATTAAGAATTAAAATACATTATACATTTTGGACTCAGGTACAAAACAATAGGTATTGCTATCGCTGTTAGCCGATATCCTCTACTTGACACACATAAAACATATGTATTGGCTAAAGAAAAAACAACAAACTGTCAATGTCGATTTGTTGTTGTACATTGTGTTGTTTTTCTTGATTTTCTGTAACCTAATCTACTGAGTTTGCTTTGTTAACTAATACATGAAACAAATTGTATATCGTAATGTGCAGAGTGATTAATACATAGAACAAAACTACCACATTACAAATCTTTTGACATACGAGGTCTGTCGGTCCCTAGTTCTTAATAAAAGTGTACTCTAAAATGTCTTTTTGAAAGTTTTCCTACATAAGAATTTTTTAACGTTTACACTAAATGTTACTAAAAATTTTTATAAACTCATAACTGGACTCAACAAACCCCATTTTGAACTTTAACTAAATTTAATTGAGTTTAAAATAATATATATTAATGTATGAATGAAGTATTATGAGCGGCAAAAATATAGACTCTTTAAGTCTTACCAAATTATTATGAACAAAATACTAAAATCTTTGAAAATATAGGGCATTACTTTAAACTAATAAAATAAAATCAATTCAATTGGACATTCATAATCTGAATTATTAACAGAAATCACTGAAAACAAAAACTCAATCGACAAAAGTTGTCCGCCATGGGAATTTTCAAAATGTTCTTGGGTACCTTACTAAACGCTATTACAAAATTAATTAACTGGACAAACAAACCATATTATTTAACCCTTAACTAAATTTGGTGTAATGTTAAAATATTGATGTATGATTGATGGAGCGCAAATACATCTATCTTTTAAGTCTCAGTGACTAAATTATTATGAACAAAATGTACTAAAATCTTGAAAGGTATTACTTTAGTACGAATTTATGTAAAATCAAATCAATGGATGGTCCCAGCTTAATTATAAGCAAAAGTATGTATTAGAATGACAAAACCGTAATTATTAAGAACCTTTATAAACTCACTAATCCGATCTCTTACCTAACCCCATTTTGAACTTTAACTAAATAATAAAGTTTGAGTTTAAAATAATATATATTGGATGATGAATAAAGTATTAGGAGCAGCAAAATATATCTCCTTTTAAAGTCTTCATGACCAAATAATTATTATGGACACAAATGTACTAAACGTCTTTGAAAAGTGGAGTATTACTTAGTAAACCTGAAAATAAGATCAATTCAATTGGACATTCATAATCTGAATTATTCGAAATGCAATGTAATAACTGAAATCAAAAACTCAATCTTGACATTTTTTTTTAAAAGTTGTCCCACACAAGAATTTTTAATGTTTTTACAGTAATTTTGACTAAAAACTCATGTCAACTAATTAACTGGACTAAACAAAACATAATATTTCAAACCTTAACTAAATTTGTGTATGTTTAAAAAATATTGATGTATGACTGAAGGAAAGGCAAAATACATATCTTTTAAGTCTCAGTGACCAAATTATTATGAACAAAAATCTACTAAAAGGTCTTTTTGAGCAGGGGCATTACTTAGTACACTTTATAAAATCAATTCAATCAAGTATCCCAGCTTTATTATACAGTGGTGCGTAAATATCAACAAAACCGCATAAACCAAGAAACGTTTTAAGGTTTGCAAAATTTGAACCGAATGAGTCCAAACATGTACAATCAACTGAACTTAGCTATATGCTGCAAAAATAAAAGTTATCGGCGCAAAAGGAAACTCTGAACTTAAGCAGGCCTTTGATAATAACAATTTCTAGTCAAAGGCATACTGTGAGTAGTATGCAAACTTCTAAACTGGGATAATTTGAACTAACCCAGGCTTGTGGACCCTATACTTACAAGAAAATCAAATACCAAGTCATAATCTCAAATTAATCTGTTGGCTCAGCTCGTAAAACAAAACTAACGTTGTCGCAGTAACCTATCAAATTTCAAAGAGCGAACAGAAGGTACTATTAATTTAAGCAGCAATTTAGTTTGTATGATTGATTAGAGGAACAAACAATAAAATTGCTAGGCACCAAACAAATGAAGTTTGAGTCTGGTTTAGCTACAAGATTAACCAAGTATCGGCTATCTATGAAACGTTTGTTTAGTTTAATTTTGATTGTGGAGGGAGGGGCAGGGGTATCCTTATTAACCTAGGCCTATGCCGTTTTAACCAAAAAGAATAACATTCCTAATTATTTTGATTATATTACTAATTCCTCAAGCTACTTCACTGATCTTAATTTTAGGATGGTTTCCATCTTGTAAGATGGTAGTCAATGCTTGGGCCAATGCTAGAGCTAAAGTTTTATACACTCTCCTTTCCACAGATCCGCAGTTTAATATTACCTACCTAATTTTAAGTTAGACTGGTCAGTTAAAAGGGAAAGAAATGAGTTTAAGTTTAGCCTATAGCAAGGCATCGTTTTACCATGTAAGCTATTAATGTGTTTCAGGACCATGAATAAGGTTTAGCAAGAATTACTTACTGTTCATAAAAGTTAGGCTATACACTATCTACTTTTTATTTAATTGCTAAATCAATCTATGCCTAAATCTTTTAATCTAAATTAGTAATATCAACTAACACATTACTTATAAAGTTGACTTGTTACGACAGACAAGTGACAGCTCGTTTGACAAATTTTTGAACTCAGAGCACAGAGATATATCTTTTAGAATGCTTAGAAGACAAGTAAAGGTAGTATATAATTGATTGTTATTGATAAAGGTATTGACCATTTACTTACCTCTAAAATTACCGGTGCCAATCAATTATTAGCAGTTGTTCCACAACATTTTGATGTAAGTTTATTCGAGCAAAATCCAATTTTAACGAGCGCAGTGAACAAGATGTCCAGCGACTGAAAATTATCACGAGTAGTGAGTGACGTCACTGACTCAGCAGTTTATTCTGACACGCCGAGATCTTCTGTAAACACCAGTCAGACTGGTGACCGCTGAATTACCATTACCCACGGCAGTGTTTGTGACGTCATAAGGTTTCAGTCTAGATAAACCGGTGAAACACAATGATTGATACTTTGGGGTTTTACTGTCATACCAGCTAACTGCAGAAAACTAGATTGCAGGACTAATCGAAGTTCACATTTTGTAGCATGGTGTTCCCACACTCCACATACATGTGCAATGCACTGATCAATTGTATCATACAGGTATTTAAGTATAAAACGCCTGTATACCAGTTAAATCCGTTTGACCATTACGGCTGGACAAAGTATTTTTTCAGTGTACAAACCATAATAAAGATGGAGCAGCTTATTCCTGCAGAGCACAGTAGCCGTTACCGAGATAGCTGTTATCTGTCCCTGCCCTTTGTGAAGTCCTCGTAACTCAGCCAGTTGAAGACAGTCTGGTGTAACCGTTATCACAACCTCTAACCATGATAAGATGGTAAGTTATATTCTGCAGAGTACAATAGTAGCCGTTACCGAGATAAGCTGTTATCTCGTCCCTGCTGCTGTCAACTCCCTGTAACTTAGTTATAGTTAAGGACAGTTCCGGATGTAACCAGCAGGACAAACTACAATCTGATGAGATTATGGTATTCTGTAAAAGTATCTTGAACAATGAAATATGTATGTAAAGTCTCAGTTCAAACCAAATAACTTTTTTTAAGAATTAGTGAGCATTTCGGTCTGGTATAATAACTTATTAAATACAAATAAAATTAGTTTAGGTTTGTTTTAAAACTTTGAGGTCACACTTCCTTTTTTGAATTCAAATAAATGAATTAAATATTTATACAGTATACGTATACATCAAATAAATTAGCTGTTATTAACTTTACTATAATATTTTATAGCTCAGCAACGCAGCGGGTACACTTATTCTTCATGGGCAGTTTAAACCTCAGGCTGCACCTAGAACTGGCATGTGACTACATCACTCAAACTGCTACAGTATTTTAGTGCTCAACAATACAGAAGCATAAATACTGATGCTCGAAATGCCTTTTGATAATCTTTCTTTTTAAACATTTGGATAAAAGTTAAATCTAATCATGTAACAATTGAGCAGATCAGTTATTGCATATTCGTTTAAATTCACAAAAAAGCTCTTGTACAAAACTTACAGTGACTTCGTGGTCTTGAGGTTATTGAAATGCTACAACACGATTATGATACGCCCATAGACTACGAGTAAATACATCGCTCTCACTAAATCATAATTAGTGCAACGCCCGTACCTTGCAAATCGGTAATTTTTGCTTAAAACTACTTCAAATTGATTAAACATTTGTTTTAGACAATATCGTTACGTAATTAGTTAATTTTACATGTTTTTCAGTTTAGAAAAGACTTAGATCGAAACGGTTAGATACAAATGATCGCTAGGTGTTAGTTCAGTGTTCTAAAAGTAATTATATAAATAACATTTTTGTACAGTAATAATAATAATCACTTAGAATTTGTCTTTTTTTACATTTTGACAGTCATACGATTTACGAAGATCCTTAACAATTTATTAACGTATTAATTTATTAAGAAAGAATAGAAATACTCAAAATTGCATACGAAGATGCGCACTAACATATTTTACAAAATGAATTCCAGCAACATTAGTGATTCGGACGCAACAACAAAGAGAAAGGGGAACAGTTAAACAAACCCAAACGGACAGTATTGTTCTTCCATTCTTCAGAAGACGTCTTCTGTTATTCTTGCGCCAACGAGATATTTGATCTTCATCCCAAGCTAGGAACTCGTAACGCGACAATGCATTTAAATATATAACTAATCTGCTACGCAAGTCAAAAATAGAACCACTCTATAAGTATATGCTTGCCTAACAAACTGCATTAACGTTTAAAACTACTATCCTCCATATCTATTTACAAACCAGCCGCTTAAATTCTTTTTGGAGAGTTTCCAGGAAGAATCGTGAAGCTTGTAATTTTCATCTAAGAAAATGAGAAAAAGTAGTTTTAATTTATTACCTATTTAAAGCATCAAAGTTAGTTTCATATTCAGCATCAATGAATGTTTTGCTTCTACGGAAGCTCGGATTAACAATCTCATCTAAGTTTTGTTTCACAATATCCGCTTTACTAATTAGTTTGGGAACACAATCAGATTCGGCTGTTGATAACACAGAAGTACCTCTACTACACTTGGGACTGTAACGGTCGACAAAACAAAAACGGTATATAAAATGAAGAGGATATACACTAATATATATTTGGCTAGTACATATACTTGTGTAGAATTATATTACTATCTCGAAATAATTGTCATGTTTCAATAACACCAAAAAATATACTATTGTAGTTAGATTGTGCATAGGTGCCGTATGGCTGAGGCAGAAAAATCAACCTAATTCGGTAGCCCAAGCACAGATAGCGCTGCGAAGGAGTTCTTTCAAAAATCGCACAATTTGTCACATTTAAGTCATTGACATCGGCCAAACTCGAGCATGTCGATCCTAGTAGGGAGAAAGATGACAAGAGACGACAGCGCTCGCCGCGCTATCTGTGTTGGCTGGAGCACCCGATGTTGATTTTAAAACATAACATTCATAACAGATTTGTTTGTTTTTTATTATACTTATCATAATTACTTTCTGAACGGCAAAAACCCAAAGTGTTCACACGACAAGCATGTTTTGTTATGGTTTCTTCACAGCCATCTTCTTACAATAACTGTTTAGAAAACAATTGAAAATAGCTGTCTTACTACGTCTATACAGTATACATTGAATACTTGGCGTTTGGTTTTGTATCCTTGCGAAGCGGACTGAATCTCTTTGCCTTTGCCAATCCTTTGAGAGCTGAACAGAAACCACAGAAAGCAACAAACTTCTCCTCAACTATTCGTGTTGTGGGTATTGACCCTTTCTTGGTTTACGTTCCTCAAGAAGATTTAATGTACACATCACCTGATGAGCTAGTTTAAACGTGTAGTACAATGTTTTTTTCATGTTTTATCCGATCGTCAAGCTGTATTGTTGTTATTTAGGTTACACCTGCGAGTATTTTCAAAAGATAAAGTTGTTTACAAAAAGTAAAGGTTTAATTATATATCATAATTATAAACAATTACCCACTTAAGAATGCTCAAATAAAAAAATTATAAGTACTATGAGGATTTAAAAAAACAAGGGGTAGGTTAGGTTAAAAAAAGTTTGAATTATTTCTTCACAATTATTTATTTCTTCACAATTACACTAGCATTGAGAATAATGTGGCAATTTGATTTTGGAAAATGAGATCAAATGAACTGCATAGAGGATTTCCAAATTTATATGCGTAAATGAAAAACTCTAACTTTTAAATATTACACATATAAATAAAATAATCCTATTTAAATCATATTAGAAACATAAAAATGTTTTACTTAAATCTAACAGAATGTTACTGTGCTTGTAATTATTTAGGACCCATCCTTGCATGTGTTTGTTATGTAAATATTGATTTTAATTGAATGTACCATTCGGTCGGTAATAATATAAATGATAAAAGGGTATTTCGTTATGATTTAATTTCTATTTATCTTCTGATTTTCACATTTATAATGCTACCTACAAACACGTAAGATCTTAAGGCATAAATTCAAGAGGAATCAAAATAAGACTACTCTTTTCATTACAATTTTGTTTGGCTTTTTGGCTGTACACATTCGTAATAATACGTAACATAACCGGAGCAATAAATTCCATTAAGATTGCAAGCAAAAGTATTTCGTTAGCTTTATCGATTCGACCCAATTAGTAATTTACGTGAACGTATTACAGTGAATCACAATTATTTATGATTATTATTATTCCGTTTGAAGTTGAAACGTAATTTCAACTAAAACACACGTAACATGCATCGGCGTTAAAGAAAAATAGCATAGTTTATAAGTGACAGACAAATCTGGCAGTTTATTTCCTCGTGATGTTGCTGGAAACAGTCTCTAGGGCCTAGGTACCAGAACAAACAATACAAATATAACCATTTAAATTAAGTTTAAATAGCATTCTAGAAAAAATAAGAAACAATGAAAACGACTCGTGAACACTTAAACATGAAAAATCAAAACAATAACGAAGATATATTGGAGTTCTGATTTGTTTAAGTTACGCGTAATACACCTGTTAAATCATATCTGTAAACCCTTTTTTCACTCTTAACCTCATTCTCTTTAAGCCTTCTTATCATAAACAAAAAGAGTTATAAAATGTAATACAGTTGTATACTGATTGAAATACAGCAAAACATTGTGTGATGCATCTGGATTTGCTTTGACGTGTACAGATCTACCCAGGAAACAATCAACACAGTCGTGGTAAAGGGTGCTTGTGTTGCATGCAAATTCTACTCTCTACAGTCTACATCGTTTGCAAGCTCTTCCTGCTGGACTTCATCAGCTTCGGTACTCGAGTTACGATTGAACGTACATGTAAATTCAGTAAAACAATAATTTATATACTGTATATACTAGCACTGGGTTAATATAGCGTGTTTCCTTCCTTACCTCACCTCGTCCTCTCGTGTTCGATCCCTGCAGTCACCACTAACAATGTGTTAAGTGACTTGTAAGGTAACGCTAGGTAAAGGTCGAGGTTGAGCGGTAGAGGATTGTTTGTAGACGTAACTTTGCCTCGTTAAACAAGACACAATTTAAATCAAAATGTAAAATCAAATGTTATTTTACCAAAGTAACATTTCTAACTGCCATAACTACACTTGTCGTTTTTAAAAATAAATGATACCGATCGTTTTATTTCATTTATGAAGTTGAAATACTATTACGGAGTTTTCCATTGGGCTATAGTGAACAAGTTGAAACCCCGAAAAAAATAGAAAAAAGAAACATAATGAACTTTTTTCTTCTGGTTGCTAAAACACTATGAGAAACGGTCGTTATACATTTAAACCTCAGAAATCCTACCATCGCCAACAACAAACTTCAAACATAGTATCTTATGTATGTGTAAAGGTCACAAATTTAAACTGTTTTATAAAATAGAAAACATAGTACTAAGCTACAAAGAGCAAATTAATACCAGTACACTAAACTTCATGCAATTAAACGTACCAGCGCAGAACAAGAGAGTCATTTAAGTTAAATATCGTCTCAAGGAACATTGCTTCTGAGTCTTAAACTTGATAAATGTTACTGTTATACAGACCCTACCTTGATTACAAGAACGTTTTAATTACACCTCTAATTCCTCACCTTACCTCTTTGAATTTGATCATTTGACTACAAAATATATAGCTCATGTTGGTAGTATAACTTAATATTTAAATGAAATTTTTTTCTATATAGGTCGTCGTTTTACTGCCGCCACTGAAAATAGTTATAATATTTTGTTCAACAAGAAGTTAAATTCTTACGAACGAAATAAACGGGTTTTATTGGTTTATTTGTGTTTGTGTGTACAATTTATTTAATTTTGCAGGTAAAATAGTTTGTTCAGAAAACAAATCTGAGTAGAAATTTCTAAGTAAACTAGACAAAACGGTGATTATTACCTCAAAAAACGGTGGTAAATTTATTTCATATGGTTTAAACTCACAGCTGATGGCCCCGTGACTGTACAAATCATCAAAAGACCACACAAGATATCACCAATTATGGATTATCTAACTGAACCAATATTTACCTGCTCGGTCATAGTACAATATATCATCTAGAATCCAAGGCAATCTAAACAGTTCCTAAACAAAGATTTTTGCAAAACCTTCAACAAGAACCTTCCATTTCAAAACTTTTTAAATGCTGAGTAGTGTAATTTTGTGGACTTCATATTTTTTATTCGTTCTAACACAAAATAAATCTTGTATTTTCACCCACTTTGATTCAAACTTGCGTGTAAATTTTAGAAACAAATATGTTTCGTAAAAAAAGTATAGTTTGGATTTAGGTTCTCCATACCCACAAAGGTAGGTACATTCAACCAACACAATTAAACAATAATGCAATAGTATATTGAAATATTCAACATAACACTATTCAACTTTGAACTTCCAAGGTAATCAGTAACTGTATCTGAATCTTCAATGGCATGTTTGATTTAAATAATTCTGTGTTTGATTTGAAGTGAAGAGATCTACTCAGAAAACAATCAACAGAGTCTGGGATGAAGGGTTCTCATGTTGTATGCAAAATTCACTCACTTCATCGTGAAAGCTGCAGCCTTGAATTCCGGGCTCCATCTGTTAAACTTGAACTGAATGGAAATCATACGAACATTTAACTAACTTCTTTATCCAGAAAAACTATGTTCTTGATGTTACTAGAAGGTGAAACTTTAAATAAAAATCAGTAGTAAAGGTCTGTAGAGTTCTAAAGTTCATTTAAACAACACCTAACGCGTCGTGTATAGCAAATTTTATAGTTAGTAAATTTTACCGAAAGTGTTGTTCTGAAATAAAATAGGAAGACAATTATATTTTGAAAGATGGAGAATTTCGATTGTCAGTTCTATAATTAGTAGTTTCAAAAGTGTTGTAGCATTCTTCTTGATTGAATCAGACTTTAATTATTAAACGAAAATTATCTACGAAAACAAAATATGATTAATGTAATTTGTGTCGAGCTCCTTCTTGGAGGAGTTCACTGTTATACGAATAAAAGAATCATTTAGCACATTACTACAAACCAAAACTTATATATTTGAGATGACACTGTCATGTAGAAAATAAGTTATTGTCTTTACCATCTGAGAGAATTCATGTATCCAATTGATTTGCGTACACTTTACCTATCTTGGTTTGAATCTACCTTGAGATACTGAACCATACATTGGGTCGGTTCAAGGACATTGTAAAACCATTGACAGTAAATAAATAACTCGCCATCGTACCTATATGTAACGTGGGAAAATGTCACCCCTCAATTGAAATGTTTAACTTTTTAAACGTAATGAACTCTATATATATTACATCATCTATCAGTATACATACTATATTTTAAATTTTGTTAAAAGAATTATTTAAATTGCAATAATGTAAAATAAGCAAAAATACAAGACAAACAAATGATAAATTGTTGATTTTTCTTCATGCAAAAAAGACACAATCAGAAACCAATGTTATTTTAAATTTACCAGTATGTTTAGCAAATCTTATATTATTAACTGAAAGGTTGTCTAGTTGAAAGAAAGAAGTAAATGAAAACCCTGAAGTTAATTATTAACAAATATGTTTCAAGTTCACGAAGTTTTTTTCTGTATTATTTTAATTGTTTTTAACCTAAACTAATATAAAGAATAAGACATGTTTTGGTAAGATAATGTTGATTTTTGTTATTTTCTAGTAAGGCAAGACAACATGATTTAACTGCTAATTTGACTACTACTATGAAATTTACTTTTTCAAGCCGAGCGTGGTGAACATGGCACTTATGAAATGTTAAAAAATGATTTAATAAACGTTTTCTGATTCTGAACTAATATTAATTATATTAAAAAAACGGTGATTCATACTAAAATATAAAACCTGAATATTGCCACTTTTGAAGGTCACCCTTGGATTTTACACTTCTCTTGTAACACCAACAGTGCAGAGCAAACAATGCAATTAATGTTTTTGTGGTTTGAGAGCTTTCTGTCTTCTACGTATCTCTTCTTCCTTTCTAATATTTTCTTGCATTTCCTTTAATCAAAGTGGCTTTTCATTATTAAAATATTTGTATCTCACCCTATGTGTAAAAGTGTCATATCTTTAGTACTTAGTTGAACACTATTTCGCTTAGGCAACCAGCACAAAACAAAAATAAAGAAGTTATTCCTTCGTTTTGAGTTAAATTCGTCCCAAAGTCTGCCGTTACAGTATATTGTATACACGCGTTGTCACGAAAATTGACACATTTTAAATCTTATATGTAATTTCCACCGCAATGTTGAATATCATTACAAATAGAACAAAATTACTTAAGTATGTTTTGAAATGTGACAAAGCACTGATCTAGTATTCTGGCTAAACACTCGGAGTGGGAGTGTTGTGTACAATAAACTTGAGACATCTAAAGGCAGACAATTTATTCATGTTTGTTTAGAGCTTTTAAAGCACGGTACACATGTTTAATTCCAGATTTAGCAACTGGAAGTGTTCTGAAAATAGCTAGTTGATAAACTGTAAGGCAATCAGTGAATGTCA
Organism: Matsumurasca onukii; assembly: GCA_018831715.1. NCBI lineage: Eukaryota > Metazoa > Arthropoda > Insecta > Hemiptera > Cicadellidae > Matsumurasca > Matsumurasca onukii. The sequence goes on from CM032060.1 coordinate 54,619,024, forward strand.
ATATTTCTTAGGAACAAAAGATTCTATATTTTTTGTTTCCTAAACACATTTATATTAGCCAATATGAATTTAAATAAACTACTTTTTGTCACTATTACTTTAAGGTCATTTTAAAATCAAAACGCGAGTAATTGATATAAAATTAAAAACATAAACTAATATATTTGTATTGAAAGAAGGTAAGTTAAATAGTAGATCATCCGAAGATTTCTCACAAAAATAAACAATGTTACCTCTGGGTTAACAAAATTCAAAGTATTCGTGAGACATGACTACAAATACTGACAAATGTCCAGTTATCATTCTTGCTCTTCCACCATCTGCCCCCGTTGTATCTTGTATCTTCTTACTTTCATTCCATTTACTGACACTTCGTCACTTACTAGCTTTTAATTAGATTTAATTCTTTAACTTGGTATAACCTCAGCAAAACATACTGCAATAAAGGTTACTTTAATGTAAAAAATTATGCCTTTTCACTAGAATTTGATAGAGTCTAAAGTCACGCGGTGAAGGTGTAAATCTATTTGTAAATACCAACACATTTGAGAATACCGCTCCAAAAATAGTGTGAAAGATTATCAGAGGCAGTGTGTATAGTTTACATGGTTAAATGACATTAGACAACAGCTGCAAATATTGTAAGTCCTCCATTTTGACAGGACAAATTGATGGTAAGAGATGTGTAAACTATATTTTGTATACTCGTACAACTTGTGTTGACGTTGTGTTTTTGATTCGTATTAAAATTAAAACCCACAATTGTCTATTTTGTTTAAAATATATACTAGCACGTTCAGTAGTTCTTTTAAGAAACGTTTCACACTGTACTATCATATCTATTTCCTTATAAATTTGACATTTTTATTTCTCTTCATATGTTGTTTAAATGAGATTTCTAAAAAAAACTGTTCCTAATTTGTAACGATTTGATTTTTTGTTGATTTTTTAATATAAATCCATCCATGGTTGTGCTGGTTAAAATTCAAACCGGCTTTTGGTAATTATTTTATTTCTTTACTATAGCTACTAACGCAGATAGTACAAACAAATAAATAAAGAGTTTTATTCAGATTTTGAATTTTTTAGAACAATAGTTGTTAATAACAATTGTCTACAATTCTTTGTTTAGTTTACAATGATTTTCTACTAAAGTCCCTACGAAAAATACTTTTACATTCTTAAAATGTTGAACTTCTTTTTCACAAGCTGCTTTGTTAAAGTGGTTGTAACAACCCTAGTAACGTTTCACCCTGATTGGTTTCCAACTGAAGTTCAATTCTCAGTAATGTCCATAACGTTATTTGAGACGACATGATAGACCGAATGGATTAACATTTTACTATTAACCATACGTATCATAAGCTTCAGAAAGTCCATTTGATACTGTTTCTATTTGCAATTCATAAACGTAAAATACTAACTATTCATGAAGTTACAAGAAATAATTTACATACACTTAAAGTACTCTTCAACAGCATTGCACCATCGTAAAGGTTTGACATTTTAATGAATATTCATTTAGACAGTAATTGACTAAACCGCGAAGTACGTATTTGATGCTTTCCTCTTTTAAACGAGAATAATTATACTTGCTGAAAATGACCTTTTACAGAAATGTCGCTTTTGAATATAAATACAAACATTTTAAACTTTTGTAGCTTGGCCTTTGGTTAAAACTGTTTATTTAAACACACGACCTCTCATTTCCGCTTTGATGGGCATCATCAGATGTCACAGAGTACCCACTTTGTGTAAAGGTTATTCTTTCATACTATAAATAATAGAGTACCTTTGCTTACCTTTTTACGCTTCTTACCCAGCTAAATTTATCAACACGGTGTCAACGAACGTCCAGCTCTTTGATTTTAAATATAGATTTTTTCTTATTTTGCTTAAAGCTTTATGATAAATGTCATAAAATCAACGAATAACGTTGTCCTATATTTTCTATGGAGGCCGCATCATGAATCAAAAACGTATATACTTAGAAGGGATACTATTTTACTTTACAACAATATATTATTGGGTGTAACGTTCAAATACGGAACAACATATTATTAAAGTTTGCAAGCAAAAATTTATGCAAAAACACCTACGGAAGAACCTACGATGAAAAGAAACATACCTGAGCAAGTGGGTATAGAAATGTATAATTTTAAAATAGTTAAATATATCTATTTATAAAATAAAATACTCGACACGAAAGTTGAAACAGAATGTGCCTAACAGTGTCGTGACTACTGTCTGTGATGTCCTTTGAGGTTGACTCAGGATGTCTGCGTCAGGCAGAGTTGTCTTGACGTACCAAATAGCAACATACGTCAATACTGAACCAGTAATAGGTTATTACGAACAACGATAGGATCAATCGTTTTCACCTAAATTAGTTTTTAAACTATTCTATTAAAACTGTAAAAAGCACACAAAAATATACGAGAAATGACATTTTCTCGTTTCTCTATATCAAAGGCGACCTAGTTGTTAAGACTCGTTTTAGTTCAATCGATCGCATGCAATAAATTAACGTTTTAAAACATTTATAATACGTTTGAACTTTTAAATATATATTATTTTGATTAAACACTGAATGAAAATATATTTTGTAACGCATATATAACACGTTTTAATATATGTTGTAACGTGAAAATAAACGTTTACTAAGCTGAGAAAAGTATTGTGAAAACGAAAAACAACTCAAAATAATTGATTGTTCGGTTACCAAACACGGCAACCAAAAGTCCACTTGACATTTGTTTTATTATTGCCCAGTTGTTCTATTTCAACCCAGCCATTTGAAAATTGTTCTCATTCACAAACATGTTTCCATTTTTAAAACCTCAATTTTGACATACTTTCCAAGTTTGTATGACAAGATTCATATCATACAAAAGAAATGTTTAGGAGTAAAGTTTATTCATCGTTTTAACTCATGCTTAAGCCAGTACTCAATTGGTCCTAATAAGAAAAATAAAATCTTAAATTTTTCTATCCCAAATTGTTTGCGCAAAGAGTGAAGAGTTTGCTAAGGTCGGAGGGGTTTGCATTAACATTCCAACACTGACAAATTGTGTTCACATTCCATCACGGCACATCGAATCTCTAAACCCGTCTTGCATTAAATTGAATCTGACTTTTAAAGCAATTCCGAGCTGAAACACTCATTCCTCCTTGCTTGCAAAGAAATTCTCTGCAGTTTTTCTTTGTGATTAGTCAAAGCTTATAAATAAGTTGATTAAATGTCTTTGATGAGTGAACTTGCCTTTTTAAAAGTTTAATTTAAAATGGAAATAAGTTTAAAAACGCTAGTCGATGTAAATCCTGTATACGTTGTCGGTGCTTTACAGGTCTGACAATTGTATTTGAACTAAAATTCTAAATAACGTACTTACCCTTTTAATTACCTTACTCTCTATGTTATAGGTTCTTTATAATATAGTGCCTGTTTATGGGATATTTATACATTTAATTATGTTAGTAAGTTGTTTTATACCATAGTTATTTTGATAATAAGGTTTGTCAGTAGCCATATATAAATTCCTCAAAACCCATGTGTACTTATGTTACAATCACTATGTTACACTAAGTTTCCAAAACCACTCTTAAAATGTTTAATGAAGCTATAGGATATCAGTATACTAAACCTACTGGGTCAGTCTTTATATTTAAATTTAACATTTAAATCAAACCAAAATTGATCGTCTGTGCTTTTATTCATTTATTATTATATTAAAAACAAATCATTTGTTACTAAACATACCTGATCAAGATTCCAAATTGTTGTTATTTAATGATGTGTATACTCAGGATTTGCTTAGAAAACGTACCTCTAAAGTGAATTTCATCTTAGCTGCTTAGCAGAATGTTGCCAGATAATTACTCTGTAGATATATTGCAGAGTATGCTGCAGATGACATGTTGCTAAACTGGATGTAACTATGGTTCCATGTCCGGCGATGTCATACGTCATTAACTAGAATCTTACACTGCTTCTACTGCATCTTTCTCCTACATCATTACAGTTGAACAGTTTTTGACTAGACCGTAATATACTGTATTTAAAATAATTATTCAAGGTTAAAAGCCTACGACAATTACTTTTATACGAAAAGCTACTCTGGCTTTTACAAATTACTAACAAAGCAGAAGCTGTAAAACAACCTGGATATTGTTAAACCTGAGTTCCATGGTTTCAGCAATGGATACGTTTTAATAACTAAAATAAGAGATAGAGTAATGTAAGATAACACAAAGCAGCCTGTTCAGATGACCCTGAACAAACGCTTATCTAATTACGCTAAAGTGGCGATGTTGCTACAAGTGGCTGTGACACCTTAGCCGGGGCTCATCTTGTTAAAACTTTCTTACTCTCCTCTCTCTAAAGAATTCACGTAAATCATTGCTTTACAATGTTTAAACGTTTTTATCGCTCAAATTTTGAAATGTTTTTCCCATATAGCCTGAAATAGTAGGTCCAACTTAACTACGAGATTACTACCTTGAGTTTATTATCCAGTTTACTACCTGAGTGTTAATCCTTCAACGATTCCCAGACCCATGTAATCAATCAAGACACGTAAAAGAATGTTTTACAACAGCTTTTTGTATAGTGAGGAGCCAGACCAGAAAACAGACAAACTGTTTCGTCGAGGGTAGTTGCTAGGAAAAGAAAAATTTTAACCTCGGTTCAAGAACAGCGGGGGAGCTAAAGGACCTTGTACGTGATAACCTAAAGTATATTTCCAAAAGAATATAGCTGGTGCACTTATTTCAAAAGAGTACGCAAGGAAAAATAATGGATTAATGTTTTGCTTATACCAACAGGTCTTAAACAACCTTTTATATTTTCGGAGTTTTTCAAAGAGTTTTATGTATTGTAAAGTCAAGAGATGTGAAAATGTGAGCGTTGACTGAACAAGAAAGTTAGGAGTGGAACACTTAGGCCACTTAATGTCACAGCCACTTAACCGCCTTAGCCACTTAACCTGAGCACCTGCCGACGGTAAGAAAGCTACTTGGTAATTAGAGTTCAACGTTGAAGCCTTCTTCGACGATGCAGTTTAAAGTTAAGATAACCACCAGATAAAGTCAATACTCACAAATATTATGGAAGTCGACTTTACTCAGGTGAAATCGTCAATAAATAAACTTTTACTGTTAGAAATCTGTGGCTGAAAATACGTATAATTTTTAAAGATAAGATTTTAAATTAACTTTACTTTCATCAAGGTTATTAGCATACATAATCATTGATCAAATTATGTTTGTCGGTTTGTCTCAATGGAAATCTATAATCTATTGTTCAGTCTAAATAACAATTTGCCAAGTTAAAGCTGGACTCAAATTCAATGAACGGTTGGATAAAGTCAACCCTCTTAATACTCAGCTACATCGAATCTATTTAATCCTACTTAGATCAAACACAATCTAAACTAGGCTAATTAGACCAAATTGTTTAGCTGGAGACCCAAGTAGATTAGACGTTAGGTAGTCTGTGTACAAGTTAAGCTAAACTGGCCTGGTAAAAAAGGGCTGACAAGTTTATTAAAATGAGTTAAACATTCAAAACTATTTTTTCAAACGAAGGCTTAAGTGGTGAGACATTTATTTAAACGGTTTTATGGGTGTACCACTATAAAACTTGTTATCTTGTTATCATTTATAGTGGTACACCCATACAACTGTTTGAATTCAAAACTATGTTGGAATAACTTTATATCTTAAGTTCAAATTACTGTGTTTGGTATTAACAAGTAGTTTTGAGTACTTTTAAGTAGGTTCAACTGTTATATTTCTTTTCTAATTATGATTATGTTAACATAATGCTTTTAGAGATTTTTATTTACTTATTCATAATAGCTTATAGTAATGAGTAAATGGTAACTAGGTTTACACACAATAACCTTTACATTTTCAATAAAACTTTAAGCCTAGACTGAATATGAATGTTTAACCTCAAGAGATATTAAAGGCAAGTAATATTTACCGAAGCCAGACTCTTACAAGACCACTGCTGTTATTCACTGTGAAACGCAGACTTGAGTTTTATTGCCGCAATAACCACAGTTCTGCGGAAACTTTGGACATTACTTATGTAAAACATCGTGACTGGAAAGTATTAAACCAAAGCTACAGTTTATTGATATAATATCTACTTGTATCAAACAACGTGGCTTAACTTAAAATACAAAGAATTTGTAGCTCAATTTAAGCTTTTCGTGGTTTAAAAAACGCGACACAGTTTTAAAAGTTTGCCAGATTTTTAAATAAGTGATCTATGACAGCATCTCAGGTGGTTCAAAAGCATTGTTACTAAGTGCTGCAAGCAAGGGCAGAATAATAATTGAATTGTGATCTATTTACATGTACGTATGTTTCGTATGAATTTAGTTTATTGTGAATAAATACAGCGTGATATAGGTAGTTTAGAATCAAAACGAGTCTTAAGTAGTATAATAATAGTTAAGTTAGATACTAGTAAAAGGTGGTAAGTAGGTGGTAGTAAGGTGGTAATGTTTTCACAATTTAAATAAACATTTCCCTAGAAATGAATTTCGTCTCGTGGCTTCTTCTGAATATGACTGCTTGCTTTTATATCGCAGAAAAAGTTTTGTTCACGCCAGCCAATAGATATTTTTCCGTGAATATTACAGAGTGTTTCTTTATGACTATTAAAACCATTTCCATTTTGGATTATATTCTTTAGACAACAAAGAGGAAACATCGAACAAACATGGGTTAGTTATGAATAAATAGTGTTGCAACTAGTATTTATTACATTACTAAGAATTGCTAACTAGTAAACACACAGTAACTGCAAGAAAGGGAGGACTTGTAAAACATGGTCATGACAATATTCGTGGATTTCTGGAGCTCTTTAAATACTCGAAGCTTGTATCTCATCTTAAGTTGTGAGCCTGTGATACGGGATTCTGAAGGACTGCACATACATTGATTGTACCTTGAAGGTTGTTGGTCTTTGGGAATCGAAGACTGCGTTTTGGACTAGATTGTTAATCCAGACGCACCTTCTACCGTTCCTAAGACTGGACAACAACTTTAAAACCATGCTCGAGAGAAAATTGGAAATATATGCCTCCGAAGACATTCGATGTTCATTCACAATGGTGCTCGACAGATGGCGCTTCATCTTAGTTCAAGAAAGTCCTGTCGAAATTAGCCTACACTTTCAGTAAATGGAACAAACATATAGTGTTACCAAAAACTTTGTTACATTACTCAGTTTCTCAATAATCAGCAATTTCCCTATCGAGACAAGGAAACAATAAAATAAGCCAGCTGTACAAGATGAGCCATCCTAAATTAAACTTAAATTTTACATTGAAATTCTTTTACATTAATTTAACTATTTATTTATTTAATAATAAATATATATTTTATATTTTAAATACCAAATTTAGATTGTATTGAAAACTAAACAAACACAGTAGCAATGTGTTTAAGAACCAATATTTCTCCTATTCGATTCAATTTTATTGAAAAAGAACCTTGAACACATAATTGTGCTGTAGGCCTACATTAGTTACGTTTCAAAAGGAGGTTTTGGAATATAAACACGGGAAGCGAAGAGCCTGGATAGAAAACGCCAATGAAGTTGACCAAAAGTAATGAGTTTAGAGTGTAAACAGCGGAAAATGTCAACAAGACGTTTTTCTTCAGCCCTTGTTACGCACGAAAACACACCCTTTCTACTCTCTATGTTCCTTCATTTGTTTTTTCTCCATAAAAAGAAATACCATGAACGTTTACGATTGCATTACCAACTTTTATTCAGACAAACTCAACTACAGACTCTTAAAGTGGTTTACATATGAACATTGTTCTAAGACACCACTAACGTCAGTCTTGTTGGTTGATAACTGTTAATATGTTACCATGTGATGGTGAGTCCCGCTTCTGTTCCAATAGAAAGCTTCAGTCAGAATAATGCTGACATTACAAATGGACTGAGGAAACCACTATCTGCTGCTGAAAGAAGATATTTCTCAGTTGTAAAATGACTGGGTGGATACTTTTGCCACTTTCATTTATCCACCGCTGTAATCTTTTATACTCGTACTGCTTCATAGTTTATCTCTTTTAAATAACTAGATGTTCCTTATTTATGGCTTTAAAAAAAAAATATATAGACTATTTAAGTTTTAATATTTGGATTTCAATGGTTGACACTTTTTTATAACTTGTACAGTATGTCAATTTTTCCTTTTAAATATGAATATTTACATAAATTAAATTAAGGTCTATTTTACTAACTATATATGTTTATATTTAATTTAACCTACTTAAAATTGTCAGGACTAATTTGATCTAACAGGCTCGTGGGATATCCTTCTAAAACTAAGATTAATAAGAAAAAGAAAAAACCTTTCATTTAAGCAGTTTAAGTTTGCTTTCAGATACTACTCAAATATTACGTCCATGATTTTATAATTATTTAGTATAACCCATGTTTTTTAGTATTATACAGTAATTATATTATTTCAAGCTAGCTGTACACCTCGGAACAGTGGAGTAGTTCAAGTTGTGTTTAAATTTTGGTTAGTTAATTATAAACTAATACATTTTATTTTCATACGATTTGAGGAAATTTCCTCCGTGACTTGCTTTAAGTTGCAAAGTTTTTGTCTACACGTTTTAACGTTTTTGTTTTCTGTGGAAAACGCAGTTAGTTTTGGTAAAACCAAGTAAACCGTTTGTACGAGAAGAAATTAAGATGTATAAAATATACATATACGAAAATTTGATTTGTGTTCGGCAGCAAATGAGTTCCATTTTCAATAATTATAGCTAACTTAACAATTTTGATCATAGTTTTGTAAACCCTTAAACGTTGTCTTAAAAAAATAAGACGCGATAAGAAGTTTAATACCAAACTGGAACAAATTTTAGTTACAAACAGAATTTTCCTAAAGCTGTTTTATAAATTAGACTACTGAGTTCAAACATTGTTAACTTTAAGTCTTAATACGGTTAGTTCCCGATATTTTTGCATCTTGACAAAAGTATAGTCTTCTGATCCTCATTTAATTGAACTTGCGGCCATACCAACTTTATTTTATGACTTACTGATGTAATATACTATTAAGTTAATAGAATAATATAAATTATTTAAATATTATTTTGCCTACAATTCTAGGTGTGTGCTTAAATGTTCCAAGCTTTATCTACTTACTTGTACAATGTACATTCATTTGCCAAACACTTCTGCTTGGGAGCGTTATTTGCATTTAGATTACAGTCCTACCCAAATCTATACTGAATCTAGAGTTTGTTTTCTTTATTGGGCTATAAAAAAGATTCATAGTCAACGCTTTGTTCACGTTTTAGAACTAATAGAACGTTTTAACAAACATACATGGGCTTGCCTAATTGAGCGTTAGGTTGTTTAACAATATTCATTATAACTAGTATTTATGGGGAATTTGAAATAATTATCATATTTTTCAACAACCTTCCATTTTTGACATATTTTAATACTTGACACAATATTAATTGAACCGTAAACCATAAACCGTAAACAAAATTAAAACGGAATTCTTGTTTGTTAATTGCCATTCACTTCAAAAGATGAGCCATATATTTATTGTAAACGTATTTCACTCTACTAACAATAGAATAAACGTGTTATCATATTAACTATTTAACTACTTTGTTTAATATATGAAGAAAACCGCAATTTTAATATTGCATTTACCTATTTTACCGCAGTTGCAAAGTTTTCAAAACATATTTTTCAATTGTTTGATTAATAATTATTTTACTAATGGGTATGTAATGTTGCTTTACAAGACAATAAAGTCAGCGTCTCAGTGGTCTAATAATTATATTTCTTTCACAATAAATGCTGTTCTCAAATTGTTTAACTCTCATCTCGGACCTCAATTCATATTGTTTTGTGAAACAAATTTTAAGTCCTTGAATTCAATTAATTTCCATTTAAGAACAAAATAAGTAGAAAGTCGATAGCCTTTAGGATTTGTATAGGCATTATTTATCTTGTTATGACGTATCAATATAAAAAACGTACATTATTATTTGTAAAACGTACATTATTTTTGATGTTTTAATTTGAAATAAAAGTAAAGAAAAGGGGATAAATTTGAGCTACATTTATCTGGCCAAGAGTTGCAGCTGCACTTTGAAAACTAGAGACTAATGTTTATGGTCCCTGAGCACAGCTTCCCTCTTAAATCATGTCTTCTTGCTTCTTGAATTAGTAATCTACATCTTTCCTGACTTTGGACATTCATTTTCCAGCTAAAACTTACTGAACCAAAGATGAGAGAGGTCTTTAATTAATAGTAGAGCTTGCATATAAGTTACAGCTACTGTATCTCGAATTGTATACCATAAAAGCAAACATATTTTACCCATATTTTACATATAACTAATAGTATAAACATAGTCGATGTTTGTTTTTAGCATTATACGTTTAACGTTAATACTTTTTAAATAATTTATTCTATTAATGATTGCCTGGCAAGCAATAACTATTATTAATTTGTCTCTAAACTCTTGCATCTTGTAATTAATGCTTTAGTAAGGTTACCACGTGTTATTATTTATTATTTTGAAATAAAAGTGTTTTATTTTTCAATGATTATTAATAACCACACAAAAAGAATAACACTTTGATGATTATGGTTGAATGGTTTTGCATCGGACCAGGAACAGAGGCTAGAGACACGAACGGCCTCAGATTATTTACTCTTTGTTGATCTGAAATTTTAAGTTCTCTAAAATTATAAATAACTTAAAACAAAATACTTTTAACGCCTCTAGCCACAGTTTTAACCTCCCAGAGGTCGCATCACAGAGGTTACCTCCAGTGAATCTGTGTTTGTTGGTCGCTTAAACATGAGCCAAAATCCTGTGAATCCATGCACCTTCCGCTCTTGTTTCTTAGAACACTATAACATATAATTTAGCCAGTTCCAACTTCGACTTAATTTTTTTTAAACTGTTTGTATTAGAGCCTGGAGTTAACTTCCGTGATGCGCCTCCTCGCGGTACCTGGTGTACGACCCTTTTGCATGTGAATTCATCGTATCATTTTTGTAGCTTTTTGTGTTTCACTTTACCTATTGCATTTTATTTTGGTAAAATGTTGATAAAAATTACATACTGTAATAACAACGATGTTTTCCATTTTCACTATGGTTTTAACCCACTTTAAAGTAACCTATGTGAGTGCCCTTTACTTTTTGAAAATCTATGCGCCCTCTGGAAGGTTAAGTGTAGATTGTTTTTTGTTACTATAACAATTTGTTGCTGTAACGATGATTTCCACAAAAATTATCAGTGTTTGTTATAAGTTATCGCATTTTCATTGGCGTATTTTCAATGGAAACTATATGTAAGGCAGGTTCAAAGCTCTTTGTCTGATTTACTGTAAAATCAACAAACCGAACTCAAGTTTTGCGCTCAGCTGTCTCACTGCAAACTTTAAGCTTCCTCTAACGAACAGCTTTGCAGAAAAGCTTGATAAAGGGATTTAACAGTCAAAGTTGTTTTGGAACTACAATCTATTCTTAGATTATACTTTCACTTTTAATAAGACACATTTTCAATAGGAATTATCATAAATAATCTAATTATAATTATAGAAGCATTTTTTACTTTCCCAGTATAGTTATATTTGTGAATTCATAAGTGGATGCACAAACATTGGATGTAAGTTTTTTTAAATACTTGTGTTAAAGTCTGCTCTGTGACCTTTAAACTAGAACATAAAAATATTGTATATAACTACCCCAAACGTATTTTATTATTTATGAAACAATGGTAAGTTTTACAGTGACACTATTCATTTTAAACTTTGAGAACCCTCAAGTAGCTCAAATAAAATAATAACAACTTCAATTCAAGCTTAACGTTTAAACTTTTGTTTCATATAACGTTTTAAGTTCAAAATTCTGTGAAATCAGTCTTTTAGCCTAGAGCTATTAGTAAACACGTACAGCCAAAGTTAGAATAGTTATAATCTAACTTTAAGATTGTTCAGTTAGTTTCAAGTACATTAAGTTTGTTAAAAGTTGTTAAAGCAATGAAAACTATTTATCTTACATTTATTGAAATAATACTTCGTTTTGAATAACTCGTATACTTAAAATTGGGACGGAAAATACATTTTAACGTGTATTAAATTTTATGGATTTGAGCTGAATGAAAATAGTTATTAAAACTAAACTGTTTGCAGTTTAAATCTTATGTGTTAAATTATTTTGAAGACATGTAATACGAGCATTGCTAGTATTTTTATTAAAACCAATTTTGATCGAACAGTTTTAATACCATTTTACATGGCTACTCATGGCAAACTGAGAGAATCGGTCAGAAATTAAATTAAACAGGTATCACCTTTCGCCAATAAATAAACTATACCAAAAGATATTATAATAGATACTATAAAAAAGAGTTGTACACAATTCTTAGGCTAGCGCTCTTTCATTAGTTCTCCGACCGTCCGCTAGTGGTAAAACAGCGCACGCGAGCAGGGAACCGGCAGAGCAGACTACCGGGACTTGCTTAAACTTCATACCTTGACAGTTCCCTATTTACACCTTATGTTAGCTACGAAAATTTTATTTTCATAAAAAGGTAAAGGTATTAAAATCAAAATTGAAAAAATAAAGCGAATATTGATTAACGTGTATTGTATATTAAAATTCACGAAAAAAGGGTTAGAGCCATGGGAATTGGTGTAGCCATTACGGTCGATAAAATCTTTCCTTTCACTAAATCACTATTTGAGATGCCGACCACTCTCATGAGGGTATTTTAGGCCAATATGTGGTGAAGGATGAGTGTGATGAGTGGTAGTAATGAGATGAGGTGTAGTCTTGTTACAAACTAAAGCCGACTCTTCCTTAGAATGGTTCATTAATTAATAGCCCAATGACCAATGGAAATACCTTTGATTTATATTGCGTATATTTTTCTAACCCTAAAATGACGGGGTTTAGGAAGAATAATCTGGCGCCCAAATAACGGCTCCATACTTGGTTGATAAATTAGGGACATATCACAAAACTTTCTGACACTCACTTGGCTACAAAACATTTTCCACCGCCCCAGTGGCAGTATATAGGCCTACTTGAAGGGGTCATGATGCTCTTGCTTCGACCAAAACGCTTACCAAGCCTAGAACTTGGCAAAAACCACTCAGTATAAACCGTGAGTAGGGGTTCAATGTCCTGTGTTGGTAAAAATGAGGGTTGTAAAAATATGGCAAGTTGTTTTGAGTTAAAGCAACCAGTTTATTGGTATGGATTAATAATAATCTGGAATGTTTAGTATAAAAAATATTTGACACATGGTTACAACTCAAATTATATATTGAAGGCGTTAATCAGCGCGCCTGATTATAAGTATTACATAATACTTAGAACGATTTTACTCACCTATATGGTTTCTTATAATTTATCTTTTCTAAAGTCTAGAACAGTACAATATATATTCAAAATCTTCCTGGCATTAAAAGTAAGGAATATATTCGTTATTTTGTCAGGAATATATGCATAGGATTTAGCTGTATAGCATTTATAACATGTCACAAACACTCGGTTGGAAGACGTCGATATACTCGTCAAGGAGAATCACTGATGTCCCGTCATTGCGTTAAACATGCTCATGTTTGCTGAAAAATATACATTTTAGTAAAAATAAAAATTTAAGCAATTTTTTTAAAAATCAGTTTTAGTTTAATATTAGTTGTACAAAGTATTAAAGATAAAAGAATATATGGTGACATGTAAAAGTTTCATATCAGTATTATGTTTAGGCGAATTGATAAAAGGTAAGATATCGTTAAAATGTCTGAAATACGAGTATATAAACCCATAAGTTTTAAACTTGAATCTTTCAAAACCCGAGATAAAACAAAATAAAGAGCTTTCAAATATGTAAAGCCTTGGTAAACACTACAAAATCGAAAACCTATTAGATTTTGCAAAAGCTTAACTGAGATGGTTGAAACTGTGTTTGAAAAGATTTTACGTTCCAAACTATAGAATCTTTCGTGCAAAACAAAAAGTAGTAGACAAATGGATTATTTGATACCAATAATTTGATTATTAGCGTAAACTATAAAATTAACAGTTTTAGACTCTCTTACCTTCTGCAGCCTGGCACATACAATTGAGGAAGCAGTAGGTTCTCGCATTTGTCATGTCCTGAGCCTAAACATGACCAGATACAATGTTTTACAAACTTTCAACTTGACTAATACTAAGTTAAACGTGTTCTGTAGTTTTCGTTAGGTTAAAATAGTGTTATGTCATTGTCAACTGTGTTAATACCAGAATGGCAAATGTATTAAGACAGGTCCTTATAATTTCACTGTTTTTTATTTTATTAGTATTTATATATATGCAACTAAAAAGAAATTATACAGTAAATTCAATTAGGTTGTTAAATTGTTATTATTAATGGTTTATATTAAATAAACTACAGTCGATTCAGTAGGCACTTAGTTGTCATGTAAAGATTTGTTGTCATGTAAAACATGTTTTCATAAGAATTCTGCATTGACTTTTTGTTATACCTTCAGACTAAAGCCACTGAAGATATGAACCTGGTTCATGAAAAGGTTTAGTCAAAAAATAAATCTATTTTTTGAACAGTTTGATTAATTTTAAATTATATTATTTAGTACTGTGATTACTATTTGTAATGTTAGTTAGACTGAGTTTGATGCAAATTCAAAAACCTTTAAATAATTTGTAATACACAATTTTTTGAGACTCTCTATTGTGTTACGTCAATAACAACTAAGTTGTTTCATGAGCTAAATAAAATATCTTACCACTTTTGGCACACTTGGTGACAGTAAAGGTGACCATCATGATGAGAGTAGGAGGAAGATCTGGAACCGAGGTTTTAACAAAGCTTTGAACTGCATTTGCATCCACATGGTCCCCTTTCATCTATGGCAGAGGAAAAGTGTCTGAGACGTACGAGTACACTTACATTTAACAATAAAAGATGCTCTTCTTTATACGGCGTTTATGGAAGAGAACACTAAAAAAACTTTTTAAGTTGTTACGATAGCTTTTATTAAGAAGTTATTGTAATTTCGTACACTTGACTTAGGTATTTTCTTACTGTTCAACAGTGTACAGACAGTTACCCGGTGATGGGGGCGTTAAACAGAACCGTATTATTATCCCATTCTTTGAAAGTGTGTACAACATAATTATATAATTACTTTTATGTAGTTTCTTTAGGTCAAGAAGAGGACAATAGTTGTATTTAAAGTAGGTCTTACAAGGATCTTTGCAGATATACAACTTAGTATAGTTTGGTGTAATGGCTTTTATACACAACAAATTACTTCGGAGAGTGATGCTATTTTAGAGGGTGCTACAGTGACGTTTTGGCTATTATATTAAATTGTGTTGACTGTTTACCTATTTCTAATTAAAATGCCTGAGAATCTGATATATTAAACTCAAGATAACTTTGAAATTTGCGAGTAAAGTTAAGTTGCCGTTAATAAAATAAATGTTGAAATTATTGAAAAATTAGGCTCAAGATCTTGCAGAGCTGTAGATATAGTTGTTAAGAGTTATGAACTACGAATAAACGTACATCTTGTTAAATCTAAATGGTTAATAACAATTCGTTCACAAAAGTGGTAAATTGTGTTAACGGGTATTTACAGATGGTTGTCACAACTTTACGAGTAGTTTAGGTCATTTGATTGTACAAGGGAACATTTTGACTAACGTTTTCCTAAAATGTTTAGTCTACCAGATATCCGGCATTTTGTGATTAATAAATTATTTATTATCTACAACACCACTAATTAAATTCGGCTCAAACATGATACAAATTTCTATTTTACTATTATGAATGGAAAAGTTGCAGCATAACTGCTAACCATTTGGAAATAGCACGTTATTTTAATGGTGTATTTAGGCATTTTCGGGGTTAAATCTTCAATTGACAATAGACGATGAGGTTGAAAATAAAATGTATTGAATAACATTTGGTAGTTATTTTTGACATATCTAATTATCTATTGACGCTGTCGTTAAACTACCGATAATTAACAGAGGTTAAGAGGAAACTATGGCTGAAACAGGCAATCCACCTTATTAATATGCTTTTTGCTA
Source organism: Matsumurasca onukii (assembly GCA_018831715.1). NCBI lineage: Eukaryota > Metazoa > Arthropoda > Insecta > Hemiptera > Cicadellidae > Matsumurasca > Matsumurasca onukii. The sequence continues at coordinate 54,635,163 of CM032060.1, forward strand.
AAGTTTCCACAGTAACTTTGTTGATTTGCAATTGATTTTATGATTTTAGTGTGCAGATAATAAGATTTACTGCAAAATTTAACATTCACAATTTATTGTAAACCTCTTTGTTTATTCGATGGTTTGGGTGTAACACAGAAGATGCCCTTAAATAGTAATAAAACACCATTTAAAAACTGTAAGGCACCATTTAAAACTTTAAACTAATTAAATCTCGAAATGTTGGCCATAGTTTTTATTTACTTAGATACAAATTTGAGCCAAACACATTGACATTGAGGGATGAGAGGTGGTAAATAGTTAGTGAAAAAGACGAAATGGCGGATATCTTGTAAACGAAGTGTTTAAAAAGAAAAAAAAGTTTGTCTTGATATTATTCTATTTATTTTCAACCAATAAACCTAATCCTAGTTTGTAAATCGTTTATGTACTTTAACAGCACTTACCAACCCCATTTCTTCCAACACACAGGCCACCATGCACTGAAACCAAACACATGTTTTAATATTGGTACGCATTTCATATTGGTTTAAAGACATGTTACAAGGTGTTTTTTCATTTCATTTGTACAGAGTTTTTAAAACGGAGAAAAAGAAACGAAGAAAAATTATTGAAGAGGACAAATCAGAAAATTGAACTATTTAACGTGTAGTATAGTGCCTTACATTTATTACATCTCAGAAAAGTGAACAAATATACAACATTAATTATCTAGAAACTTTCTATGAGGGTTGCAGTAGATTTTACATTTATGTATAGAGTAGGTGCTATCTAATAGAAAAATATATCAAAAGTAGGTAATCTATCATATATTTTAATCAAGCAACACGAGAAAAGTGTAGAAAGTAAAGATCACGTTCAATTTCATAGTGATTGAACTCTAAAAATAGTCGTCCAAAGTACCTCGGTACTTAGTCAATAAAAATGTATAAGTTTGTTTACAATAAAATTGTGTTGACTATAACAAACATACTAAAACTAATAAGTATCATTAGGAAAAACTACAATGACAAACATGTAAAATAGTCCTTCGATTTTGATAAATAATGATATTCCCTTTTCTAAAATCTAAATTTAAAATAAATTTATAAACAAAAATAGAAAATAACATAAACAGTGTTTGCATAATTATAAGTAACATGATTTCAGTAGTGTTAACATGGATCATAGTGGTTGTGTGTGGTTCAATTTATAATGTTGTAATCCTAAGTCAATCGTCCGCCAGTTACTTTTTGTCCAATGAAATTATGGAAGACAAAAATAATTATTACGGTAAAATGATACTTCAAATTACGTCCAATGCAAGAACGTCCAATCAGCGACTAAGATGGCAGCGAAAGTTATGTTTTCTTGTTCTTCTCTTAATAACCAATATAACTATTTGTTATGGAAATTACTGATGATTCAGTCCAATAAAGGTTGCAAAGTATAATTTTTACGATTAATTGAAACATTATCAACTGTTATCATGAGAAACAAGGACTAAGTTATATATTTTTCTTAAGGTTAACAAATCTCTTTTATTAAATAGACGTAATTTTTATGTGAAATAGGTCTACAACACACACATTTGTCAATCTTCTAATGAATAAAATACAAAAATGTTACCTTGCCCTCTGGTGACGTTGGAATTTGCAGATTGTTTACTAAACTGTCAATATCTGAAAAATTAGTTGTGTTAGAAGCCGTAACCTTGTTATTAAAATCCTGTTTACAGTAAGTTTACACCTGATTTTCTACCACAAAACTTTGAATTTAACGGTCACATCAAATTACCATCATCAAGTTTAGACCAATTGTAAGGTTCAAAACGTATGTTTGTAGTAAGTATGTTAATTTACTACACAATATTTTAATTGAGAAATGTTTAAAATCTTACCTTCTTGCGCTCCTGTCTTCTGTTTGCATTCTTGTACTTTTGCATAGTGTCTTGGATCAAAGCGTCATACTGAAACATACACTAACTCGGTTAGAATGGCACGTGTATCGACAGGTTCTGGTTCACTGTCAGCCCTTTGATGTCGATATCCATTTATTTTATTTTCATCCACCTATAAAGAATACGCAGCTGAAATTCAGTTATCAACTCTACTTAAAATTTTATTGAGTTATAATTTCGGAACTGAGCAAAACTATACTTTTAGACATAAAGTTGAGTTTTGTAGCTTATGACATCGATTTAATGCTTTTATATACAATATGTGCATGAATGAATGTACACTTGTTCTGCGTTTAACGATTAAACTCAACAAATCTCTAATTTTTACGTAAAACTAATAGTATTGCTTATTTGTTTTAATGAACCAAAAGCTTCTTTCGATTTAAGATCTGCTAATGTTCATGTGGATGATAAGGCTACACTAAAGTAATCGGTAACTTCAAAATTCTATTACATTTGTGAAATATTTGTAATACCTTTATGGTAGCAACAATAAGCAACTTGTTAAAAAGTAGTTTCGTCAAAACTAAAAAACAATAAAGGTCAATTTTATAACTAAATCCTTAAGATTACAATAATTGGATCATTTTTACATGTGTTTTTCAAAGTACTAACTAACATAACAGGGTCATTTAATAAGGAAAATATCAATTGATATAAGCAAAATAGTCATTGATGGATGTATGTAATCATGAAGGAAAACTTGACAGGGAATTTCTCATTGATTAAACCTCTAATGAATAGAAGAACTATCTATTTCAAATTGTGAAAGGCTAAAAATCCATAAGGTAAACTAGACTCAACTCTGATTTTTAAAAAAAAACATAGGAATCATTAGGAATCAGATAATAATGAGGAGGTTCATTTTCCAAATATTTAAAAATAAAATATAGATTAAATTTGGTAATCAGAGCTTCAATAATATGTCATAATGCAACTATTGTACACTTTGAAAAATCGGCAATTTGGTGAAAAGTTTGAATAGTTTGCATAATGAATCTTGTTGCATATTATCTTTAAGATTGATTACCCAAAACTGGTCATATTTTTCAAACATTCAAAGCGATAAAGGATTGCGTCGGATTTATGTTAAAACAATGAAACAAGTTTTGAGCCACCATTTGAAAAGGGAATTTTTTATTTAATCAATAATTTGTGTTTCTATAAATTATTTAAATGAGGGTAAACATTATATAATTTCCAAAAACTAGTTCAGTTGACCCTTAATACTTGCCAAAACAGGTTAAAGATTTTCATTAATTGTCAGGAAGTTTAATTGACTTTTGGACAACCGGTATAAGTTATGACTTACGATCTTTTACGATCATAGTTCAATAATTCATTTCATTAAAAACAACAACATAGCACAATTAGTTTCAAAACAAATACTTATTATGCCTTTAACAAAACCTATTTCTAAACTATTTTCATCGTACGTCCCAACACGGATGAAAAAAAACTAAAACTTACCTCGGCTAACGCTACTCCAACAAGACTGAAGACAACCAACAGCTGCCACATGGTGGTGCACTGGCGTACTCTACAGGTTGAGAGGTACTCTAGCGTACTCTACCTCAGGTGAAGTGAGGTACTCTAGCCCAGCGTGCGCATGATGATAAGGTGCTCGTCTAACCTTCCGTGGCGAAGGTCAAGTATGCGTGGGCTCTAATAATTGTGATCCCTCTCCAAATTCCAGTGTATTACACAACAATGGTTCGGGAGCTTCAGTTTCTGTAATTGTAAGAATCACTACTAAGCATTTAATTGCAGAGTGTCCTTCAAGTAAAGGCCGAGTAATTAGTGAACTGAGATGGTTACGTGAGCAATTATTTACGTTATTTACTTAGGATTATTGTAAGTACATTTTATGGTGTATTTTAATTCGTCTTAAACACATTCTAATTTTATTCGACGGACTCGGTTTTATAACAAATAAACATGAACGGATTCCTTAGGACTGTTTAAGATCCGTTTTAGAAATCGTTTAAAACCCTAATAGAAAACAGAGCAAGGTCAATACTTTCTGCAGATGATTATAAATTTTGTTCCCTAGTTTTTACTTTAATAAAGCTAAACTGTGAAATGGTTAACAAATCAAATAAGTATTACCACAAGCCTATTATTTCCACTAATAGTTTCCAAATCACTACGTTAAAACATTTTACTGTAAAGAAGATTAACTTGTGTAAAGAGTTTATGTATTTATTCAACAGTTCTGAAAACAAAAAATATTGGAATCAAATTTGATTTTCGTTCTAATTTTATATATTTATATAACTGAATGTTTAGTTATAAGGTACGAATGAACCGTTTTAACTCATTAAAGTTTAACTTTAGTTTTATAACTGTTTAAATAGCAAGATGTTTAAATGTTCCTAAACCCAAAACTGGTGAAGTAAAGCCACAGTTCCGGAAATGATCCATCAAGAAAGTACGTTATACTTTTCCTACAAGCTATTTTTTGACATCGAATCAATATTTGAACCTATGTTTAATCATAATTACAGCTGATAGTTTGGTTGTGAAACGACTGTACAAATCTAACACATCCAATAACCACTTCGGTGTACAAATTTTAATCGCCTTTAATGTAATAGGAAGTAATTGAACATACTGGAAAACTATGCAAAACAAAACTAAATTCCTAGAGCAAACCTGAAAGCATCCATACCGATATGTGCACAACTATCACTTTAACAACAGCTGTTCCTATCACTGATAAGCTGAGGCGCCACATGTTTTCCAACAGCTTTTCCGAACGAGTATAAAACTCGCTGTTGACTAGGAAAAGGTAAGAGCAATCGACTCCTTATCTAGGTCGATTGCTCATGTTTGCGTCTACAATTTGTGTTATCAGTTAATAGTTATGTTTATTTATTTACTTTGGTGTTTAGTTCGTGTGTGTGTGCTGGAAACCATAAACAAAATATTAGGCACTTAATTACCACGTGCGTAGCTAGTTATTTGTGAGATAAGAGGGTTATTTTAAAAGTATAGGCTTCGTTTGAGTAAAGCTCGAAATTGATAATTTAAATAGTCAAGAAACTAGCGTAACTAAACTTTAAAAACTATACAACACGACACCCAATTTAATAAATAATATAACATCTGGGCCCTACATTCTTGATTTGCGCGCACTTAAACGTTTTGAATTTATACCGTCGTCAGAATTAGACCACAACACAATGTAAAACTAAGGCGGTTAAATGACCCAGTTGTTGGTCCAGCTGGCCCAGCCACTATTTAGGTTGGTTTGGCAGCTCAACTTGGTTGCTCGTCTATTTGATAGTTGGCCTGACTAAACAGCTGGTGTTGTTAAAGGAATAAAGTAATCTATTAAAGTGCATTACTTGAAAAATAAAGCTTGAGGAAACCTATTGAGAAATATTTGATTGTTAAAGTCAAATCGCATTACAACAATTTTTAGTTGATTTTTTTGATACCGGTTTAGACTGTGATAAAAATTAAAACAGCCTTGATTTGTAAAAGACAATCAAATTGAGCATTTACTTCATAAAAACGCCTACACTTTCGGTTACGTTGTTTTAGAAAATTCAGACACATACTGAGTCAGCTTAATTTAAGAAAGTCTTCATTTAAAAATTAAGAGGACTACAAATACATTGGGACAAAGGTTTATATGGAAAAACTCCTTCCCAAAGTCGATTAAAATCACGTTCAAACGCACAAATAGTCCAAAAGGATTTTCGGTTATTTTGTGCATTGCTAGGTGAAAATACTCGTATGTTTGTATACTACATGCCTTTGATACATCTGTAAATATACTTTCGTGAAAGCGATGAAAACAACAAATATAAAATTATTAATGGTGTATAGAAACTGTAACTACTTGCTTCGTCTAAGTCTACAGCTAAATATTGTTGCGAAGTAAATACTGCTAAAAGCCTTGAAGTTTACCGTAAACGTCCTGAGAGGTTCAACTTACAATATTACTTACACTTCTCTTATAGTGTTGTCAAGAGCAGATGATGCTATTTTTATTAAATAAATTGCCAATTCATCGAACAGTTTACTCTGAGGAGATTAGTTAAGTTCTATTAATAGCTTTTGAAACTTTAGCACCAACTTATCACCTTCAGAAACTCCATTACATCTAGCAAAGACTAATTTCATTACACTTCATTACCTGATGTATAAGGTTTTCCTCGTTACAATCTGAGTATGATGCAATGGAGTGAACAGTTGCAAGATAACGAAGTTTAGTTACTCTTAAGATGGTACCCTTGCCATAGGTATTGGACGGGTCATAGGTGGCGGGTAGTGGAAGTTCTAACATATACAAAGAGAGTTTTAAATGCCCCCACCTTAACCTTTGAAAAGGAAATATTTTGAAAACTATTTAGGGAATGTTTTTATAGTATCTTGAAGTTTGTTTTGACGTACTTTGCGTCACCCACCTCCACCCAAAACCCGGTGGGGAGAGGGCCTCCTAAATATTTCATATACAAACTCCCACCTCCCGCCTTAGGTCACTTAAAAAGAAAGGGAGTTTTAGCACAAATTCAAAGTCGCAAAGAAAAATGTTTTATATTAACTCGCGTTGTTATCATAACTATTTCAAGATACAATAAATCGCGTTTAAAATACCACATTTCACATATAATTTTATTATCAAATATTTATATGAGACTATGTTACAGGGTTGTGTGCTTCCCTCAGAGGATTTTCAAGAAAACTTTGTCATTCTAAATAAATCTTTTTGTAAACTGAAGCATTTCAAACATGATTTCTTTGTGTCTTTTAATGAGTTTAACAAAACACAAGTTGAAATAAACAGTTGTTCTTAGCGTCGTTAAATTTGTGTTACAGGGAAGGGTTTATATTTAAATGATTTAGGGGGTCCTCCTACCCTTTCTGGTTTTGGGTAGGGAGTGGGTGACGTAAAGTATGTAAACAAACTGTAGGATCCTATGAAAACATTCCCTTTCAAAATATCTTCTTGTTCAAAAGTTAATGGAGGGAGGGTGACATTAAAACTCACTTATATACTAATTACTCACTGCTATTTATTATTTGTTTGTACGTGTTTTAACTATTCATAAATCACCGAAATGCCAGTCATTAGAGTTAACCCATTACTCATACTCGTAAAACAATTTTAAATAAGTAGAACTATTATGCGATCAAT
>CM032060.1:54642350-54683415 GCA_018831715.1 Matsumurasca onukii
CTGGCGGAGCCTCACACGACACTGTGTCTGTGTCCGGATGGTAGAGGTAGCGGGTAGCGCGGGTAGTGGTAGACACCGCTCAGACCTGTCTACTGCCATTTCCTCGTCCGCGTCAAAATAACCTGCCACCGTAATGGGAGCGGTCAGCGGTTCACGGTTCGGCACCACTCCCAAAATTACGTGGCTCTTGCAATCCTTCGTTCATTTTGTCTCAAATAAAATATATCACTGTTCAAATACAGTAAAGTAAAACAAGGTTATGACGATTCCTTTGTTCCAACAAAGAGTTGAGACCTTTTTTCAACTGAAATGAATTACCGCACAACCGGCTGCTCCTTGCCTATAGAATATTATAATTGTCGCGTGGAAGGCTACACGCGAGTGAAGTGAACTGAAGTGCCTCAGTTTCCACTTGCCACTTCACTCTGACACAAAACTAGGGCAAACACGCGTCGAGCGCACACCACGAACTGCCTTGACCCTTCAAGGATTCTATAAGCTACGGAATCCACGTAGTTTACCTCTTCATTTTGTTACCGGTCGTTGTTTGTTTCAAACCTGTAAACACACATTTTTGATTGCTTGTTAACAGTGTGGCTTCAGTAATAACACAGGGTTCTTGTTTGAATTCCGTTGATGATGGGAGCCTGGGAGGGTTTCTCTAGAAATCATTTATTTGTCTTCAGCTTAAAATTAGGAATTAGAAGAAACTATATATGGGAGGGGGGACAACGGTAAGTTGTAATAATAATAATAATAATCTTTAATGTCAATACAAAACTATTGTGTGACATAAAAACAGAAGCTAACAATAAAAAATATATAAAAGAAGTAAGGTAAATTCACCATAAAAGCTGAAACAAAATTGTTTGCTGACCACCAAATAATAATATTAATTTAAAATAAATAGATAGATAATAATTTGGAGATATATTATAGGTCCATAAATTCATCTACATTATAAAAGCATGTTGGACCAAAAGGATTTTAATCTGGCTTTAAATGTGTTCATATTTTGTATACTTTTAAATTATCTGGCAATTTATTGTATAATTTGGCTCCAGTTTGACGGGGTAATTTTTTAAAATATTTGTTCTGTGAATTTCAGTTCTATATTTATGACTATTTCTAGTCATATAGTTGTGAATATCACAACCTCGAACTAAAAGATCACTTTTACAAAAGAATATTATTGTTTCGTAAATATAAACACAAGGAAGTGTTAAAATTTGTAGTTCTTAAAAGAGTCTCTACAAGCTTCCTGTGTCCTAGTTTTGAAATTATTCGAACTGCTCTCTTTGGAGGATAAATATTCTAAGTAATTTATAAGCAGAACAAGATCCCAGAAAATAATGCCATAATCAATATATGGTTGGATTAGTCCATAGTAAGCCGTTCTCAGAGTACCTAGCCTACAGTGTTTGCAGAGGTTTCTGAGAAGAAAGGTTCAGAGGAAATCCCACTGATATGTTCAATATATGGCTGTCCCATGAAAATTACTATCTATATAAATACCTAGAAATTTAGTATAATTAACTTCGTCAAGTACATGATCATTGATCATAACTGTTGGATTGCTGCCAAAGTTTGATTTTCCCAAATTAAAATAAATATAATTGGATTTAGTATAATTTGTTTTAAGGTTCAAATGTTCAAAATATTGTGTACAGGTGTTCACACTTTCAAATGATTCGATCTCTAAAAGTTCTGATGATCGAGAAACAATGTTGATAGTGTCATCTGCATATTGAATTAGTTTATCTTCATCGATGCCACAAACGTTATTAACATACATTAAGAATAAACCGGCCCTAGGATGGATCCTTGAGGGACTCCATATTGTAAATCAGTTCTTTTGACAGCTTATGTTGTATCTGGATCTGTTGAGTTCTACCTCGCAAGTAAGAACTAAGCCATCTGCAAGGGAGTCCTCTAATCCCATAACTGCATAATTTATTTAGCAAAATGTCGTGGTCTACACAGTCAAAGGCTTTTGACAGATCCATGAAGATGCTTAAAACTTTGTTTGATTATCTAACCCTTAACGATTGTTTCGAATAGCTTATTGAGAGCATCAACAGTGCTGAAACCTTTCCTAAACCAAACTGACTTTTGGAAATAATATTAAAATCATCCAAGAATGAGGTAATTCGTGTTAGGAAGAGCTTTTCTACCACTTTACTAATAGTTGGTAAAATTGATATTGGTCGGTAGTTAGTTACCTCAGAAGAATTACCACTTTTATAAATAGGAACAACCTTAGCTAATTTTAAAGAGTTAGGAAAGATCCTCAAAAGAAGCATTTACAAGTTGTGTTAATATGGAAGAAATTTCAAATGTACATTGCTTTAAAAGCCACATTGAAGTGCCATAAATATCTAGAGAGCTTTTGGAAGGTAATGACATCATTGCTGAAATAACCTCCTTCTCCGTAACAGGGCTCAAAACATAGAGTAAGGATTAGCTACCTTATAAGTCTGTGTCAAATTGCCACTGCTGACACTGTTTTAATGTTTATCGCGACATTGGCAAAAACGGTTGAACTCTTCAGCAATTTCAGAAGGATCATCAACTTATATCCGTTGACTTGTAACTCAATAGGTTTTGGACTTTAGTTTGCTTATGTTGATTAATAATGGTCCATGCAGTTTTTGCAGATTTTTGATGTTTCGATTTTCTTATTAATTTCATAAGATTTAGCAGCCTAATTACCTTTCTATACATAGTCTTGTAAGATTTATAGAAATGTTTAAAGCTTTCATCAACACTCACTGAAAACATTTTAGCATATATTTTTAGCTTCTTCCCTGACACTAAAATTCCTTTAGTAATCCATGTCCTTCTTTTCAAGGAAACTTTTAAGGGTCTAAGGGCAAGCCACATTTAGACAACCAGTAAAGATTTCCATGAAACTATCAAACTTAGACTCAACCGTATCCTTATGATTGATATCATCCCAAGATTCTGTATTCAGCAGATCTTAAAGAATGGGAAATATTTTCCTGGGTAAGTTAATCGTTTCACCTAACTAGCAAGCCGTAATATATTCCAAATTTTGATTACAATTACAATCTCATAATGATCTGAAATTGCAAGCTGAAAGTTTGGCAACTGTTGCTACCTGGACTTCTTGAAAGGCATGTTTGGCATCACTGTAACTGCAGACGGGAACCATTGATTTCGTTGGAGACAATTGAAATTTTAAATTTGATGAAAACACAGATTCTATGGTTTTATTTATGTTTTTACCACCACTTAACTGCCAACCAGTTGTTCATTGAATTAACTATATTGCAATCCGTATCGGTATTTCAAAATTTACCAAAACTGATTTACATTGTTTGGCTATTCAGCATTGACGAATTATTGGGTTGTCTGGCGACACCATTTAATTTCGATTATTTGACAATGAATGTATAAAAATGTGGTGGTCGATATAGAATTTTGAAACTTTGATTGAACTTACACCTTTTAGGCTTGGCTTTAAGCGGTATTAAAAGGGCAGAGAGAAGCGGTGATGGTCTTGGGCACTGCGTCCTGTTCTTGTTGACATGTGATGGTTGATATTCTGTTGGTCAGTGATGATCTCCTGGTTAGGCAATGAAGAAGTACTGGAAGTGTTGGTGACTGCGGAACTTTTGTCAGGCAAAGGGGAAAACGTTCATATTGTTTAAATCAAAAACATTAGATTCAACAATGTTTTGATGACAGGTGTTTGTAGAATCTAATTTGTGGAAATACATGGGTCTCAATTATATTGACTAACTTACTTTTCCCTGTTTGGTTCAAATGCAGACCATGCTCGGTAAAGTCACTTCTCTGTAATCCTTTCAACGAAACGTAAGATAGCAAATGATAATTTCCTTCGTTTATCGCTGACTTCATGCATTGATTGACTCTTTTAATTACTGTATTCAGAGGTATGTCGTATCTATGGGAATCTCCATCATCGAAACCGATACACCTTTGTTTCTGCATTTTGAAATAATACTTTTAATACGAGGCCGTATGTTGTAGTCAGAGTTTTCACTCACATCATTTGTACCCCTATTATTAAATTGAATCATTTGTATTAAGGTAACTGATAACATCAGGTAGTTTAGTTAAAAGGTAGTCAAGAGGCGCACCAGGGTAAATGGACGAAGAAACTTTGTACTGATGTGCAGTCCATTTCTCATGAAGAATACTTGCAAGGCCTCTACCATGGCTGTCACTTAAAATGTGTACATTCCGTTTGAAAATGGCATTTTCTTTACATTTACTTCTGTTTTCAGTAATTTTTTACCATGCTGCACAACATTATTACTCTGAGGAGGGTAAATTTGTTTATTATCCGTCTTTTAGGTTGAATTTCTTAAGTCGATATTTATCAGTTTTTTCTGAGTATTTGGGTTTGATGTGGTTTCTTTTACAGGCGGTGTCTCGTGGTCCACTTCCATGAGATTTTTCATCTAACAATGTGTAAATTCTGGGCGATTGTTCAACATGATCCATACAATCGGATAACACTTGAAAGTAGTTCTGACACTGAACTTCAAATTCGTCTGTTTTTTCTTAGATGTGCTGGTAAATATTTTTGGTTCAGTCCAATCATAGTTTTTGTGAATTTAAATTTTCATTTATCTGAGATAAAGATTGGTTTTGTGAATTTACCTTTTGAACAGATATGTCCTGGGTATACAAAGACAGTGGTGTATTGCTGTCTATTGATTCAATGTAGTCTGAAGAAGTATCGAAAAGAATTGAGAATTAAGTTAGAGCGTATTTAGTATTGACAAGTAAGTGAAGGCCACATTCAAAGCTATTGGTCTGCTGAGTGGTGGGTACTTCTACGATTTCAAAGTGTGGACAAATGTTCTTAGCCAATGCTTTGGCATGACGGATATTTGTATTCTGTATACTGTCATGATGAAAACATTTCCTCTTGAATCTGTCATATATTAATAAACTCCAATGCGATCCATTTCTCGAGATGTCTTGTCTTAAGTCTTGTCCTTGAATTTCTTCTTTGTCATTGATACAGAAAAATGCAATATTTATTTGATCAAAATTAAGCATTGTAAGAGTGCGGAGCGTGTCATAGGAATCACCTGATTTTATTGCTTGTGATACAGAAGGGCCAAATAGTTTGATATCACTTCTATGGTTCCCAATCTGTTCTGATAATGAATCATAGTAAACTTGATTACATCGTCTCCAGCCACTTGCCTTCAGCTTTGTATTTCTTACAAGACTCTTTAGAGTTAACAGAGTTTATTGTACTGGCTTTTATGTCATGCAATTCTTTCTCCAGTTTCTGCTTCTCTAAATTCAAATGAAGAGATAAAGCTTCCTGAACTTCTATGGTTGTAGCCATTTGTTTTATAACTTTTAGGAGCTCTGAACTGTTTACTCTATCACTATTTTGACTATCTTGATCAATTTTCAAAAGACCAGGATTTCTTTTGAACCAACTAAACTGTCCAACAGTATTTAAGTTCATATTTTTTGTATCATCTTTAGCTTTTTGTGACCTAGTTTTTATAATTGGTGTAAAACAAGATTTTTGAGAAGAGGCTTCCATTATTTTCTGTTTTATCTGGATGGTACTATAGAAATATGATTTATTTATTTACCTTTTGTAAATGTAAACAAAGCAAAATTCTAATGCTTTAACCTATGTGTCAAGGCTAGATACCTGATGCACTTAATTCTTCCTTAATAAACGATGTTATCAAAAACCTACTACTTAAAACTGTATAACAAAGCTTAAGTTCAAAGATAAAATCACTAAAATATAAACTATTCAATAAATATTTAAATTTTTCTTAATATCAAGAGTAAAAATTTTGGATGTTGTTGTAAATTAATTAGCTTGTTGCAAATGAATTACGACAGGCTGATAATAAAAAGAATAAACCCACCAAATTGCAAACGTGGAATTAAGAAAATATGTTCCTTTGTTGTTGTATAAAATGTGGCAACTAGATAGCAAGTTTTGAATTCAAAGCACGACCAGTAGTCGCGCGGCATGTTGTAATCCGGGTAATTTATTTTTAAGGTAAAACCAGTTGGCAGCACTTGTGACTTTAATAGAATCTTTTATTAACGCACGTTCATGTTAACACTGAATGAACCTGTTTTACTATAGAATATCAGGTAATTACTATCAACACAGTAAACGTAATAATTTTGCGTACGTTTTTAACATTTACCAATTACCAAAAGCTTTAAAATTTGAAAATGTTCAAAATTACCGCTACTGAAAATTGTATATGGACTATACTACAAATTCCTCCGTGGTGGCGCTCCAAGCGGTGAGCGAATGAAACCACTCACGACTCACTACCTGATAAATCAGTCTTGGTATTGGCTCCAGTGACGGTGATATTACGAACAGAAACAAGATATCCTAGTGTGTCACATATATAGGGACAATTTAGACTGGTCTCACGGTGCCAGCCCAGGGTCTTAACAAGGATAAACCTCTACCTCTACTGAAATTTTTAATTATTGTCAGTACATTTGATTTGAGACAACGACACTATTGGTGTATGAAGGTGAATTAGGTATGATGGTGGGTGTGATGAGTGTTTTGATGGACGATGATTACATCAAGACTACAGTAAGATAAAATTTACTTTATTTTCTACCTTAATGTGGTGGAAGAATCGTTTGTGTTTAGTTCCACAGTAGTTGAAAGTTGAGAGTTAAAAACACTCAATTAAAAACTTTTTTTCGTTTCTCTATAAAAGTATATACAACAAAAAGTAAATATTAATATAAAACATCGGTTTGATTTTTATCTCTTGTCTAGCGTTCACAGACGCTTTTAAATCTGTCTGTCTACAACAATCTGACAAGTAGATCTTTCACGCGTGACAAGTCAATATTTTATAAATACGAACAATTGATTTAAGCTAAAGTGGTAGATAGTGTGAATTGAAGTGGTAGAATCGAAGTAAATAAACCACGTGTTTAACTATTTATTAAAAATGCTATTTAATTTATCCTTTTTCAACAATACATCTGTGTTGATGTTCAGGAGGCTACAAAATATTCACAGCACAACAACCCTTCCATAAATTGTCTATTATCTCAAAACCCCAAATTCGCAAGTCAGCAAACCGTCCCACAAGATAAACTACATTTCCTAAACGCAACCGATTATAAATTCACCGCTTTGAGAAGAAATCTGAGGTTTTATTAGTGGCTGAGCTGACGTCAAAGACGACGAAATACTTGATCTTGCTTTGCGACGCCGTAAGTGTAAATTTGTAGCTTTAAAGGCGAAGGCATAGAGATGAAGTACGGCAGAGTTACATTTCAATATCTCGCACTCGGAAATGAAGCCTTCTTTGTTTGGCGAGGTGACAGATGAAAAGACGATCCTTTATACACCTTCCTGCAGGCTGGGCACACGGAAATATAGTTTACTGGAATGAGACGAAAAGAAAATGAAAGTGTTGGTCTTGGTCTCAGAGCTATGAGCGTATATAGTCTATAGATGACATTTTCCTGTATTTTCGTTGCTATATAGAACTCTAGCTCTTTAGAATTAATGCTTTTGCTCAAAAATATCCTCTTATTTATTTTTATTGAGAAGATTTTCAGACTATCAAAGTTTCTTTTTAATGAAATTGATATTCACCACTCTTATTGAGTCGAGGCTTAGATACGGCATCGTACTATGGGGTTCCACCTCTCAAGCAAATTTCATGAGAGTTTTTATATTACAGAAAAGAGCTGTTCGAATTATTGCAAAATTGAATGGTAGAGCGTCGTGTAGAAGCTATTTTAAACACTTGAAATATTGACATTACCGTCCATTTATATTTACGAATTATTATTTTATAAGTTTAAATCCATACATTTTTAACTGGTGCATCCGTACATAACTATGAAACAAGGCATAGATTTCAACATAGGCAATTATCGCATAGACTTGAACTTACCTCCTCACTTCCTCAAAACATCGGTCCTAAATTATATAACAAATTACCTATGCAAATTCAAGAAGCAGATACTTTTAAATAAATTTAAAATTTTACTAAGTAAGTTTTATTGGAAAAGCTTGTTACTCTGTAAATGAGTTCCTCGCAATGTAACTAAAGAACGGGTTTGTTGTTTTTCTTAAATAAGCCTATGTTAGAATAAGTTAGTATAACCAAATTGTTTTAAGCTTCTGCTTATGTTTTATTATTGATGACGTTTGTAATACAATTTATATATAATTGTCAATTTACAAATAAAGAATTTTGATTTGATTTGATTTAAACTGTGTGCAATTTATTAAAACTTATAGCTTTTTTAAATTTTACGCTTATAATGGGGATCTTGTAAACTGGAAAACTTTCATAATAGGCCAAATATGCAATCAGGTAGGCCTACGATAATTCAGGCCTAATTGATGAAGTCTTTCAAAACCTTTTCAGCACTCGTTATACAGTAGTTAGAAGTGATCACTAAAGTTGATCGTTATTGAGAAAACTATTAGTAAAATTTCTTTAGAAAGGCTTCTCTAAACGAAAGGGATTTTATTGAATAAACGGAAAATGTCTTAGTTTTTCCTACACTATTTAAAAAAAATAAAATAACACATTTTTAAGAGTCAGTAAAGTGTCAAACTTAAAGTAAATTTGAGATGATTTATAGAGAACTACTTTTCGTCTTAAAATTGAATGGGAAATAATTTTCCGATTTCAGTGGTATCACACGACACATACTTTGTTTGAAAATTGGTCTAGGAATATTAAAATAAACCCTTTTGGATTCCAGGCCCCCATGAGGGAAGGCAAGGGTGAGATTGTGCCATCGCTTTCAGAAATTTGTAGTGTTCTTTGGTAAAACAATATTAATTATTTGAGATTATAATCATTTGTATGACCATCGGTAAAGTGTTAATTCCATTAAACTCGTAATTGTTGGCCGAATTATTTTTTAAACATACAATTCGCCATATATTCTTGATTTTCAAATAAGATAATACAGTAAGATTAAAATCACCAGCTTTAAGGGGTTCTATGTTTTAAGCATAAAACGTAGTTATTTTTTATGAAAAATTTATATTTATTGCAAGAAAAACTGTATTTTTGCTTTTATTTGTATCAAACCAATTTTATTAAGAGGATAGATCTTTTACGGCGATTTACAAGATATGAGTTCCAAACAAAAACGGTTGAAAACTTCATCAATTGAGCCTAAATTATTGAACCGATTACATTTATACATGTTTGTAGTGTGATATTCGTCTAGTTTAGAGATCCCCATTATGAGTGTAAAATTTTCGGAACACAGTTTAACTACATGTTTTGGAAGTAAAAATATTCAGTTTTGTTGAGCGCGGTAACAAAATACCTTTAGCTTGTCGACTGACGGATGAAAATCAGTTTTAAATCTGTGTTCTTGTTCGATGTAAAATTCCAGGGAAAAGTAAGACAATAGCCTGACTTCCATTGTTTGGCGGAAAGAAGCTTATATTACCGATTCTCATTATTTTGTTGCATTTGCTATTTAATACCGAGAAGTTCTTTCAATTGATCGTAATGAGGTATTAGTTATTTTACCCCAACCAAGCTTTTTACATCAGTAATTGCTTATTAGTAACATAAAAATACTCCTACTTAGTATGAATAGAATAAATGTTTTGGATCAAAGCATTGTTTGTTAAAACCATGTTTTCGAAACCATAATTGTTCCCGGAAACACTAAGAACCAAAGAGTTTTTATTTGAACTTACTGGAGTTACTGCTATGATTATAATTATTTTCAAATAAATAGTATAGAATACAGAGTAGCCGTGGTTTAAAACTTCGTTACAACATGCTTACAAGTTTATAATAAGAGCTTATAATGAAAATATCAAGTCCCTTGACATATTAGAGCCATAGCATTATTTTGCACATTTCGAATTAGAAACTATCGTGTTGGGACCTTAGACGCTGTAGCTTACTAGTAGTCGCTTCATGTTATTAATTACTAACAAATCAAACAAAAACGATTATAGTACAAAATTCAACAATAAATAATTTAACTCTTACGTTTTCGCGGCCGGTGTCACACCTCTAATCTGGTTCTTTCGGTTCACACCGTGTCAAAACATAATAATAACCAGTTTGAAGTATTTCGCTCCTTGTGGAATACCACCTTCAGTCACTTATTGACTGATTGGTTTGAAATATTTCAAATAAATATGAATTATTATGATGTTTAGCAGTGCGAGTCGGAATAACTAGATTTTAACAATACGTGATGTTATGTCAAAAGTCCTGTTGTACAGAATAAGTTAATCGATATACACAATACATCAGTACACAGAAATAGGTGTATTTTCAGTTCCAATAGTTGAAATGTATACACTTTGTTTATAAATATTTCAGGCTAAAATAGTTGTCATTCAGTATTTTTTTCCGGAAGCTGCTCCTACCTTTCGGCATATCAGCTTTTGTTTGGCTGTCTTAGTATCAACTATGGTTTGTGTTACCTCTGCCGGTTGGTTTTGTTAGATGTTAGTAGTGGTTTATCGTAGCTCTTCCTTCTTCAACCTTCATGAAGGCTTTAGACCCAAGCACAAGGTTTGTGAAGTGTGAATTTTGCCGCATAGGAGAAGAATTTCTGTGTTTTTTTTTATACTGTTTGGTTTGAAGAGTGTCCTCTCTCTTGTTTATGGGTAGTATAGTTAGGTATTTTGTCATAGTAGTGCATCTGAGACCGGATTTCACTCTCCTCCTCTTCATAATCTCTGCCCACAAGACTTTTTAACCTCTGCCCTCTTTGTCTCTAAGAAGAGATGCAACATTCCAGTTGTGTGTTGTTTGTGAGGTCTTGTCATTCAGTATTACGGTTTACACAAGAAAGGAGCGTATACCCAGTCACCACGTCCGAGTACAAATTATCGTACTCAGATTTAAATTTATTCACGCCTTGCAAGTACAAGTACAGACGAGTATGTAGCTTGCTCACTCTTCTAGCGCGTGGTTTCAGACACGCCAGCAGCATCGCGGTCAGCTATCAGTCTGCGCATCTCGGCACCCGGCCGCAAACCGATAGAAAAACATTATAAATGTGAATAAACACGGCATTAAACTTGCAAATGAGGACAGGGAGCCAGTCGTATGACGGGAACAAAGAACTGGCAGCAGATAGCATCGGGCGGGTCCGTTACTCTGACTGAAACATGGAAATGCAAAATGTGCTCAACAAGAGAGCATGCACGGGAGACTGCATGAACTCATGTCCGGGACTCGAACTCAACACGACGAGACTCAAGTTTTAAAATCATTTGAGCTATAGTTTGCGGTATTTCCGATATTGTAATTGAAAAAGGGATTGTTTGTTTTTTCTACTGTTTTCAGTGTTTTCTTGCATATATTTTGCTATTTTGCTATAACTGTGGCAATGGAGTGGTAATTTGAAAATTTGAGTGATCTACAATAATTTAAAACATAAGAACATCTTAGGGTACCCCACATAAAAGAAAACTGTATTGATTAAAAGATAAAACAAACATTAAATATTTCATGTTGGTGATTTCGATCAATACATGATAGTTGCTTTCAAGAAATTAGTTACTTAAGTAACATGATTTTCGTAGGATTTTCATGAAACAAAATTTAATCATCATTTTAGGTTGTTTTATCTCTAACTTAAAACAAAGAAATATAACTTCATTTTATTTATCTTGTTCTATATAGATAAAGCTCTTTTGGTATACACTACACAAAAATACACTATTATTATAATAATTTTTAAAATAATTTTTTTTAACTTGGGTTTTAAGATTTTTGGGGACAACTCTATTATATAGGGAAAATGTGTATTACTTTTGGTATTAATATTTTAAAGGAAAAACCAAAGTTCGAGGGTGAAGGGCCACCATTTTGAAACCTGGACTTGTAGGTAATCTGAACTAGTCGTTTACGAACTTAACCTATAAATTTACAAAACGAAAATTTGTACAAAAATTTATGAAAATTTGACAAAACATGGTGTGAGTGACCTGTAGAGTGGTCATATCCTGAAACAGTTTTGCCATTTAACTCAGAGGTTGAAAACCTTAAACTGCACACCATTTTGTTCTACAACGTGTCGTTCTTAAAAAGTAAAACTAGTAATAGTATATTTCATCACTAGGTCCTAAAGTGACACTTTTCTATATGAGCTCGTTTAACGTCTGAGGCGTAGCTCGAGGATCAAAAGACACTTTAGGGACGAGTGATGAACGATACTTTTTGTCATGATGCAAGTAGAACGAGTTAGTTACGAGAGGTTAAAATGGTTAGTTAGTTAATTTAAAAACGTGTTGTAAAATATTTTAGAGAATTATGGTGTCAAACGCTTTTTATTTTCAATTGTTTTGCATAAACAGCTGTTCATTTGATTTACAATTACCAGCTAGTTTTATGATTCGATAAAATCGACACATCGCACTCAATCTAAAGTTAAATTACTTGCGATTTACATTGATATTCACAGTTTAGTCGTTGTATCGACTATAAACAATAATCGAACAAATCATTCAATTTCAACAAAACCATTGGACCAGCTGATGTCCATGCCACGAAAAGATCATCCCTAGGGAGAAAAAGATCATGAAAACAATCCTTTATTTACCTGGGTTAAAAAGTGTCACTTTAGCACTGTCAATTCATGTGTCTAAAGCAGCTGTTTTCGGAGCTGAATGACATATTGCTTTACTATATGTTTAGTGTTAAAACAACCTGAACTAATGATTTAGTTTTGTTCCATCGAAATCTGATCATCAATGCAGTGTTTACATGTGCTTTAGGAGAAATGCCCACCAAAAAGCACTCCGGTTTAAATTATCCCCCTACAGAAAATTCGCTAGTGTTCACGGTAGCGTGGCACGAAGGAGAAAGCTGAAGACGTACGTGAGTTTCCAAGGTATCAGCTGGCAAGGCCAAGGCACCAACCACTGCCACTGTGATCTACCATTGTTGATGCAGACGTGTTTGTATAATACACTTTGTAAACACGTGGCCGTCACTGTGTTGTATACTCGTATAACATGTTTGTGTACAAACAGTGTCTGCAGTCTACTCCACGCCTATTCATACTGTAGAGTAAACACGCACTGTGCGTGGTGCCTAGTTTCAGAACAGGGTCACTGCAAGGCTGTCAGCAGATCAGCCAAGGGAGTACTTAAGAAAATATTAATTTTAAAATTTTCATGGTAATGCCATTTTTTCTACCACCAAATAGAATGAAGTGGTAGAATAAAATGGTAAGCTGTTTTGAGCTTTCTAACACCTACCTAATGGCGACTATATACCGGGTGACCAAAACGTCCGACCCCTTAACTTTGGAATTGAAAATGGTGTCCAGAATTTGTCGTTTCAAATAAAGGAATAATAGAGTAATTTAAAATTTTCCCTATTTTGGACTAGGGGAAACCCTTAAAGTATGCCTATAAGTACTTCAGTTGACTCAATACAGATGCCAGCGCGTTCAAAATTATAAAATATATTCCTTCAAAAGTTAAGGGTGACTTATGCTAGGTAAGTAAATGTTTATACCGAGTTTCATTGAAATCGGATGATAAATACCGCTTTTGAAAGCAAACACCCTACGAAGGCACTTGAGGGTGTAGATTATTTCCTCGCTTATGTTTTATGGTTTACAAAGGTTCACGAATAAATTGAGATAGGTTTATATGTTTCCCTTTTTACAGATAATATTTCAAACAAAGTTTTCCCTTTATTTGCCAAAACCGGCGATGATTTTTCAGTAAATGTCGCTATAAAGTCCAAATTTAGAGTTATTTGGTCAATGGCTCATTTAGCTGTCGCACTGGAAAGCGGGCTTCTATATAAAATCACAATCAACTGTAGGAGGCCGATCGCACCAATCACGGAAGCCAATGACCATCCAATCCGATAGATTTTCAAAACTCTATCACAACAAAGCTCTATGTTACTGTGGAAATGTTTTTGTCGAACTGTCCTGCTCTGAGTTTCCACTCTTCAATAATAGTGTTGCCTCCGATTTTGCTGAAATTAAACCTGACCGCTCAGCTGTGTTGTTTAGTTCTGTTGATTATTCACGTCAAATTTATAAAACAGTGAGACGTGCATAGTATTTTACCAACATTCTATGTGTGGTATAACATTAGTTCAAGTATTCATTGTCAAGTTTCGTTCCAGTGTATGACATCATATTCTATGGGGTCTGTCCGAACAAACTGTAAGTGTGAGCGTGATTATACAAGGTGTTAAGTCCCCACTTCCTACCTTAACTTTTGACAGAGGTATAATTGTGAAAACCCTTTTGGGGAATATTTTTATAAATTTCTGAAGATTGTTTTGACGTACTTCAAGCCGCCCCTCTCTAACAAAACGAAGGGAGGGAGGACCCCCTACATTTTTGAAATGTAAACCCCTTGTAGCACCTCAAAAGAAAGGTATAGTAATTTACCGGCGAAAGAAAAATTATATATTTCAACTTTTTTAAGTTATACTTATATAAAGTACCTTAACTTTTGACATAGTAGTGTAATCCCTGGAAGAGTTCCTAAAGTTTTTTTTGGACGTATTTCGCGTCACCCTCCAAACAATGGAGGGAGGGCCCTACATTTTGGCAAACTTTAGTACCATTGAGCAAAACCATCAAATTTTACCTATGATGGTTTCCTTTCATAATCATAAAAGAGGCTACGACAAGGTAACAATAATTTCATTATTTGAGTATTACTAGTAGAACGTCCCCGCTAACCCACCAAAAATGTTATCTGTACTAATATTTCGGTTAGGTTGTCCGGAGTGTTGAGATCTCGGAATCCGGCAGGGTACCAGAATTTTTGAATAGAAATGGTCCTTAGTGTAGGGTGGGGAAACGAATAAAGTTCATAGATTTTTATTTTAAGGGGTTTTGAGGTCCCCAATTCCTATATTATATTTCTTTGTTAGTAAATATTATTAGTAAATATCAACGGATTTGTTTAACTCGACACATATTTGTATACCATTAACCCAAAGACCTACCATTTCAGTGGGGCACAATATATAAGATTTGGGGAGGGGGTTAGCAAGAAATAAAAAAATCATAAAATCGATGTGGGGTAAATCGCTGCTGATTTCAAAATATATTGGTTGTCTTACCAAATTGTTTGGGGAAGGAAGGTAAAAGTGGGGTAAAACATCGAGGCTGAGTTGTAGGGTCTGCAACCCAGTTAGCTAGTTTTATCTAAAGCTTAGAGGCATTTAAAGAGCTCACGCTTCAAAAATTTAAAAGCCTATTGGCTACAAAGTCGAAGATAACTGTTCATTTTATTTTCGTGAGTTCCCCAAATATACTTTACTGATCAAAAAATTAACGAAGGCTATAAACAAAATAATATTATCATTATTAGATATAGTAATATAATTTGAAAATGAAATAAATACTTAAAGTTATATGTAAATGGTGAGTTGTAAAAGCCTGTTATTGTTCACGAGGTCTTTATGATATTTTCAATAAAGTCAATAGTCGTATCGTATTCCATTTTAAATTTTAAACCATTAGTTTTATTTTGAAAACTATGAATTTAAACATTCAAACAAATCACAGTTCAAAAAACCAAAGAATTCAAACGTAGATGCATACGAAACACTTTTATTGAAAATATCATCAAGACCTCGTGAACAATGAACCAGGGTAGTACAACTCACCATTTTATACATATAACTCAGAATTATTTATTTCATTTTCAAATTGTATTTCCATATGTTCCTTTGTAATATTATTATTTTTGTTATAACCTTCAGTTGGTGTTTGGTCTGAAGATATAACGTCGTTTCTGAGAGGCCTCACCAAGAAAATAAAACATTTATTGGACAGTTTGTTTCCAACTTGTATTAATTATAAATTCCAATAAGAAGCTGTCTCCTGATGAGCCTATTGAGGTTTGTACATGGGTTACGATAAATGGTTTAATTAGATTCCAGAGGAAATAGTATACACTATTCTGTGATTGGATGTTGTAAAAGTGGTTGCATTTCCATACAGACCGTTTTAAACTTGTACACAATCAGCATTTAAAGTAAATGACCGGTTACCAGTAAATATTCACATAAGAATTGGATTTTTTAAACTGGCAGACAGGCGTAGATTCTGATTAAAACGTTGATATCATTCGTAAGTCATGCCTTTATGCGAAATAGTAAACAACCTAGGTTTCATTCATCGGAAGAAGTTTGTATGATGCAACAATTAGAGTATTGTAATATCACGTGGCTTTCAAAATCCCCTTTACAAAAGGAGTTATGAACTTCTAGTAAGACTTTTCTGCAGGATCTACCGCCAAAACCCCGATTTTGAGGTAAAAGACTAATTCCTTATTCCAGTTAAAAGAGGTTCCCATTTTCCTTAAGAGTGACCAGTATAACTGTCGGTTATTTTGTTTGTTGTTCCATGCAGAAGAAAAAGGAAAAACAAACTTGTCTTAAGACACCTACACGCCTTCAACTTTATCATATCTGTTTGAAGTAGGTTACGCTTTGGTGACTTCCTTAGCACCTTTTGAGATTGTAACTAATTAAAGAGTAAAAATATTTCTTTAAGTTTTAAATTTATTTCCCGGACTTATTAATGAGAAAATGGAATTCAATGGAGTCACTAAACATTTAGTACACTACAAAACAAAGTTCATTCCATAAAAATCCGATGAAAACTGTAGGCGTGAAATGTTCCAAGAAAGAAAGTCTTTACATTGGAAGTCTCTTACATTCTTATGGAACGAAATTCAAGGTCACAGCCACTACTTTGCACTCTTAAATACTTTGGTAACCCAAAAGACTTTTCATGACAAACTAAAACATTTTCAGCAGCTCAAATGTTTTAAATTCAAGTCAAGTAGCGTCAAATGTTCAAACACCAGTACTTTCTTAATTTATAAGAGTACTGTATAGAATTATGTGAGAAACTCTTGTTGAGGATTGTCACAACCGCAGGAGTAGGTGTATCTGAGCCTACTCTCCATCTTTCTTTATGGGCTGAAGGATCAGCGGAATGGCCTGTTCACTTACTGAGAAATATTATACATCCAGAGAGATATATATTTAGGCAGAAACTGTAGTACTTTATAACGTTGAATTTATGGATCCAATATTTGTAAGGAACGTGTCTCGATATGGTCCACTATCCATTCTGGGTCCATTCTTCAAGTCTTTGTTTCTCTTTCTCTATCTCGTGTTTCGCTCATTCTTAAACCAGTCAGTTCTGTTCGAACAAATCTAGTGTCACTTTCAAAATAAAACATACTACACAGTATGACATTTGGTTTTCAAAACTGTTGCAATTGATTAATAAATACGTTTAAAACGCAAATGTTTGATTCCGATTTAAACTACTCTTTGACAAGTAGACACAATTAATTCTTTTATAAAGTAAAAATTGAAAAATTGGAAATATTGTATTACAAAATACACTTTAATCTAGAGAAATTTACGAAATTTTACTTTCAAACCCTTTTAAAATTAACTATACGTAATTTAATAAATTCAATACACGTATTATAACTCACTTAAGTAACTTGAAATATAATAAATTGTTGGAGACTATTCGTTAAACTGATCTTACGTCGAAGACTATTGCCAAGGACCTTAACTACGGTAGTTATTCTAAATAGCTTCCCCATAATTTTCAAATCAATTGTTAACACTGTCTGTAAAGTTGAAATTGAAACATGTAGTTTTATAAAGAATAGTTGTACATAGTTATTTTTAATTTTAAGTTTTAAGGGTTGCAGAATTCCTAATATGAAAATGAATGGGAACCAAAGTGCATCATTATGGTGCACACTACGATTCCTGTTTGATGGGCAGTATTCTCCATCACCTCTCATTAAAACTCTATCAAATGACACTATGAATTCATTCATTGTACTAGTGGATAAATGATCCAAACCTAATTGTGGAAGTTCTACATAATAATAAAATAGGTTTTTCTTTCATTAAATAGTTCTATGAAGTTTAAAGCTCTCTTTGTCAAATTTGTCTTCACGGCATACGTTTTGCCTTTTCAATCAAGGATTGTGACAGTATCAAAGTAAATAGAATTCAAGGGCTGCGCAAACTCCTGGATTCATTTCCTATCAACTCTAGATGAAAACAAGTGATAACTAAATTGACATAGAGTGGACGGGCGATGTTTTGTCGTTGATAGCTTTCTTTATCTGTCTTATCAACCCCGTCCCTCCTTCCATCTCAGCACTCGAGTGTTCTCCTTCTTATCAAATAAAAGGATTTCCGTTCACTCAGTTAACCGGCTTTAAATACTTTTCGCTTTGCAATTTCCAACTGCCACGTCATCAGAAGCGCATTTACCTATGTAGCTCGAGACTCAAGTTGAATGTGACAGATTTATTGTGTTCGGCTGTTTACGGGCGACCGTAACTTTAAATACTCGCGAGGGGCATAATTTAATTTCCTCCCGGGAACACCGAGTTCGCTAAGTACGGTGGCTTTATAGAAAACTTCACAACTTTAACACTGTCTCCTAAATTTATTATTGGGTATAGAAACCACCTGCTGATTTCATATGTTGTAGAGTGACTGAAAAGGGTTTATTGGGTATGAATTTATCACATTTTGTCTTGTACTTTTGGCTGTGTAGCAATATAAACGTAATTATTACAGTAGTTGCATTTAAATGCTTCAACAAACCTTTGAGTAAACCACTAAAATACCAGATGGAAATAAAAAACACATTTTAAAAATGTTTGAGTAGTATGTCTAATCCTTCAAATCACCAAAAAATTAGTTTCTGTTCAGAATATGTTTTGTATTCGAAACGTCCGCCTAAATGGTATTATTCAATCGTATCACGAAACTAAAAATCTTTGCTCATAGTACATAAAACTTAGTTTATTCTAAATGAATTAAAATATTTGGCAATAAACTGAAATATATTTAATAATATAAATATTATTTTAAACATATTGTTATTAATTGTTTATTATAAATATTGATAAATTATAGAGACAAGGTTACAGTTGCAAAGGTTTACAGGAACACCATATATACAGAGCGTTTGTTAGTGGAAGTGTACACATATTACGTACGTGGATTCTAGTATAATAATGGCTCTACGTCTTTCCAAGCAATGTTAATAATTAATACCGTACCGTTCAATCTTCATCTTCAAAATTTTAAAACATAAGAATATTTAATACAATTTTCTAAATCCGTTGTCTTATTAAGATATTTTTTACAAAAATACAATATTTTATTTTAAGTTTTAAAATAACCTTCTTTATGTATTTTTTGTTGTTAGTTTTATCACAAGAATAGATAGTAAAAAATCCATGAAGAGTCTTATTTTATGTTTTATATATTAGCAAATTTATAAATAAATTAATAAAAAGTTTGTCCAAAATTGTGTGAAAAGCTTTATATACTGAATTTTAACGTTTTATGTATAGCATTAGTAAACCATCATATATTACATTACAGTGTTTAATTAAATACGAGTAGTATGTTTAGTTTTATTACACCTTTAAAGGGCGCACTCTTTCTTTAATTACTCAATGCAATATTTGTTAAAAGCAAAAGCATTCCAATACTTAAAATAAATGTTGTACATTTAACTATCAATTAAATTGTTGAGACGAAAGTTTGTATTTTAAACTAAATCAATTAAAGTGTATTTATATGAATGAAGAAAACAAAAGTTGTGCCCGAGACTGCTTGCTTAGAGGCGCGACTGCTCCGGCACTTTGTCGTCAAGAGTTTCTGCCCTAATGATCCGGCTTTTAATTATAACTTTGATCTCGTCAAGGAAATTGTGAGCCGAATCAGAGAAACTTTGTGGAGTGAGTGGACTTCATCTTAATCTCTCGTTTTCTGACTCAAACTTTTCAAAGGACACTGTTTTTTAAAGTTACATGATTTGATTAAAGTAATTGGTTCAAGAGGTTTCGGGAATAAGTTTTAAGCGTGCTAAAAACGCTACATTTTGATTATACAGTAAATTGATAACTAACTTGAATTTGTATGGACAGATCAAATACACTGTAAATATTTGCTAGCTTTAAACAAATAAGTATGAAAAATAATTATTGGGACAGTAATTCAAAGTATTTGCCTCGGCTGAAAGATTTTCTACATTATAACAGGTTTTTATTATCAGTTTCAAAATCAGTTATGAATTGATGGACATGAAAAATCGGTCAAAAACTTAATGTACAACTAAGCTTTAGTATTTAAAAAAGATACTCGTACTTTAAATGTACAAACAAAAAAATGTGTTTTTTTGGAAACCAAACCGTAAAAGTATTACAAGATTTACAGGGTGTTTCAGACCTCTCCAAAAAGGCATTGTTCCCGGGCCAAACACTAGCTGAAAAATTATCATAAAGCCGTCCAAAAGTTCTTAATTACTCGCTGTTTTTTTTTTCGATTAATTGTGCAAAATTTCACAGTCATATAAGTTTAAAATAGTATTTTGCACAAGAACAATCCCTTAAAATATGTAGAGAGTTATGAAACATCGTCTTATATCTAAGTTGTACCACAAACCAAGTGGGCAGACAAGTACAGTAAGTGGTGTGTGTGAGAGTTCGGGCCAAACTAAATTACATATGAAAATGAATCCAGTTTTGTTAGTAGTGGACAGTGGCTTAACTTGAGAACAGCTTCACGCATTTTAAATTTTAAGTGTCAATTTCTTTTGTAGATTGTTCTTACGGAAAGGAAAATGAAGAAAACTTATACGGAAAATTAAAAATTGGCCCTACAGAACACGTTGATGGTTTAATTTTCGACATTTTACCTTTAACTAATTAGTAAACAAAGCATATAGCTGACAAGAATTTAAAAACTTAGTAAACAATTGAATTTTGTGGACAAAGCAAAGTCTGTCGGGTCAGATAGTACTACATACTACAAATACCTTGGTATTTACAGCTTATAAACCTTGTGAAGGTTGTGGTAAAAGGTCAAGTTTGTCTTGTTTGATGAGGCAAGTTATACCGCTCACCACTACCGCATGTCCTTTAACTCGATGTCACCGTCCCCACCCATCCAGAAGGTTATTTATATTTAATACCAATCAAAAGTCTTTAAACTGAATTAATTTTAATACATTTTCCTATTGAGGTGGTTGCTGACTGCACAAATGCAGCTCGTGCTTAAAATGACACACAACCTGTGTTTTCTACTCACGAATTTATACTCTAGATATTATTTATAAGAAAAGTAAGATGTTTGTTTCGTTCTTACGATCGAGTTGTTGGGAGAAGGATTTTGAAAATCAAATGCAGGCCCGAGTACGCGTCCGACTGAGGAAGAGATAAGAGTTTGTCGAGAACAACCCTTGAGCGCACACGAGACGACATGTATTCTTTCCGGCATCTTGGAGGATGGGGTTGGAATTCGTTCCTTGTTTATTGAGTTAGCTATGAACCCAAGTCAATAAACGAATGTTAAAGAAAGTATCAACGTAAAGTAAAATATTAGATGTACAGTTTTGTTTCGTTTCCTATAGAAAAGCTTATTTTGTTCAGTTTTCAATTTCACAGTACAAGTGTTTTTATTGTTAACTATTTCAACACACAGAATAAATCAAAATAGAATTATAGACATGAATATACAAAATATTCACATACAACATTCAAAAGTGCTATACATATAAATATGTAGGGTGTGAAATTATATCATCGACAACATTTATCAGGATCATTACCCTATTATCAGGTTCATCTTTATTCAGGGTCTGAAGATAATAAGTATTTCACTTTGTTGGAGTTACCTATAATCGTAACCATTTTCAATTCTAATTTACATATAACAGATAGTAAATATCAAACCGTGAAAATGTTGTTTTATCTAAATACCATCCGATGAATAATAAATGACGATACACATTTTTGTGAATAATAAATTCGATGAATAACAAAGCGATCTTGTAACAGAATTGTTCACAAGACAATACTTTGAAATCCTAATTTTTTTGGGGGCTGAAGCCTTAACTACGTCAGTTGTCAAAAGGTAATTCGGGTAACCCTAACAACATGTGCATTTGAAAAAACTGCACCCTGCTTAAAATTTGTATATTGATGGTGGGGATGGGGTGGGGTGGTGAGTTAGGGGATATTTATATAAGAACACTTTTTCTAAAAATTTGATACACAGTTTTTGTTTTATTTCGTGAATGAAAGTGTCAATTATTCGGTTTGCGTAAGACATAAACTTGTATACTAATAATGAAATAAAATAATGAATATTAGCCTTCGGCCCAGTTCTGCTTCGGCCTCTCGGTTTGGGTAGTCACTTCGCTAATGATATACATTTCAGTTAGGTATTTCCTTGAGAGTTGAAAATTATTGTTATTATTTGTTGATGTTTACATTTACAGCAGCTGGGCGTTTTTAATACTTTGCATGGGCATATGGATGTTTTATCTCAAGCAAATTTAAATTCCTTACAGTGCCAAAAAATCGTTTGACCACATATACCTCTTGATGTTACCTATAAATACGTCGAATGATATCTTTAATAAAAGAGCATGATTCACTGAGTGTTCTTAGACAAAAACGAACAATTTATCTCAATTAGAACCTGAGATATGACAGGACAGAGCTAAGAAACCAGCCTTTTGAGTATAACTTGAGAAGGACGAAAGTTAAGCGATTTTCGATGTTTGATGATGAATCTATGCATAAATACCTTTTATTTAAAAAATGAAGAAAATCGGCCTGATAGAACGGTCGTACTGACTGCCATTAGATTTTCATCAATTCTTTTAATATATAGATTCTTTGGCAACACTATCTATGGTTGGAACAACTGCAACACAATTTTTTAGATTTATATTTTTCCTGTTGCAGTTTAAAGCACGCTTCAGGTTTCATCAAAGAAAAGCGTGTTGTAGCATGAAATGGAAAGATAAGTGTTTGTCGGGTAGTGGAATAAGCGGGATACAGCGGCTCAAGCCTAGTCCAGGCCCGATAACAAGCTCAAGCCCTCAAGCCCTCAAACCCTCAAGCCCTCAAGCTGTCAAGCCCTCGCTTCCTATACCTACAGCAGCATTTTGTTTTTCTGAGTTTTCCCAGACACAGTTAATATCTGTCCCTTACTCCCTTCCCGTCTTATCTGCTAATGGCTGAAACAATTTAAAAGCGAGTTGACACATTTAGTAGAGTGCCTGTCTGGGAATCGAACCCTAGTTTGCTCAATATAAACTCACTGGACAAGAAACAGTTTATTCCATCAGGACGTGTTATGTGAAATTAAAGAGTAGTGTTAGTAGAATTCAATGCTGCAAATTTCAGTAGGAAAGATACCCTTCCCCAAAATTAAAGAGATGAATGAGTTTTGAGCTTTAAGTACGTCGTAATAAAATCCACTTTTTCGTAAGTGATTTAGTTAGAAAAAATCCTAAGTTAATGCTAAATAAGAGCAAACAGTATAGAGCTATGAAAACATATGTAGTTATAAACCGTTGTTTATACAATCCGTTATGTGTCAAGATTATCAGATACACCAACTAAACCAAACGTTCCTTTAAGGCCAGTAAGATATCGTGCTTCACCGTGTAGGAGAACTTTAAAATTTTGTTAGCCATTTTAACCTTTTTTTGAAAAGCTTATTCATTCATCAACACGCTAAATCATTTCTTCCCTTCATTGGCTGTGGATAAACAGGTAGTTTTGTGTTCTCAGTTTTAGTTGGTTCGTATGATATACGTTGTGATTGGTCGTCCGCTGCTCCTAGCCAGCCAGTCAATCGGTGGGCAGCTGTCTAACTTGCCGTGGACGTAATTGGTTTATTTAACTTTTTTATAATTTCTCAACGTTTTGTGAATATTGGGTTTTCTAGACTAGTTTGTTGAAATAAACTAAAGAGAAAATTCCTGTTGTTTGATGTTGGTGACTGGTCAGCTTACGCTGATTACTTGAGGCTAGTTCATTTCCTAGTGTGTTGTGTTATGCTTTAAGTTACTTTTCACCTGAAGGTAGGATCTCAGATTCCAAATACCAAAACGTCGTGTTCTTGTTTTCTAAAAAGGATGGAAAACGACCCTAATAACATTTCAACCCCAGAAATTCTACCACCATCCACAACAAACCTCTAACATTGAATACCCTCTTACCATATCGAAACCAACCAAGTAAACGTATTCAACGGTCAATATAATAATAAGAATCGTCTATTTTCTTTGTGTTTTTATATAACCAATACTTATACATATACAACGCAATAAACCCCGACTGACCTGTAATTCTAAATCTAATTAACAATACTACACAAAGAAAGATAGGGCCCCAAGGACTAATAAGTCCGATTGGGGTTCCATCATTATACAAGAAACAAAAACTAAAGCAGTTCAAAGTCTACTCTTAACAAATAAAAAACTCTGCGTAAAAAATAAAAGTACTGTAAAAATTAACATGAACATATAAATATCTCTGAAGCTTACTAACTTTAACAACAAATTTCAATTCCAAAATAACGGAAACACTCTACTTTAACCTCTATTGAACCTACTACCTAACAAACCCTGAGAAGAACTATAACCTGAAGCATATTACTACAATATGACGCAAGGACTACTGTCTTAATGGGGCGTTTCTGATCCTCATAAAGAAGGAAGGTCGTTTGCAAAATATTTACAGGGTGGTAAGTAAAAGGGGGTTGATAGGATATAAAGTAGTGCCGTTAAAACGGTGTCCTGGCAGAGTTATGCCCCAGATACAAAGGGTTAGAGGCGAGGCGAGTCAGCGCCTCCGGCCTTTACTGCAGCCATTTCATTGGGACTACGTCTTTTCAGTACGACTTTCTCAACACGGCCCCTAATATTGCTGCAATATTTATTTTATAGCGCGATAAAATAGAGGTATACTATAACAAGAATTAATCAAGGGGCGTCTAAGGGCCAACCCTCTTTATTTGACAGAACCTTATTGTTGGCGTGTGTGTTGCTGTATCTTTAAAAGCTGAAGAGTTGTGCGACCAAACTGGTTTATATCCTTAAGAATTAAACGACCTTGCGCTAAATATAACTACACATTATGGATCATATGAAATTAATTAATATACTGCTGGGAAAGCTACCACGGGTCTTAAATTCATATACTTCTTCGATACTTCGATTTGAGACACCGACCACTCCTAGAGGGCATTTCAAGGTAAATATGGGATGAATGAGGATAATGAGTGTTTCGATGGACGATGAAGTGTAGTTTGGTTACAAACTAGGACCAACTCTTCCCGAGATTAGGTTATTAATTAATAGCCCAACGACCAATGGAACAAACCAACGGCTTAACGTGACATCCAAACCACATTAATAGAGCTTTGCATTATTACTTTTCAAGAAATGTCTAGTTTTTTTGCACTGAAGGTGGATGACATTATTAATCACTCACTAATTGCTCACTGTAAGTTTAGAGAAAGGTCCACAGTTGAGATATCTAGAACTTTCAATAAATTTTGACGGGCTTTATCTTAGTTATAGGGTTGCTCAGACCTGAGGGAAAGGTGGAAATAAGTGTCCTTGACGTTTCTCTTCCCTCATTTTGACTTCATTCAAACTTGAGAAAAGGGATGGAGCCTACAAATCTGTCAACAGATCGCCAGATCGCTCGCTCTTCAAACATGCTACCCGCAGGCCCTGGATATTTACACGCATCTCTATCTCTGTCCCACTCCTGATGTATAGCCGATATATCAACTTTACTCCCGCCAAATCCTTAAATCGAGTTTGTTTCAAGCGAACAGAGTCCAGGGGTAATCTACCTGAAGCAAAAGTTGCTGTTATTTACTGCTGCCATTCCACAAACTCTTAGCAAACAGACTTGTGATTACTGTGTTTTGTTTGTATTTAGTTGGACGACAGTATTTCATCTCTAGGTCCTAAACACATTTTTGGTACGAGGTTATGATTAGTGTCCGAGGAAAGTCAAATGAGCAATTATAAAAAAGCATCACTAGTGGGACGAATGATGAATTTTTAATACTGTAAAAACTTAAATTAAACATTGTTTGAACCCAGTACTCTGATTTATACAGTTTAGAAGAAACAGTTGTAAACTGATTTGATATTAGTCAGTGTTGACATTCATACCACTCAATCCAAACAGCTCAAAGAAACAGCTGATTGCCACAAAAGTAAAAAACTTTTTCCTTAGAATAAAGCTTTATTATCACCAAGTTAATTTTTATTACATATGTGTCTAAAGCATTTCTTTTAGATCAAAATTTTGAAAACAGAACAAATTTTGTTCAGTTTTGATATATATATATACATTAAAGATTACAGCGTGTTTTGCTCACCTGGAATCATTGTTAATTAAACTTCAACGACTAATTTGTTATGCAGAGCTCAACAATTTCAGGACCTGGAGCTTTGCTTTGTGTTTTGGGACATATTTATCACCTGTTTATCTCCATTGCTTACTAAAACGTCAGCGACCAGCTGTTTGTTTACAAATCATGTGACAGATCGTAACTTGCCCAGTGTAGATAGCGGCTACAATATGAGCGCTACTCATCTGAAAGCTGTAAACTTGATTGAAAGCGTGATATGTTAATAATTACTCGATACAGCTGTTTAGTTTACGATAATTGTGAAAGGGGTTCTGGTTCATGTGTGGTGGTTTATGCGTAAAGCCTTCTGTAATAAACATGTAAGCATAGCATAAGAATTTACTGCAGTGGCTCCGCTGACTGTTTTTAATGTGATCAGTTTAAATAATAAAACAAGAAATTAAGGTATAAAATATCTTCACATTTCGGGCATATGTAACGGTTTCGTAAATAAGGAAATAAAATTCAGCAGAGACACTACATATTTAATTCACTTTAAAACCAAGTTTATTTCATAACAGTCCGATTAAAATAGTTGGTGTCCTAAGAAAATGTATGCTTTTATATTGTTCTTATGGGAACACATGGTATTAATTTTGTAAGGTCAAGGCCACTACTGCGTTCATCAGTAATAAGATAGCATGGGAGCAGAGCAGGTGAGAGGGCGATTACTGATTACAAGTAGAGGAAGACGGATAGATTGCGCCTGTCAGAGTGAAGCAGCAACAAGCCAGGCACATCTCCTCTGTCAGATACCCACACTTGTGTAAGGTCAAGGTTACTACTCGCGTTCACCAAGTGTGTAAGATAAGAGAGCGGAGCAGAGCAGGTGAGAGGGCGATTACTGATTACAAGTAGAGGAAGACGGATAGATTGCGCCTGTCAGAGTGAAGCAGCAACAAGCCAGGCACATCTCCTCTGTCAGATACTCCACACTTGTGTAAGGTCAAGGTTACTACTCGCGTTCACCAAGGTGTGTAAGATAAGAGAGCGGAGCAGAGCAGGTGAGAGGGCGATTACTGATTACAAGTAGAGGAAGACGGATAGATTGCGCCTGTCAGAGTGAAGCAGCAACAAGCCAGGCACATCTCCTCTGTCAGATACCCACACTTGTGTAAGGTCAAGGTTACTACTCGCGTTCACCAAGGTGTGTGTAAGATAAGAGAGCGAGCAGAGCAGGTGAGAGGGCGATTACTGATTACAAGTAGAGGAAGACGGATAGATTGCGCCTGTCAGAGTGAAGCAGCAACAAGCCAGGCACATCTCCTCTGTCAGATACTCCACACTGTGTAAGGTCAAGGCCACTACTCGCGTTCACCAAGGTGTGTGTAAGATAAGAGAGCGGAGCAGAGCAGGTGAGAGGGCGATTACTGATTACAAGTAGAGGAAGACGGATAGATTGCGCCTGTCAGAGTGAAGCAGCAACAAGCCAGGCACATCTCCTCTGTCAGATACTCCACACTTGTGTAAGGTCAAGGTCACTCGCGTTCACCAAGGTGTGTAAGATAAGAGCGGAGCAGAGCAGGTGAGAGGGCGATTACTGATTACAAGTAGAGGAAGACGGATAGATTGCGCCTGTCAGAGTGGCAGCAACAAGCCAGGCACATCTCCTCTGTCAGATACCCACACTTGTGTAAGGTCAAGGCCACTACTGCGTTCACCAAGGTGTGTGTAAGAAAGAGCGGAGCAG
This sequence comes from Matsumurasca onukii, assembly GCA_018831715.1. Classification (NCBI taxonomy): domain Eukaryota; kingdom Metazoa; phylum Arthropoda; class Insecta; order Hemiptera; family Cicadellidae; genus Matsumurasca; species Matsumurasca onukii. The sequence continues at coordinate 54,670,323 of CM032060.1, forward strand.
AGCAGGTGAGAGGGCGATTACTGATTACAAGTAGAGGAAGACGGATAGATTGCGCCTGTCAGAGTGAAGCAGCAACAAGCCAGGCACATCTCCTCTGTCAGATACTCCACACTTGTGTAAGGTCAAGGTTACTCGCGTTCACCAAGGTGTGTGTAAGATAAGAGAGCGAGCAGAGAAGATTACTGATTACAAGTAGAGGAAGACGGATAGATTGCGCCTGTCAGAGTGAAGCAGCAACAAGCCAGGCACATCTCCTCTGTCAGATACTCCACACTTGTGTAAGGTCAAGGTTACTACTCGCGTTCACCGGTGTGTGTAAGATAAGAGAGCGGAGCAGAGCAGGTGAGAGGGCGATTACTGATTACAAGTAGAGGAAGACGGATAGATTGCGCCTGTCAGAGAGAAGCAGCCAGGCACATCTCCTCTGTCAGATACTCCACACCCACAGCGTTCACCAAGGTGTGTGTAAGATAAGAGAGCGCAGAGCAGGTGAGAGGGCGATTACTGATTACAAGTAGAGGAAGACGGATAGATTGCGCCTGTCAGAGTGAAGCAGCAACAAGCCAGGCACATCTCCTCTGTCAGATACCCACACTTGTGTAAGGTCAAGGTTACTACTCGCGTTCACCAAGTGTGTGTAAGATAAGAGAGCGGAGCAGAGCAGGTGAGAGGGCGATTACTGATTACAAGTAGAGGAAGACGGATAGATTGCGCCTGTCAGAGTGAAGCAGCAACAAGCCAGGCACATCTCTCTGTCAGATACCCACACTTGTGTAAGGTCAAGGCCACTACTCGCGTTCACCAAGGTGTGTGTAAGATAAGAGAGCGGAGCAGAGCAGGTGAGAGGGCGATTACTGATTACAAGTAGAGGAAGACGGATAGATTGCGCCTGTCAGAGTGAAGCAGCAACAAGCCAGGCACATCTCCTCTGTCAGATACTCCACACTTGTGTAAGGTCAAGGTTACTACTCGTTCACCAAGGTGTGTGTAAGATAAGAGAGCGGAGCAGAGCAGGTGAGAGGGCGATTACTGATTACAAGTAGAGGAAGACGGATAGATTGCGCCTGTCAGAGTGAAGCAGCAACAAGCCAGGCACATCTCCTCTGTCAGATACTCCACACTTGTGTAAGGTCAAGGCCACTACTCGCGTTCACCAAGTGTGTAAGATAAGAGAGCGGAGCAGAGCAGGTGAGAGGGCGATTACTGATTACAAGTAGAGGAAGACGGATAGATTGCGCCTGTCAGAGTGAAGCAGCAACAAGCCAGGCACATCTCCTCTGTCAGATACCCACACTTGTGTAAGGTCAAGGTTACTACCGCGTTCACCAAGGTGTGTGTAAGATAAAGAGCGGAGCAGAGCAGGTGAGAGGGCGATTACTGATTACAAGTAGAGGAAGACGGATAGATTGCGCCTGTCAGAGTGAAGCAGCAACAAGCCAGGCACATCTCCTCTGTCAGATACTCCACACTTGTGTAAGGTCAAGGCCACTACTCGCGTTCACCAAGGTGTGTGTAAGATAAGAGAGCGGAGCAGAGCAGGTGAGAGGGCGATTACTGATTACAAGTAGAGGAAGACGGATAGATTGCGCCTGTCAGAGTGAAGCAGCAACAAGCCAGGCACATCTCCTCTGTCAGATACCCACACTTGTGTAAGGTCAAGGTTACTACTCGCGTTCACCAAGGTGTGTAAGATAAGAGAGCGGAGCAGAGCAGGTGAGAGGGCGATTACTGATTACAAGTAGAGGAAGACGGATAGATTGCGCCTGTCAGAGTGAAGCAGCAACAAGCCAGGCACATCTCCTCTGTCAGATACCACACTTGTGTAAGGTCAAGGCCACTACTCGCGTTCACCAAGGTGTGTGTAAGATAAGAGAGCGGAGCAGAGCAGGTGAGAGGGCGATTACTGATTACAAGTAGAGGAAGACGGATAGATTGCGCCTGTCAGAGTGAAGCAGCAACAAGCAGCACACATCTCTGTCAGATACCCACACTTGTGTAAGGTCAAGGCCACTACTGCGTTCACCAAGGTGTGTAAGATAAGAGAGCGGAGCAGAGCAGGTGAGAGGGCGATTACTGATTACAAGTAGAGGAAGACGGATAGATTGCGCCTGTCAGAGTGAAGCAGCAACAAGCCAGGCACATCTCCTCTGTCAGATACCCACACTTGTGTAAGGTCAAGGTTACTACTGCGTTCACCAAGGTGTGTGTAAGATAAGAGAGCAGAGCAGGTGAGAGGGCGATTACTGATTACAAGTAGAGGAAGACGGATAGATTGCGCCTGTCAGAGTGAAGCAGCAACAAGCCAGGCACATCTCCTCTGTCAGATACCCACACTTGTGTAAGGTCAAGGTTACTACTCGCGTTCACCAAGTGTGTGTAAGATAGAGAGCAGAGCAGGTGAGAGGGCGATTACTGATTACAAGCAGAGGAAGACGGATAGATTGCGCCTGTCAGAGTGAAGCAGCAACAAGCCAGGCACATCTCCTCTGTCAGATACCCACACTTGTGTCGGTCAACTACGCGTTCACCAAGGTGTGTGTAAGATAAGAGAGCGGAGCAGGAGAGAGGGCGATTACTGATTACAAGTAGAGGAAGACGGATAGATTGCGCCTGTCAGAGTGAAGCAGCAACAAGCCAGGCACATCTCCTCTGTCAGATACCACACTTGTGTAAGGTCAAGGCCACTACTGCGTTCACCAAGGTGTGTGTAAGATAAGAGAGCGGAGCAGAGGTGAGAGGGCGATTACTGATTACAAGTAGAGGAAGACGGATAGATTGCGCCTGTCAGAGTGAAGCAGCAACAAGCCAGGCACATCTCCTCTGTCAGATACCCACACTTGTGTAAGGTCAAGGCCACTACTCGCGTTCACCAAGGTGTGTGTAAGATAAAGAGGAGCAGAGCAGGTGAGAGGGCGATTACTGATTACAAGTAGAGGAAGACGGATAGATTGCGCCTGTCAGAGTGAAGCAGCAACAAGCACATTCCTCTGTCAGATACTCCACACTTGTGTAAGGTCAAGGTTACTACTCGCGTTCACCAAGGTGTGTGTAAGATAAGAGAGCGGAGCAGAGCAGGTGAGAGGGCGATTACTGATTACAAGTAGAGGAAGACGGATAGATTGCGCCTGTCAGAGTGAAGCAGCAACAAGCCAGGCACATCTCCTCTGTCAGATACTCCACACTTGTGTAAGGTCAAGGTTACTACTGCGTTCACCAAGGTGTGTGTAAGATAAGAGAGCGAGCAGAGCAGGTGAGAGGGCGATTACTGATTACAAGTAGAGGAAGACGGATAGATTGCGCCTGTCAGAGTGAAGCAGCAACAAGCCAGGCACATCCTCTGTCAGATACCCACACTGTGTAAGGTCAAGGTTACTACTGCGTTCACCAAGGTGTGTGTAAGATAAGAGAGCGGAGCAGAGCAGGTGAGAGGGCGATTACTGATTACAAGTAGAGGAAGACGGATAGATTGCGCCTGTCAGAGTGAAGCAGCAACAAGCCAGGCACATCTCCTCTGTCAGATACTCCACACTTGTGTAAGGTCAAGGTTACTACTCGCGTTCACCAAGGTGTGTGTAAGATAAGAGAGCGGAGCAGAGCAGGTGAGAGGGCGATTACTGATTACAAGTAGAGGAAGACGGATAGATTGCGCCTGTCAGAGTGAAGCAGCAACAAGCCAGGCACACTCTGTCAGATACTCCACACTTGTGTAAGGTCAAGGTTACTACTCGCGTTCACCAAGGTGTGTAAGATAAGAGAGCGGAGCAGAGCAGTGAGAGGGCGATTACTGATTACAAGTAGAGGAAGACGGATAGATTGCCTGTCAGAGTGAAGCAGCAACAAGCCAGGCACATCTCCTGTCAGATACCCACACTTGTGTAAGGTCAAGGTACTGCGTTCACCAAGGTGTGTGTGTAAGATAAGAGAGCGGAGCAGGTGAGAGGGCGATTACTGATTACAAGTAGAGGAAGACGGATAGATTGCGCCTGTCAGAGTGGCAACAAGCCAGGCACATCTCCTCTGTCAGATACTCACACGTGTGGCGACGTACTCAACGTTCACCGTAAAGATAAGGCAGAGGCGACGAGAGGGCGTCTAGAAGATACGGATAGATTGCGCCTGTCAGAAAGGAAGCAGCAACAAGCCAGGTAACATCTTCTGTCAGATACCCACACTTGTGGGCGATGCGTCACTACTGCGTTCACCGGTTAAAGATATATGGTGAGAGGCACGATTTTATCGCAAAGGAGAAGACAAATAAATAAATAAATAAATAAATATTTTATTGCTTATGGACATTTACAATAAATGTATCGCAATCGTCAATCTGTGTGTATCTAAAATTTTCCTTTCATTCTTACATCAAAACCCATTCATACAGTTTTTTACACTCACTCTCTCCCATACATTCGAATGTAACCACTCTAGCCCCTAATGAGTTAGCTAATCATACGGTCTCCCAATTGAATGCCATAAACTCGTCTGTATCATAAAATGCTTGAGAAATAAGAATTGTTTTAAGACGAGATTTAAACGCCTTAGGCTCAGGGGCATGTTTGAACGAATTTTAGTCTGTTGACGAAATGAACTCCTGCCTGGGAAGGCAACGGTCATGAACTACCGTTCTGTGTCTCCCAGTTCGGTAGTTGTCCCTGCTCTAGTTTCATAAGAGTGTACGTCTGTACCTCTTATGGTATTACTTTTTGATTTGAAAAAGAGACACGTCTCCAAAATGTAGAGGCAAGGTAGAGTCAACAGTTTTAGGGTTTTAAATGCCTCCCTACACGACTCTCTTCCTCGCAATTTGGCGATTATCCTGACTGCTCGTTTTTGAAGAATAAAAATCCTAGACAAATTTGTTTTTGTGCAGCCTCCCACAAAGTCACTCCGTAGGATAAGTGTGGGTAAATTACTCCGTAATACGCCGTCATCAGTACCTGAGTTGGGCAGTATTCGGACAGTTTCCTCAAAACATAAATTCCTGAGGATAGTTTTGAGCAAACGTGGTCTACGTGAGTATTCCAAGTCAAACCTCGATCAAGGTGTATTCCAAGGAATTTAGTTGAGTAGACTCTTCGATCTCAGTGTCGTCCACCATTACTGTGGAACTCGCTGAAGTTTCTCGCAAACAAAATTGAATAAAGTTTGATTTTGATGAATTTGTTTTGAGATTGAGCTCGTTGAAATGTTGAATTATTCTGTTGAGCTCGACAAAAGTCACGTTGATAGAATTTGCTTTGATAATTTAGAGCGGAAATATAGAACTGTGTTGGTCAAAGGATCGCAACGGACTGAGTATAGAACCCTGACTCCATATCTAAGACATTCCTGCCCTGATCTTACATCTGAGATTCCTACAAATTGCTTTCGATTGCTAAGAAACGATTCAAGCCACCTAAGGCACCTCGAATCCCGTAATACTCCATTTTGCTTATGAGGATTCGGTGATCAACACAGTCGAAAGCTTTCGATAGATCAAGAAATACACTTAGCGTATCTTTTGACCTTCGATTCCTCTACTATCAGCTCAGACGCCCGACTGAGTCTATTGTCGATTTACCGCTTCGAAATCCAAATTGGTTTGCTGATAACAGATGGTTTTTTTCTAAAAATTGAACGCATCGAGTAAAGAAAGTTTTTCGAAAATTTTACTAAAGATTGGTAGTATTGAGATGGGACGATAATTGTGTGTGGAGAAAGGGTCACCTTTCTTAAAGATTGTGTGACCTTGCAATTTTGAGAGAGGATGGGAATATTCCAGAGTGAAACGATAAGTTGATCAAATGCTCAAGAGGAGCCAGCAAATGCTTTGAGCACTGCTTAAGGAGCCACGTTGAAATGTGGCTTGAGTCGTTCGACCTTTTGACGTGAACTCTTTATCATCACTCTATACTCTCTCTTGTGACCGGAGCCAGAGCCAAAGAGGCTGTGGGGCTCGGTATTGGTGAGGGGGCTGACTGACTCTGAGCTAGGCTCAGCCCATGGTCAGTTCCTACCGAGGCGAAGAATTTATTGAACTCTTCAGCGACTTTGGCTGTATCGCTTATGAGTTCATTGTTAATTTGAAGTTGAATTTGCTTTTGCGGTTTTGTATTTTTATTGTTAATTATGGCCCAGGCGGTTTTGGAAACATTTTTTGTCGTGAGCATGGCTTTGGTTACATCATAAGCCTTTGCAGCTTTGATGACCTTTCTATAGATTCGCTTATAATTTTGAAAAAACACTTTGAAATTTTGTGCTGATGTGTGCTTGTTGATTTCGGATAAAAATAACAATTTTTCTCTCGAAACCAGGATACCTTTGGTAATCCATTTGCACTTTTCTTTCCTCGGCTTTGGTTTAATTTGTCGAACGGGGCAGCTCACATTTAGATGGAAGTTAAAAGTGTGTTCAAAATTTTGAAATTGCAGCTCAACGGGATCTACAAAATTTAGAGAGCTCCAACTTTCCTTTGAGAGGAGAAAGTTTAAGAGCTCGACGTTTGTGGGCCTCGTGTCCCTGATTGTAATTTTATTTATTTGATCCCTAGTTGGCTCGTGAACATTAATGATGACCTGTTGGCCGTAATGGTCAGAAATCGCGGTGTTGATCACCAAAACCTCTATGTCTGAAAGACTTGAAATGACATTGTCGATTGCCGACGCTGAATTGGCCGTCACTCTCGTTGGAGAGTTAACTGACCACCTAAGGCCAAACGACCTTAACAAGTCAGCCAGTTTCTTTGTCATAGGGGCTTGTACATCTAAGATGTCGATGTTGAAGTCCCCCATAACCACAAAGTCGCGGTTTCTTTTGGTCAGGTCTGACAAAAGTTGTTCAAATTTTGAAAAGAAGGATTCTTGATTACCGTTGGGAGACCTATACAAACCAAGTATTTCAATTTGAGAACATTTGGTTTGCAACTTTACCCCCGTAATTTCAAAATCTTTTCTGTGGATGTACAAATTTGGTGTGGGTAAAGGAAAATTGTTTTCAGAAAATTGCCACACCTCCTCCTTTAGAGAAGTTGCGACAGTAAAATTTGCAAGTTGAAAATTTTGAATTTTGAAGTTTTCAATATTGTTGTTGGTGAAACCGTGCTCGGTTACAACTAGCAAATCAGGATGAAGTTCCTCGCATATGAGAGAAACTTCATCCTGCTTATTTGTGGCTATTTGTGCATTTTGGTGCACTAATACCAATTTGTTTGAGAGAGAATTTAGTTGTTGATTTTCATTGTTGATTTTTTGGTATGTTAATTTTGAACGGGTGCTAGAGGTGGTGTCCCTAAAAAATGTGTTGTAAAACTATTGGGGTGGTCAAGTCTATTAGGTGATGGTCCGGTGCTTCTGACGGCGTCTGCGAAGGTTTCATGTGCCATGATCCTGGGCTGGGCCGGAGACTGACGTTGAACGCTCGCAGGTGACTGGGGGTTTAAAGATGTCCTCGCTGAGGCCGGAGATTTGCCCACGGCTGGTTCTATCAGATGTTCGATGATGAGGTTGGCGAGGACCCGTTTCCCAGCGAAGCTAAGGTGCATACCTTTCTTGTTGAACCACCGTCTACTGATGATGTTTAGGTCTAGTAGCGTGGCAGCCGTGTATCTAGCGCACAGTTCCTCAATGTAGAAGTTCACGCTAGCTGTCTGCTGGTTTATCGGGTGGTCAGGTGTCAGGTCATGCCGGTGAGGGATAGTAGACACAATTATCCTGGTCGACGGGTTCTGGTGCAAGGCGATGTACGTTTCTAGTTGTTGATATATGTGCTGGGTTTGACCAGCCGCCAGATCGTTGGTGCCAGCGATGAGCACGGTGCAGCTGTCGGGGGTCGGTGCTGCTCCAGCCGTCACTTCTTGTAGTTTGGCCCCAGGTTTAACGAAGCCGCAGACTGTAGAACATGAGCTGATACGTTCTTGAATCAGCTCACTCAGATGACGCCCGTGGCTGTCTGCATTTATATAAATTTGTTTTGTTTTTAAGATGGGTAGATTTTTACGTTTGATGTTTTTATTTTGAGCCGGAGAGTATTTTGTAGATTTATTTTTTGGAGGAAGAGTTTTTAGAGGTTTTCTATGTTTTACGGTTTTGGGGAACATTCTTCTATTCGTTTCTACGGTTTTACAATTATATATTGGTTTTGAATTATCATCATCAGTAGATAGAGTGTTTAGTAAGCCAAATTTATTACGAATGGCAACAGAATTTTTATTTTTACTCAGAACTGAGGTCCAGCCAGTATTTGCTTTACTATCGCTGCATGGACGTCTCTCAAGTTCTGATTTTAAGTATTTATTTTCGGCTTCCAGTACTTCTATTGTTGTCTTGAGTCTGGTCACAATATCTCGGGTATCCGCACAAGTCGGGCTTGTGCAAGTCACAGAAGCTGCATTGGACCTCGCATTCAGCTGTCGTCTTGGTCCTTGAATTTGTCACGAATACTTGGTCAGTATACTGTAGTAAGCGCGTGTCGGACTCGATCGTGTGATCTAGTAGTGTTTTCATATCGTTGGTCACTTCTTCCAACCGTGTCCTAAGTCTAGAATTAGTTGCTTCCAAATCCTCGGTCTCTTGAGGTATCACCGAAGGTTTTACGTTTGAATGTTGGACGGGAGTTACAAACTTAGCAGTATCTGAGATGTCGGACTCAGGAGATGAGGGGGTCGCAGAAGTGGAGGGTGGCAGAGATGAGATGTCTGGTGCATGGTGTAGACGTTGACAGACTCTCAGTTCCAGTAGAGGACGATGATGGTTGAGGAGATGAGAGTGATCTCATAGTCACAGGTGGTTGCCGGAATGCTGGTTGTTCGAACCATTATTAATTGTTTATTCCGTCTGTTCACGGTCGCTCCACAAGATCTTCCTAAGCATCTCCAGATGACTCCGCTTTTCAGAGTATAGCTTTCTCTATATTTCCGTTATTAAACAATATGTGTGGTTTACCGTTCTTGGTCAACTCAATAGAAAAATCCATATTTAAATAACATTAACAGCAGCAGGTTTCCTAGTATAATATAGTTTATCAAAATACACCGAAGGGTTACTATTTACAATATTTACAGTACAGTATTTGCCAACGGGACAGTTTAGACAATGTAGACTGTAGACAATGATGTTATCAGTGGACGATGTCGGTCACGTAGATTGATTGATAGCTGGCGTTATCAGTAGTCTCAAGGTCAAACTCCTTGAAGCGGTTGTTAATAGCAGAACTGATCACTCCAGCCTGACAAAGTCCATGTGAGAGTTCGTTACTGTATCTTAACCTCAAAAGAAGACGGTTTGAAGAGTGAAATTTAGATTATTTAAAATGAGGAAACAGAAAACTAACACTCTCAAAATGTCACAACACCTTAAATCACTAATATATACTTGCTGATAAAAGTTAAGGTTTCTAGATTTGGAGGAAAATACCAGAAACGGACACGATAGGTGAGAGGCGTTTGTTTACATTGCTGTAGGAAGACGGATGGATTGCGCCTGTCAGAGTGAAGCAGCAACAAGCCAGGCAATATCTTCTGTCAGATACTCCACACTGTAAGGTCAAGGTTACTACCGCGTTCACCAAGATAAGAGAGAGCAGAGCAGGTGCTGATTGATTACAAGTAGAGGAAGACGGATGATTGCGCCTGTCGAGTGAAGCAGCAACAAGCCAGGCACATCTCCTCTGTCAGGATACTCCACACCTCTGTGTAAGGTCAAGGTTACCACCTCGCGTTCACCAAGTGTGTGTAAGATAAGAGAGCGGAGCAGAGCAGGTGAGAGGGCGATTACAAGCAGAGGAAGACGGCGATTGCGCCCGTCAGAGTGAAGCAGCAACAAGCCAGGCACATCTCCTCTGTCAGATACCCACACTTGTGTGTCAAGGTTACTACTCGCGTTCACCAAGGTGTGTGTAAGATAAGAGAGCGGAGCAGAGCAGGTGAGAGGGGATTACTGATTACAAGTAGAGGAAGACGGATAGATTGCGCCTGTCAGAGTGAAGCAGCAACAAGCCAGGCAATATCCTCTGTCAGATACCCACACTTGTAAGGTCAAGGTTACTACTGCGTTCACCAAGGTGTGTAAGATAAGAGAGCGGAGCAGAGCAGGTGAGAGGGCGATTACTGACAAGTAGAGGAAGACGGATAGATTGCGCCTGTCAGAGTGAAGCAGCAACAAAGCCAGGCACATCTCTCTGTCAGATACCCACACTTGTGTAAGGTCAAGGTTACTACCGCGTTCAAAGGTGTAAGATAAGAGAGCGGAGCAGAGCAGGTGAGAGGGCGATTACTGATTACAAGTAGAGGAAGACGGATAGATTGCGCCTGTCAGAGTGAAGCAGCAACAAGCCAGGCACACTCCTCTGTCAGATACCCACACTTGTGTAAGGTCAAGGTTACTACTCGCGTTCACCAAGGTGTGTGTAAGATAAGAGAGCGGAGCAGAGCAGGTGAGAGGGCGATTACTGATTACAAGTAGAGGAAGACGGATAGATTGCGCCTGTCAGAGTGAAGCAGCAACAAGCCAGGCAACATCTCTCTGTCAGATACTCCACACTTGTGTAAGGTCAAGGTTACTACTGCGTTCACCAAGGTGTGTGTAAGATAAGAGAGCGGAGCAGAGCAGGTGAGAGGGCGATTACTGATTACAAGTAGAGGAAGACGGATAGATTGCGCCTGTCAGAGTGAAGCAGCAACAAGCCAGGCACATCTCCTCTGTCAGATACTCCACACTTGTGTAAGGTCAAGGCCACTACTCGCGTTCACCAAGGTGTGTGTAAGATAAGAGAGCGGAGCAGAGCTGGTGACTGATTACAAGTAGAGGAAGACGGATAGATTGCGCCTGTCAGAGTGAAGCAGCAACAAGCCAGGCACATCTTCTGTCAGATACCCACACTTGTGTAAGGTCAAGGTCACTACTCGCGTTCACCAAGGTGTGTGTAAGATAAGAGAGAGCAGAGCAGGTGAGAGGGCGATTACTGATTACAAGTAGAGGAAGACGGATAGATTGCGCCTGTCAGGAGTGAAGCAGCAAGCCGCACATCTTCCTCTGTCAGATACCCACACTTGTGTAAGGTCAAGGTTACTACTCGCGTTCACCAAGGTGTGTGTAAGATAAGAGAGCGGAGCAGAGCAGGTGAGAGCGATTACTGATTACAAGCAGAGGAAGACGGATAGATTGCGCCTGTCAGAGTGAAGCAGCAACAAGCCAGGCACATCTCCTCTGTCAGATACCCACACTTGTGTAAGGTCAAGGCCACTACTGCGTTCACCAAGGTGTGTGTAAGATAAGAGAGCGGAGCAGAGCAGGTGAGAGGGCGATTACTGATTACAAGTAGAGGAAGACGGATAGATTGCGCCTGTCAGAGTGAAGCAGCAACAAGCCAGGCACATCTCCTCTGTCAGATACTCCACACTTGTGTAAGGTCAAGGTTACTACTCGCGTTCACCAAGGTGAGTGTGTAAGATAAGAGAGCGGAGCAGAGCAGGTGAGAGGGCGATTACTGATTACAAGTAGAGGAAGACGGATAGATGCGGTGCCTGTCAGAGTGAAGCAGCAACAAGCCAGGCACATCCCTCTGTCGATACACACTTGTGTGGGTCAAGGTTACTACCTGTTCACCAAGGTGTGTGTGATAAGAGAGCGGAGCAGAGCAGGTGAGAGGGCGATTACCGATTACAAGTAGAGGAAGACGGATAGATTGGCGCCTGTCAGAGTGAAGCAGCAACAAGCCAGGCACATCTCCTCTGTCAGATACTCCACACTTGTGTAAGGTCAAGGTACACTACTCGCGTTCACCAAGGTGTGTGTGATAAGAGAGCGGAGCAGAGCAGGTGAGAGGGCGATTACTGATTACAAGTAGAGGAAGACGGATAGATTGCGCCTGTCAGGAGTGAAGCAGCAACAAGCCAGGCACATCTCCTCTGTCAGATACCCACACTTGTGTAAGGTCAAGGTCACCACTGCGTTCACCAAGGTGTGTGTAAGATAAGAGAGCGGAGCAGAGCAGGTGAGAGTGCGATTACTGATTACAAGTAGAGGAAGACGGATAGATTGCGCCCGTCAGAGTGAAGCAGCAACAAGCCAGGCACATCTCCTCTGTCAGATACCCACACTTGTGTAAGGTCAAGGTTACTACTCGCGTTCACCAAGGTGTGTGTAAGATAAGAGAGCGGAGCAGAGCAGGTGAGAGGGCGATTACTGATTACAAGTAGAGGAAGACGGATAGATTGCGCCTGTCAGAGTGAAGCAGCAACAAGCCAGGCACATCTCCTCTGTCAGATACCCACACTTGTGTAAGGTCAAGGCTACCACTGCGTTCACCAAGGTGTGTGTAAGATAAGAGAGCGGAGCAGAGCAGGTGAGAGGGCGATTACTGATTACAAGTAGAGGAAGACGGATAGATTGCGCCTGTCAGAGTGAAGCAGCAACAAGCCAGGCACATCTCCTCTGTCAGATACCCACACTTGTAAGGTCAAGGTTACTACTAAGTGTTCACCAAGGTGTGTGTAAGATAAGAGAGCAGAGCTGGTGAGAGGGCGATTACTGATTACAAGCAGAGGAAGAGGGATAGATTGTGCCTGTCAGAGTGAAGCAGCAAAGCTTTCAGGCACATCTCCTCTGTCAGATACTCCACACTTGTGTAAGGTCAAGGTTACTACCGCGTTCACCAAGGTGTGTGTAAGATAAGAGAGGAGCAGAGCAGGTGAGAGGGCGATTACTGATTACAAGTAGAGAAGACGGATAGATTGCGCCTGTCAGAGTGAAGCAGCAACAAGCCAGGCACATCTCCTCTGTCAGATACCCACACTTGTGTAAGGTCAAGGTTACTACCGCGTTCACCAAGGTGTACAAGTGATAAGAGAGCGGAGCAGAGCAGGTGAGAGGGCGATTACTGATTACAAGTAGAGGAAGACGGATAGATTGCGCCTGTCAGAGCAGCCAGCAACAAGCCAGCAGCCACCGTCGACACACTTGTGTAAGGTCAAGGTTACTACTGCGTTCACCAAGGGTGTGTAAGATAAGAGAGCGAGCAGAGCAGGTGAGAGGGCGATTACTGATTACAAGAGAGGAAGATCGATAGATTGCCTGTCAGAGTGAAGCGCAACAAGCCAGGCACATCTCTGTCAGATAAAATT
>CM032060.1:54683515-54707815 GCA_018831715.1 Matsumurasca onukii
ACTTTCCCGTAAAGGCTCATGGAATGCAGTTTCTTTAACGAAATTCCGACATTACATCAATCACTCGATGGGCACAAAGGAACGGACTAAAACTGAACGAAACCAAGACCCAAACCATACTGATAGGTACTACTTGTTCACAAATCGACGTGCTCACGTTCCCAAGACTTAAACTCAACGACGTCGAACTAAACTACTCTGACACATTTATGTCACAAATAAGTTCCGTAACACTCGAAGAGGAGCTCTTCTGATGCCGATTCTCTGAATAGATCATTTTTTTGGAAAATCATTTATTGTCTCATCATGTCACCTTTGGAACTCCTTCCTAATAATGTTAAATCAATCGAATCTCGCGCTCGCTTTGGGGCGGTGGTCAGGGACGGAATGCTGCGGGGCTGTGGTAGGGTGGTCGGGATCGCTGGTGTGCGTTTATGAGAGTGGATTGTATGAAGGTTGGTGTGATTGTTTTGGGGTTCAGTGCTATATATTAAATCAATTTATTTGTAAACCTTTATACACTTTAAAGTTTTCCTATCTTATATTTAAAATCTAATTTTCAATAATTTTATGTAAAATATTGTAGTAAGTGTGATTTTGTTGTATATATTTATCGTGGTTAAGTGGTAGAGAAAGACTATAAAGTCCTAACCGCCACGTAAATAAAGACTTTTTCATTTCATTTCATTTCAGTGTTTTGGTTTATACTGAAGTGTTTTTGGTGATGGGGCTCAGTTAATAGCATGTGCGTCTATCTGAAAATGTAAGTCAAGAATATTTATACTGAGACCCAATGTACAGTACACACACTATACGTTTACAAATAAAAAATTTTTTAAGAACAATAAAAAATAAAAAAAGAACACAAAACATCCTATTAACCAAGTCTATTAACAGTCTTAATTCAAGATGTATTTTAGCCAAGGTGTGGTTTCATTGCCATATTAATTAATTCTATTTCAGTTCCGTGTTTTTGGTCTTAGTCTATTACACGTCAAGAGGGGGCCGGATAGAGCCCGAACAGCGTTCAAATGGCATAAGGAATTTAACATGGGAAAATGTGCAAACTGAGTTTTACGTAGGTTAATGAATTAAAACGCGGAAAGTTTTTCTGGGGAAGCATAGAGTCATTAGTGCCGCTGCATATAAAAAGAAAAAAATGAGTTCGGTTATAAAATAGCATTTTATTTACTGAATTTCGAGTGCTATGTTCTTATGGAAAAATCCAGTTTTTAGTTCAAAAGTACAGAATTAATTTGACGACGAAATTAAAAGTTTATAATTAAACAAGTTTAATTTTAAGTTTATAATTAAAGTGTTTATATGAAGCAGCATCAATAGATCTATGCTTCCACAGAGAAACATTTTTAACTCCCATATTTATAAGCCTCGGTACTCTGAGTTGGACCTGCGGCCGCTCTATCCAGCCCCCTCTTAAGTATAGGAACTGAAATTACTTGAACGAACCTGTTTCTTTCTATAAGGAATAAATTGCGATGGTTATTTTTTACCTTGTAAAATAAAAAATTGTGAAATGACTCTTAAAGTCGTATGGTAAAACCAACTATAATTGGGTCTTAGAAAGAGTATTTTGGGGTTACATTGTAGTTAACCTTTCTTTACTGATTAGTAAAATGCGAAACTGACCATAAAATGCAGTAAAACCTTAAGTACCCTTCGAAGTAACATAAAGTCAAGCATTTCTGTTCTTATACTATCAGTAAAGTTTTTACTTTGTGATACATTTCAGTTATTGGCTCGGTTTAGTAATTGAGCGCTTGAGTACCATAACAGCTGCCCTTAAGTTGCTAGTGGTTAGAGATAAATTATATAGCTGTATTTTATGCTGCCTTAAACACAAATTTGCTGAAAATTGGGCAAAAAGATACTTTGTAAAAAAAACTACGTATATGAGTTTTAGACTGAATGACTGCATTGTTCAAGTAAATAATGCACTAGTACACTTACAATTAAATAAATAATTCAAGCACTTACTTGGCCAACTACATACTTAATTCCTTTGATTTTACCATTTCAAATTCCATTAGTATACACCAAATTAAACAGGTAATTTCTTTAAATACGTTATAAGCCTTACGTTTACGTTAAGACTTACTTGGCCATAAAAATTACTAAATCAGAAAATAACAGGTTTACAATATACAAAATTGCAGAATACAGGTACAAATTACAAGGCAAAACCAGTCCAAACAAAATCAGAAAAAGACAATCGTACGATTATTTTAATTACATAATTTTTACCCTTATCTGCAGACACTAGGCTACACAACTGGAAACAGCTGTGTGTGTAATTTGCAGACGATGTTATTCTGTAATCAGCTGTTGGGTTTCCTTTGTCACTGGATAATGAAGACCGCCACAGCTGTTACTTTAACCTCACCCGTAGAGCGCTCTGTTATTTGCTTTCTCTACAACTATCTATTACTTTTTTGTGTTTTTTTATTCAATTAGCATATTCGTCTGTTAAATTAGAGATTCTTTCAAAATTTCACATCCCAATCCTTTCTAAAATTATTTTAAACTCATAAAATTTAAATTACGCTACCTCACCAATTTCATGAACTTTACTTCAAAGTCTTATACCACTAAATAATCAAATGCTTTATCCCAGGAAATCAATCTCTCTCAGAAAGTATCCTCTTATAAATACAACAGTAGTAAACATATCTACAAATTTTGTGAACAAGCTGGCTTTTTCGACTTCTGGTAAAAGTTATACTTACAGAATGATGAATTTTAGGTGACTCAATAGAAAGTTTGGGTACTTTCTATATGAAAGGCTGACATAGAATGGTTTTCAAAGTTTCGTCAATTGGTTAACTTTTCTTGTTACGGTACTTTTATTCACAATGTATCACGTGATCGAAAGTATACCTTTCAATTCAATAACAAATACACTTAAGAAATGTTCAGGTTTGTCTGGAAGAAAGATCAGTTTACTAATCTTGGTCTGGAAGTGCAAGAATATGAAGCTTGCATTGAGAGAGTGCCAAGCTTGGTTCTAAAGTAACTATTAAAGTGTCAATGTCTTGGCTCAGTTCTGGGGTCTGAGTCTTTCTCTCCTTTTCCTCAACATCCTCCTTGGTAATGATGTGATTAAAATATTCAGAAAGACAACATTTATATCATATAAAATTTCTACATTTGTTGTCCATTAATAAAGTAAAAAGAAATTGAAGGTGTTTCCTAGAAGGTCTGGATGGGTTTGTTTTACATACTTCGTTGTACCTACTCCAACATTATTAAAAATCATTGAAAATGGCGATATAACAGGGGAGTTCAATTTTATTTTCTTTAGAGTCCAACTAATTCCATATTGATTTTTAACCAAACTTTGAAGCTAACCCTTGTTAAGAGTATTGTTTGATAAGAATGGTTTTCATGGGTTTTGTTGTGCTATAACATTATAAAAATAATTTGACTTTTCTTTTTATCATTTTTCTATAGGTGCTCTTTAAACGATATTATATAAGTAATTTTTAAAGGATGGTCAATTTTCAAAATTGATTGTACCAAATATAAAGTTGTTTTACTTTTCTTCTAATTCAATGGTTGTAGGAACAACTTTTATGTCTTCATATTGTTTTTTGTTGGTTTAATAGCTTTTCTTATAAGGATAAATGTGAATACCAGTTCCATGGAAATTAATATACTATAAAACCACTTTATTTATTTATTTATTTCGATAAATAGGAAATCGCCAATTTACAATGATACATGACTTGTGAGACTCATTAGTTGACAATAAATAATTCATTTAAAAAGCGACCACAATAAAATTTAACATGCAATAAACTATAACAAGATAACAATTTTGAAGCGGTTAACAATGTAAACAAAGGGTTTCTAGAATAAATACATTACAAAGATATAAATTTGAATGAATAGCTACAATCATACAATACAATGAAAAGTGAACAAGTAGACAAAATTTTTCAATTTTAGAGGCGAAATAAACATGCAGAGTAACAGGGCAATTTAACATGCAATAGACTATTAAAAGAAACAATATGTATAGTAGTTGACCACGTGACTGATCGAAGACTGAACGAGTAAATGTTTAGGCACTTCCCGTTATGCTACACCAACATACTCTTCTTGAATATCTTGGTGTAAAACCTAGGAAACGTAAAAATCATATTTTTCAAGGCTCTAATAAGTTGGCGGCCAAAAGGAAAATCTGCCCGATATTTTGCATCATAGCGGCAAAACAGTTGCGAATGCCCTAAAATACGAGGCCACAGGCCCTAGTAGAGGTCTGGGGGCGGAGCCAGAAGGGCGAGTCATACTATAAATAAGAGTATAGTTTGTAAATAATAAATCCATTTTAGGGGTAAACACTTCCTTAAAAGGCACTTTCAGAGTAGCTGTAGAGCTTGTGGCTTCGCGTCGGCATTGTTTCTGGTACTTACCCACATTGTGTTCGAAACAGAAGTACAGTATACACCAAGTGTTATTAGGGCTTACGCATATAAAATAACAATAACGTACTTGTAGTCATGATATTTTAATATTTTAAAACCTATCACATTTCTTTGTTTGAAGTATGTTGTTGACGACAGTAACATTTCTGATGTGAAAAGTTATTACATTTCTTTTATTTGGGAATATAAGACATCCGTACTTGATAGTGATACACTATACAAGATTTCATGGTGAAAAGGGCTCAACTGATGGGGTACTATCTGCACAGATAACCAGCACGACTGTCCTAACCTACTTGTTGTGAAATTAACGGTCCAAGTTAAATGGAAACACGTTATCTTACCGTTCTTAGATGTTAATTCTTATTTAAAGGCTGTAATGTTAGCAGTTTAGTTTGAATATTTAATGCTGTTAGAGTTGCTTATGCGAATCTATAAGATGTTTATTAACGATGTTTCCTGACTTTGTTCGAGCATTATAGGAAAAACACAAAACAGGGTATGTATGAAAAAAACTTGTAAAAGAAATAAGACTTAAAAATAAATAACTTTATTTGCATTTTACATTAAAAATGTTGCAAAAAAACAATTGTAGTTCTATTCACACACATGCACGCAGGCATGTCATTCACACACCAGTCACTCACTCCCTGGAAAGGTAAAATTATTGCTTTTAGGATTTTGTTGGCTCCAGAAACTCAGCATTATCATAAAATGCACGTGATATTAAATATTTCTTTAATCGAGCCTTGAACAAATTTTGATCACTTAAAGACTTGCAAAGACGTGTAAGTCTTGTCTTATCATGCCGTCCTCATGATAAGACCCCGATCCGGGAACAAAATGTGCACCGATCCTGACCCTCAGAACACGTTTTGAGCATTTTTCAATATATGTTTTGAGCATATGTGTATATAAGTATACCATGTGTGACCCTCTACTAGTCGCATTATTTTCCGATTTTCATGAAATTTGGTACAAATGTTTCTTTTGTAAATATCTTGGTCAAGTTTGTTAGCTAGCAAATTAAGGCTACTGGAAATACCCTTTTGGGAAGTTTTGGTAAAAAGGGGTTTTAATGATTTAAAAACAGTACATTTCATCAGATTTTAATGAAGTTTAAAATAAATACGTACTTTGATACTATTAGAAATTATGAAAACCGTTGAGCCGTTTTAAAGTGGTGGCCAAAAGTGAGTGATTTGGGTATAACAACTTTATGAGTAGTTCGATTTCAATACAATTTGAAATAAGTTTTCCCTTTATTAGTAAAAGAACTCTTTAAGTCTGAGGCCAAAGGCCGAAGCGAACTAGCGTAGTGAATAAGAGTAACAAATTGCAAATTAAATTTGATTTTCCCATGCGGCGCTTTAGCGCTTAGATGTGTATCTAATTTTCCAAAGAGAGTTCGATAACTATGAGTTCGTGACTTTGTTCGAGCATTATATGTAAACCAAGCACATACACAGGGTATGCATGAAAAGCTTGTAAATGAAGTATTAACAAGGAATATTACTTTTTCATAGAATATACCTTTTGTTGTAACTGTAAGACACTTCAAACGTCCGTCACAAGTAAAGTCTAAGAAAGAAAAGCTTTTGCTCAAATTTGTTAAATTCAACCTTTGGACAGAAAATATTGATTATAATTTTAGACGAGCTTATGATGTATGCTCTAAGATTTGGTGAAATCTTTCGTTACTGATAAATAAGTATGACAAATATTTTTGTAGAATAAGGTATAGGCTACACACCTTGACAAATTACAACTTACAATTTACAAATTACATTGACCTACTCTTTTTGACAACATTGAACTTTTTTAACAACTTTGGCACCTATAATTTGGTTACTTGGACTTCTATATAAAGTGAGGCACGTAACATGGCTAACTTACTATTTAAGTGCAAATACTACTACTAAAAAAGTCCACCGTGTTAGGCCAACGACACTATTACACTCGCCAAGTTTAAAGTTGGTTCTTAGCGAAGTGGATCATCTCACTTATCTCACAGTCTCAGCTAAATGTTGTGAGATTATCAGAGCTACGAGACATGAGATTACGTTTATTCTGCTTAGGCCTACTATCAGCAGAAACAGCTGTCCCAGTTTTAACTCTACCAATTCAAAAACAAACAATATCACAGCTATAACTGTTTCAGTGTTTGAAGATTGTTTTGCGTAGTTGCTGATTCAATGTTTTACTCAAAACCGATTTAGCTATATTGGCGTGTAAATTTTCCCCCTTAGAAAACAGTTTTAACATCATATGCAAACATCATATTCATATGGCTTTGCTGTGTATTTATAGGCGATAACACTAACGAAAGAGCAGAAACCTGAGTGTCATCTGGCTACCAAGAAACTAAAAAAATCAGGTTAAATTGTGGAAACTCCTCTTCTGTAGGAGTCGGTAAAACACCTTAATGTTTTACAGTAATGGTAGTTTGAAATGTCTACTAAATATTTTAAAACTAAAACAATTAGTTTAATGTCAAATTTACAAAAATATTGTTTTTGACAATATATTAATCTACAAATGGACTAGTTTAGTTTAACGATTAGGTTATGGAACTTTATATATATATATATATAAAAGTTAATAGTTTTCTTCAATATAGAAAGTTTGTTACATAACTGACGTCTATGGTAGTTTGGTGGAATATAATTTTGATTGGTGTGTTGTACTGATTATTTTTGATAATTGTTCACGTCAATAGAACTAGCCCTAAAAACAACAAAGTTTCTAAAGTGCATAAAGACCATATGGATAAGTATTTAGAATTTTACCTGAAGGACTCCTAAACTTTAGCTTACAAATTATTCTAATTGCTCTTTTTTTGTAAAACAACAATCCCATGAATCTTTGTTTTAGATTACCCAGGATAATCCGATAGATACATGGGGATGAAATAATCCGTGATATGCCAATTTCAAAACGCTGCAATGGTATGACAGTTTTCTCGGTAAAAATAGCTCTTTGGGTACGTTTCTACAGACAAAGACAATATACTCGTAGTGATCCCAAGTCAGTTTTTATCTATGAAAAGACCTACGAACTCAACCATATTTATCACTCAAAAGATATCAATAGGTTCACGGAGTTTTTAAACACTCTGTATCGATCAAACTAAATGACTTCAACTAATGACCTACAGAAAACATCCAAGAGTATCCATACCGTTGAGAAGTAACACACAATATAAGGTTGTGTGTTTCAGTTGTGTGATGGCGTCAGATATGAGTATCTCCAAGTGTTAAGATACCCTTGCCCTCTCATCCCTGAGTTTAATAACAGAGTCTCATATATCCTGTGTCTTGCCAGATGATCACTCTGCTGGGCTCACCATTGCTCTCAGACAATATAAGGTTGTGTGTTTCAGTTGTGTGATGGCGTCGAATATGAGTATCTCCAAGTGTTAAGATATCCTTGCCCTCTCATCCTGAGTTTAATAACAGAGTCTCATATATCCTGTGTCTTGCCAGATGATCACTCTGCTGGGCTCACCATTGTTCTCACCAATTCATAAGGTTATAAAACTAAAACAGAGTGTTTTAAATCCTAAAGTTTGTTTTGACATGTTTGCGTCACCACCATAATCAAAACCGGTGGAAGGTGGGAGGTGAGGGCATCCTCAAATGTTTAAATACTGTATGGCACTTCAAATACAAATTCAACGACGCAAAGAAACAATTTTGATCTCGAATAGTTTTGTAATACCCATTTAAATATTACAAGAAATCCATTTTGCATACAATTTGTTTAAATGACAAATTTGTCTTTAAATATTATGGAATGATAAGGGTTGTAATGTTTCCCTCAAAAATTTTCAAGTTTTCTAATTTTCATATTTTTGCAAATTCTATTTTTGATGGGCCACAAGGGGGTTGTATTAAAATGGGCCCCCATTCCCCGTTTTGGTTGGAACTGAGTGACACATAGTACGCCAAAACAAACCTAAGCAGTTTATAAAAACATTCCTTAAGAATTTTTAAATATTTCCTTCTTAAAAGTTAAGGTGGGGAGGGACATTTAAAACTCAACCCGTATAGATATGTATCGGAACAAAAAAACCAACGAAGAATTTTACTTTATATCAGACAAAATACACTATTTACTTTTCTCGTACACCGAAAAACAAGCTAAGATGGCAATACAACAAACCATGAGAGTGCACAGGGTTCATCTGGCAAGACAAAGGAGATATATGAGACTTTGTTATTGCAAGGTAAGTGGGTGAGGATGAACTTAGAAACCTTGATATTTGACGTAATCTCGCCTCTACAAGACATTTCTTTATATTGATGTTTTTAGCTTCACTAACATGCTCATCAATGAAATAAACTATTTTTTAAAGCATCGTTATAGTAGTTTTAAAGTTCAATTAAGCCACAACCTGCAGGAAAGAAACTACCTCATATACCTCTCTGCAGACACTACACAACTGGAAACAGCTGTGTGTGTAAGGGACGATGTTATTCTGTAATCAGCTGTTGGAGTTCCCTTTGTCACTGGATAATGAAGACCGCCACAGCTGTTACTTTAACCTCAGCTCTGTCGCGCTCTCTATAATCTTGAATTTCCTGTTAAAGCTTAGGTTATGTGACTTTGAAAAGCAAAGTGGCATTATGTTGTTGTTCTACTAGACGTTGTTTAAAACCAGGCTGACACGCAGCTAAGCACTAAAGCGCCGCTCGCATGAGTGAATCGAATTCACTTTGCAATTTGTTACTCTTATTCGCTACGCTCACAGCCTCGCTTCGGCCTTAGGCCTCAGATCTTTATTATCTGCTACGAAGAGTTCTATTAGATACAACACTTTTATCTTTGCGTCGTTGAATTTGTGTTGAAATTCCTTTCCTTTTGAGGTGCCACACGGAATGGGCTGTATTTAAAAAACTTGGGCCCCGGACTTTTGAGGAATGAATGACAACAAAGTACGTCAAAACAAACTTCAGAACCCTATAAAAACGTTCCCCAAAGGGTTAAAAAATTATTTCCTTTTCAAAAGTAAGATGGGGAGACATTTAAAATTCACCGTGTATAACTATTTTGCCATATAGTCGAGGATTGGAAATTTCCTTTTACATTTGTTCATCCATTAGGGAGCCCTTAGTAAGGAGTATTAGTTAGTTAGTTTTCGCCTAAAAACTTTTATTTTGGGGTAAGTGTGAGCCCTCCGAGGATTCAAAACACCATACTTTTACTTATGTCTAGCCAGTAACAATTAAATTTTATTGCATTTTTCATAGTTTTCTGGCTATCATTTGACTTGTATTTTGAACAAACAGTTAATCCTGAAAAAAGTCTTTTTAACATTATTTTGCATCACGAATTAAAGATAGTCACATTATTTGAAGTATTACAGCACTTTGTTTAACGTAATTTTAGTCACAAATAATTTAAAGCTTGAAAGATGGAACTTATTGAATGAGACTAACAAGCAGGTGTTTCCTGTCGTCACCACTGCATTATTGAAAACACAATGAATACTGGTGAATATTTTATTGAGATTTGATTTGTTCAACCGTTGCCAACAAGAGTTACCTTGTAAATCGACTACAATTGATTTGAATCTTTCATATCATATTTGTAGGTCGAATAGTTTAAACCATTATTAGGCAACTCAATATTATAAGGAAACAACTTCTTTTTGAATATAGAAATTTTTAAATGCCTCTTGAATTAAAATTTATAAAACACAGTTTTGAGGTTATTTAAATAATAATAGTTTATTTGCTGGACATTGAAATGTGTTGCAATAGTTAACAAAATAATTTTACATCTAATTCTAAATCATCTTCATATTCCAAAAAGGTTATTTCTTTTATTAGACCTACTTTAATATGTCAAATAACTTAAAAGTACTTTCTTAATGCAATAGTGATGCATTATAAACATGTGAGTAGTTAAGCCTACATAAATTCACTTCTGTTAAACTCTTGCAAAGTATAGAAAGCCTTGTTAAGGAGTGCATTTCTTACTTTATTTTTAAATTCTTTATTACTAGATTATTTTTGGCTCATTATACGAACAAGGTAAACCGTTGTACAGCCTCAAGCCATATGAAGGGCCTTTTCAAAAGTAGTTGAACGATGGGTAGGATCCTTAGTACTAATCCTTTCCTAGTGTTGTTGTTATGTATAAATTTAAGATTGTTTGGTAAATAATTTGTTATATAAATTTGTCATTTGTTATTGTAAATCATTGTTGTTTGACTGGGACTCGTGGCGTGGTCCTGTAATCCAGCTTCATGGAGGTCAGGTTTTGAGGATGATATAGGTCTAAAGAAGCTCAGATAGTCTCAGTGATCATCTGATGATACCCGCATCAACTCCCACTATAGTTTAGACATATCAGACCATCACCTGCGTGGTTCGGAAGTCACGTTAAGCCGTTGGTCCTTTATTTCCATTGGACATTGGGCTATTAATTAATGACCCATTCTAAGGAAGAGTCGGCCTTAGTTTGTAACAAGACTACACTCCAACTTATTACTATCACTCATCACACTCATCTTTCACCACATATTGGCCTTTAAATACCCTCATGAGAGTGGTCGGCATCTCAAATAGTGCTTAGTGCTTTATAATGAATATTATTTGAGATTTCAAGAATGTGCAATCCTGTTACTGTTAAAACTTTGATAAAATGCAGACTACGGGAACAGGTATTTGTAGATTCTCATGAACCATTCTCTCAGTAAAAAGCTTGGTAGGGTTGTTTGAACTTGTTCATAAAAGACAGAAAGTGCTGAGGAAATATGAAGAAATATAAAAGATAGTGTGGGAAACATGGCAGTTATGAAACTGTCTGCTGTATTTGTCTGCTCCACTGGGTTAAATGAGAACGAGACTCTTGTCTTTGTAATATTACTTGTGACGCTCAGACAAATAGACTTATAGGCAAAAGTATTATACTTATTGCCTGTGCTTCAACATAAAGGCATGCAGCTTTGTAACTTTATAGCTTCGTAATTTCAAATGCACATTGGAGAGCAGAATATAGAGCCCACCATTGAAAATTTAGAGGAACATAGGTAGTAGTTATTTTTTATGGCACATTAAGACTTTGAAAAATATGTGCCAGGAATTGACAAAAAAGAAATTTTGACGTGCTTGACATTTCATTCTATCAACAGTCAGAGGTTTATGGCAGAGCTTTAAAAAGTACAACAAACATACCCTAATAGTAAAATGTATAAATAAATCAAATGAAAGAACATTTTCCACCACAACCAACAGTAGAGTTCTAAACCGTTCACAAGTTTTGCGAGTTTTCCAACTTTATAAATATTGTTCTTGCACAAGTACAAACAACTACTAAAACATTAAACAAAGAATTGCCGCCAAATATTTTACGTGCTATAGGATTATATCTTATTGAAATCCACCCATTAGACGGATTGGCTTCAACTATTGACCTGCAGAATTGTAGAGATCCGCGTTGGCAGTTTGCCAGCTTTGGTTCTGAAGTAATAATATCAAACTGTCAATTTCTTGGCTCAGTCGAGGGGCTCTGGACTGCCGACCTATTGTCCTCCACAAACAGACTATAATTTTATCTTTCTTATATTTAGCGAATTTCTATAGGAAATAGTAATAATTTCTATCGTCACGAAGAAAAAACTAATTCATTCAATGAAACTTCATTTTATTTCGTCTTGGATCAAAACCGTATGCAGCTTAGGGTTTCCCAACTCCAAGTCACCTGGCAGAACTTAGATTATGAATATATTTATATTTAGAAAAAAATAATGCTCGACTTGTTTTAATCGTAAAATGGTATAAAAAAGTGTATATTTACACTTTTATAAACAGGGTTTAAATGACCCTTCCTTACTTTGAAAAGGAAATATTTTTAAACCCTTTGAGGAATGTTTTAGAGGATTCTAATGTTTGTTTTGACGTATTTTGCATCACCCATTCCCCAACCAACTCGGGGAGGCACCCTAAATTTTTAAATACAAAACTGGCCTTTGTTCAAAGAAAAAAATTTCAACACAAATTCAACGACGCACAGAAACATGTTTTACGATCTCTCCTTTTTTGATGTACTAATTTAAAGATTACACGAAATCAGGTTTGAAATGCCACGTTTAACATAGAAATTTATTTTGAATGGCAGAATATTCTTCAAAATACTCTATGGGACTATTTTATAGGAGTTGTGATGTTTTGATTTCGCCACTACTACACACTTTCAATTGTAACAAAATTGATATATTTACAAATTTTCCAACAATACTAATCCTGTTGTTTTAAAATCGTAAACTGGCAGCTACCTCCATAGAGTGACTCTCAACTTTCAATATCGTCTGATTTTCAATCTAAGCTCTACAGAATATCAATACAGTGTAGATAACACAATTGCAAGCTTCTAGTCCCTGTAATATCTTTGCTGCATTGACGTGAAACCGTTCAGCAACACAACTGTAGCTCTCATCTCATTTTGTAATGAAACAATATCTCCAACCTTGTTTCTGCCTTACTTTGAAACAAATAGGAAACAGATCGAACCTTATAAGTATCGAAATTTGCTTATCTTTCAACGGTTTGATCATAAACAATTATAATATTTACTGTTAATTTACGATACTGTTTGGTTTATCGTTCTTATTCTCTTTATAGGTTTTAGTGTAAGTTAAGGTTCCTAGTTCTTTTGTCTAAAATAAAGACATTTTTCTCTTATTGCATTTTAGGTATCAGTATATATTTGTAGTAATACTTGCAGCAATAATATCGATTGTAAAGTTATTATGGCGTTGAAATAACTCAGTGTAAATTGTTTCGAGGAGTTGACTGATGACTAGATGAAGAGTTCACAAACATTTTTTGTTTCTAATTTAAGCAAAACTCAACTTAGCATAATTTCTATTTGAAGAGTTTCATCAAGTAACTAACATACTCGTATTTCAACGAATACTCTTTGATTTTTGGATGTTGGTGATATCACTATATCAATATTTGAGATGCCGACCACTCTCATGAGGGTATTTTAAGGCGAATATGTGGTGAAGGATGAGTGTGATGAGTGGTAGTAATGAGTTATGAGGTGTAGTCTTGTTACAAACTAAGGCTGACTCGTCCTTAGAATGGGTCATTAATTAATAACCAATGGAAATACAAGGATCAACGGCTTAACGTGACTTCTGAACCACGTAGGTGATGGTATGATATGTCTAAACGCTGGTGTGAGTTGATGCGAGTACCATCAGACGATCACTGAGACTATCTGAGCCGCTTTAGACCTATATCATCCTCAAAACCTGACCTCCATGAAGCTGCATGGATTGCAGGACCACGCCACCAGTCCCAGTCAATCGATCTTAGGATAGAATCATAATCTACAGATTGAAGACAGATTAATGTGTGAACCTTAACACAAGGCTTGGTTTACGTTCATCTTACGATGTCCAATTAGGTTCTAATCAACATTATTGATGTCAGTTTACTACGGTTGCCTCTACTTGCTTCTGGTTTACGCCTCGATCATCTAATCGGGGGTGGAACAAATTGAGGCTATCTTTATTTCAATGAAAATTTCAACTATTATTAATTTATACATTTTACATACGAGTACAGTACTTTAATCTACCCAAAAAGTAGTTTACATTTGTTTTTAATAGACAATACATTCATCATCAAACCCAGACACAAAACAATTGATTAAGACACCTCACCATGGACTTTCAAACAGCATCTTTACACCAGGTAAATTCCAGCATTCTCTTTAATATACATCTTTTAGTTTACAACTCTGACAGTAATTTTAAAACCATATTGAAAATTGGCTGCATCTTGCTACCATTCCAATGCTACTAATTTCAAGTTGTTCAATAAGCAAACAAACAACTTATAAAAGGGATATTCGCTTGACAGGATTATTTTGGGGACTCTATTAAACGACTACATTATAGGTACCCTTACGGAACAACTATGCCAAATTAGTGCCTTAACTCGGCTCTACTTTACACTAAGATTCCCCACAATTACTACAAACATAGCAGCAACGCACAGTTTGGTGTTGCAACACAAGTTGTGTGCACTGACCAGTGTATCACATGCAGTAGAGAGCACCGGAAGCAGTTGAACTTAAGCCGCATTGCGGCCAGTCCGGCACCAGCTGACTGACCCGCGCTACTTCCGTGTGTGACCCCCGTTCCACTCAGTTCAACAACTTGTTTCGTAGAGAAAATAAGTTGGTATTGCAGCTTTGGACTTGGCTATAAACGTATCTTAACAATGTTTGTTTTTGAGGTTGAAATATTATTACGGACAATTTCCATCCTTTTTGAGTGAACAAATAGAACACGACGTTTCGGAGCCCAAAATCTGATCCCGTCTTCAGGTGAAAAGTAACCTAAAACATAACAGAAAACACTAGGAAATGAGCTAGCCTAAAAGTGATCTGCGTAAGCTAACCAGTCACCACTACCAAAAGAAGTTAATTTGTTTCCTTAAACTTATTTGGTTTGATAACAACTAGCCTAGACAACAATACGACATGCACAATAACCTTTCAAGATTAAGAAGAGAAAGTATTAAAAATTGGAGAAATCAAGCACGTCCATCCAAATCAAATTCTGACCATACTAAACTGACTGACTGCCTGGCCAGCCGACAGACAGTCTCGTTAGCTGGCTAGCATCAGCGGACGACCAATCACAGCCGTGAATCAGACCGACCAACTGTAACAGAGAACACAAATATACCCATCCATGCACAGCCAATTTTGACTGAAATCAGGTTTTGCTAACAACGGAGTTAAAACGACTAACAGCACTATAGAGAGTTTCCTAAATGGTGAATCATACTTTTTCATGCAAAGCTAATATTATTTAAAATTTTTATGAATGAATCAAGGTTTTCTACCAAAGGAGTTAAAACAACTTACAAAACTTCTTACACGGGAAAAATGTACTTTATTTCTCTATAACCACCGATCACAAGATACACACAGATACACAACCACATTTCCACTCTAATAATACAGATTTATTTGGTTTGTAACAACAGTTTTGTTCTTTTGATGTATGTAAACTGCAGCGGATATGGTTTCAAGAATCACTTGGCTTAAGGCCAGATGATATCCTGCGGCGAAAACCCGTTTAGCTTTGAGAATACGTTGCAGTAACCTCCTTTGAACTGCAGCCACTGCGTACAACAGTGGAGGGTTCAACGTTCTGACAAAACGAAACCTACGCGTAGTTAGTATTTCTTTTTTAAATCAAATTTTCATATTTCAAATATTTTGTTCTGTAAGTAAGTTTATTAAATATAGTACTACAGTTTTGTACAAATACTGTGGAACTATGCTCTGATTGGCTCTGCGAAACCGCAAAGGGCGAATACGTAGAACCTCGTGCTCGCTATTCTTGTTCCCGATGGCGAGTCAAATGCAGCAAATGTTGAAATTACCTACACAATTGTAGTAAGTCAAATAATTTATGTATTGTATTCAAATTCAATAAAAATGTTGTTTTAAATCAATTTATCATGAGTTTAATCGTTGTAAAAGAAAAGCTTATAAAAATGTTGAATACAAATTATTATAGTTATTTTTTAAAATAGCAATAACGTTACTTTTGGAAATTAAGTTCAAAGATAATTCAGTTTCTTTTCATTAATAATTTCTGTTGACATTATTTATGAATGAATTCAACACGATTAAAGATATTTTATGACGAAGGTTCCTACAGTTTTGTGGGTAGGTTGTACAAAGTAAAGATGAAGGATGTTGGCCGCAGGCTGCTGTGGCTCATGAGCCAAAACTGAGCCCAAGGGAGCAGTGAGAGCCAATAAAACTCCACCTAACCCCTCACACATGCCTCTTGTCTATAAACGGCCTAAACGTTTGCTTTGTAGCTTTTTTAGACTTTTATTTTAGGCTGGAAATCTTAAAAGTTTAAAATGGATCAACAAAAGTGCTAACAACTAGAACTGCATATTGACGCCAATTTTGTTTAAAAACATGGCTTTAGTCTACACTGTAAACAGCAAAAAAACAGTTTAAAAATAAATTTGTGGCACTTTTTAAATATACTGTTGAATCTGGACTGAATTCAAAGTAGGTAAAATTAATCAAAACAGTGTGCACAAAAATGACAAAGATATGTTTTTCAGCAATGAATATTTGAAATAGCTATATTAGACAGGTCGTAATTAGTATGTAACAATTAAATAGTTGGGATACTTCATAGAAACATAAAATAAGATAAAATAAGAAACTATCAATTTGAATACGTTGAGAAGTTGTTAAAAAGTGCATTTCATAACATAATAAATTTAATAACTAGTTGTTTTTTCCAGCTTTAAGGCTTTTGACAAATTAAGTTACCTGTTGTTGTAGCCTGTATTCCTTATGGGTATTGTTGTTGTTTCCCGATGTACATTTCAACCTAAAGGTAGGTCATCTTCATGGGGATGCTGTCTATATACACTATTTACACTAAAACACTAAACACTAAACTATGTACACTTGTTGGTCCATTATGTGTTACTGTTACCATCATGTGTCAAACATTTTGAGTCGAAAATGTGCCACCGCGCGCTACGCCCGCAAACCCCCTCACCGGAGGGTCCAACCGCGTCGCGCTACAGTAACACATAATGGACCAACAAGTGTACATAGTTTAGTGTTTTTTAATTAGTAATCCCATGATGATGACCTACCTAGGTTGAAATGTACATCGGAAACAACAATACCCATAAGGTCTACAGGCTACAACAACAGAACAATAATAAATGTAGTTTTGTATTAATAAACATGTGCTTGATAGTTTATCTTTTTATTTTTTTATTATTGTGGATACAGTTTATTTGCTCGTTGTCAAATGTTTAGTAAACGTACTTCCTATAGCGTGATACTTTGATTTGAGACACCGATCCACTTAGAGGGTATGTGAACGTGGGATGAATAGTGAGTGTGTTTTAATGGATTATGAGACGTAGTCTTGTAACAAACTAGGACCAACTGTTCCCCAAATTGGGTCGACGACGATTTAATAGACCAACGACCTATATAATGGACTTAACATGACTTATACCGCTGAGCTATGGCCCCTATAGTTTAAATAACTTTATTCAAAAACAGAATAACTATTTTCCCAACTCGGGTTTGCTAAGAAACAAAGCAATAGTTATAAAAAACCAACAATAGTATATTACATAAATTTAGAGTTATTGTTGTATAAATAATGTTTAAGAATACACACTGAGTATTTTAGTGACTTGTTAATGTTTTTTAATCGTAAACTTTGGAATTTGTGATTTTGGTAATGCCTAATCATCAGACAGAAAATTTCAATTATTTTCAAGGTTGTACTACATTAATAAAATTTAATTGTGCTCTCATAAATTTTGATTTTGTTCTTCATTAATCAGGTTGGTTTTAGCCGGCTTTAAATCTTATTGTTAGATCTAAAAGGTATTTAACTTGACCAATCGAAATTTGGTTAAGTTAACCAAAACCAGTCAGCAGTCTATCTCATATTTGTATCACGTGATATATGGAGTTAAAGTTGATACGAATGTCTCGTATGTAACATATGATAAAGAAACAACGAGCGAGTTTAATATAAATAAATCAAACAAAGTTGACACTTGAAATGTGACGCGGGAACGGAAAGTGACACAGTACAATATGCAACACTCTCCAGTTCAACTTTCATATGGACGGCTCTTCATACTTGCTTTTTATTTAGCGAATTTCCTGTGGAAAATGAGATATTCATGCCGTCCACATGGTAAGATCCTGACCCGGGACCGTGATAAAATGAGCACCGATCATGACTACCAGGACACGTTTTGAACATTTTTCCAAACTTTATATGGTTTATTATAGCAGTTTGTCTCTATACATTGATGAAAACATATACAGTGGTAAACCTATATACAGTATACTCATTGCACATCAAAAATCCTTTTGGGAATGTTTTTATATAGTTTTATATACCTGAAGTTTGTTTTTGAGTACTTTGCGTGACCCACCCAAAAACGGAAGACGGGAGGGCCCCCAACTGATTTAAATACGAACCCCTGTGAAACCTTAAAAAAGGTAATTACAACACAAGTTCAATGGCGCAAATAATGTACTATCGCAATTAGTTGTTTTGGTATACCCATTTAAAGGTTACAGGTTGTCAGGTTTAAAATGCCACAATTCACGTACAATATAATTTTGAATTGAGCTTTCTTCGAAATCTCTGAGAAAATTTCAAAACCCTAAAAAAAGTTTCTCAAAGGATTTTGAAGAAAGATTTGTCAAGTGAAATGTGGCATTTTAAACCTGACAACTTGTAATCTTTAAATAGCTATAAAAAACTAATTATAGTGTGTGCTTAGTACCAAAACAGCCCGGGTTCGATTCCCGAGCGCAGTGATAACTTTTCACGATGGCCACTTCCCGTGGTTCGGAAGTCATGTTAAACCGTTGGTCTATTCCATTGGTCGTTGGGCTGTAATTAATGTCCCAATCTGGGGAACAGTCGGCCCTAGTTTGTAACAAAATTCAATCAAAACACTCACTCACCCTTCATCCTATATTCACCTTAAAATACCCTCTAGGATTGGTCGGTGTCTTAAATAAAAAAGTACAACAAATTTCGGGTCTCTTTACTCGGTTCGATGCCAACCGTCACCACTAACAACTTGTTATATTACTATACGCGTTAACGCTAGGTAAGGATCAGGGACACACTTATTCTCTTTCCTGTATTATAACAAGCCTAGACATTGTGTTGAACATCTATGAGAGTTGGTTACAAACTGTCAAACAATATACACACTTTGTAAGCAATAAAAACCATGCATTCTCTGTGATCGATTAGATGTTAAGACTTCAAAGTGCAAACCTAGCCACCAATACAGACGTGTTAGATTTAAAGTGATCCAATCAATAAATTAGGATCAGCTGAACTTGTGACATTTCAACACACACCGCCACACGATATGGTGGAATTAGCTAATTCCCTGTAGAAACTTTTGCCTTGCTTATAGAGACATTTTTTTTGGGGTCAAGCTACCGGGAGGAGCACTGTGGAGTATCCCTGGTTTGGGCGCTTAGGTGAAGGGAACAATCTTTCGCGCCGTTCCGACCGTGAAGCCTTCTGAGGCAGGTTCGGCAGACTGACCCACCTAGCGTCAACTCTCACTTGTTAGCGGCCAGAGCTACCTGCCTCAAGTAAGTCGGTCCACTAACAAAACCAGGAGTGGGGGTTCCAGGCCTTCTTTCATTCTGAGACTCCTATACCTGTCTAGGTGGAACTCTTCCAACTAGGTGCTACTTCTCAACCGCGCCTAGCTGACTCTGTTCTCAGATCTTTTCTTTCCCCAATCTGTTAGCTATCCCAACCTTTTCAGCATTTTCCTCCCTTCCCCTCTGTTCGCAGGACCAAAAGCCATTTTGGAACAGCATGGGCCGAGGGCTGAGTGGCTGGTGGTAGTCAGTCATTACCATGAACTCTGGATACTTGCGGACTCAGTTTTAATCTACGCTTACACTGGGCATGCGGGCTCTGTCCAGGCTCGACCTTATTTCCCCTGTACTCGTGGAACCACAGGCTTCAAACAACCAAAACCAACCAAACAACCGCAGCTCTTGAGGCTGAAAACCCTACAATCACAGACTCTGCTGACCAAGGCAGACAACAGAAACCCTACTGGACAGAACCACTGAGTTCATTAGTCCTAGGTCAGAATCCAGACTAATGGATCATGAGTCATCCCTCCATTCCCTGAGGTGGAGGATGATCTGCCTCATGAGTCAACAGATAAATAACTCGATGCTACTGAGGCTGAACCAGAGTGAAGAGGCAAGAAAGGAAAGAAAAGAACCTCACTGCGGCAGAGACGAGCAGCCATCAAGAGCAAGCTTGAAGCCAAAGGTGAAACGTTTGACCTCAAGTGGAAGAGGCCGAGGGAAAGAAAAAACCACGAAACCAGGAGGGTAACAGCCCCAGGCCCTCTGGTGTTTCCAGACGACAAGGTGGGTTCGACAGAAACGCCCTAGAGGCGATTCTACTACCCACCTTCGTCTGAAGGACCGACAGAGGAGGGTCATGAATAGCGTGGTAGGCAAAACCACACAAAGACCCCTCCACAAACAACTACACAACAGGGTGTCATACACAGGGACAGTGCGGCCTACTATCAGATGGCCATTGCACCCACCGACTATCACTAGCAAGCTCACTCCAGAGCAAGGCAGGAAGAAAGCCATTGAGGATGCCATTGATGAGGTACGACCCTTGAGGACGGTACCATTCCATCCTTTGCTGGCAGCTATCTGGAGAAGGGTGCTAATCCTAACTTGCCTCAATCAGGCAACAAGTAAGTGGCTGGAGGCACTTTTAACTACAAATCAAACCCGGAGATGGAGTCGATCTCGTAGTCGGTCTGAAAAAGGACATTCTGAAGACTACAAGGATCTTTTTCAGAGCTCATCCCAAGCTAAACAAAAGAACCCCGGAAAAATCATTTGAGACTGGAACCTTGTGGTCGATGGCTTCAACAAACTCACCAACGAACATTTTTGCTCAAGGCTATGCGGATGACGCGATAAATTTGTAGTTCAAGGCAAATATTGTAACACCACAGCTGACATCATCAATGTGAATGCATCACTCCTGGTGTCTCAATGAGGGACTAAACGTAAATCCCTCTAAGACAACAGTTGTACCTTGACAAGAACAGAAGCACTTTCAAGGCTCAAACTAGGATCAAGTCAGCTTGAAATATCCAAAGAGGGTTAAATACCTCGGGGTTACCCTCGATTACAGGTTGACCTGGAATAACCACCTAACAGAGCACTTAAAAGCCAAGTGGTCTTATAACGGCCAGGCGATTTGTAGGCATCAACTGGGGAATCAAGCTTCACGCTCTGTGTCTACAAGGCCATAGCAAGACCTCAACTGTGCTTTAGGTTCGCTAGTCTGGTGGACAAAGTGTAAGAGCACAGTCTCAACAAACTAACACCATACAGAGGCTGGCTTGTCTATTGGTCACAGGAGCCTTTATAAGCAGTCCTACCTCGACTCTTGAAGTCATGCTTGGTCTCCCCTTTAGACATTTTAAAAGCTTGAGAAGCAAGGAAGTCTGCGTATCGGCTGATGGCTGCTAACAATGGAGGGAGGGTAGGTCCAGAATAGGGCACAGACCACTATCACTCAGACAATATCCTGTAATCCGGTTCTCAACATGACAACAGACGTTATGTGTAGAAACCGCTTACAGCAAGCCTTTTTCAGTGACTTTCCACTCCAGAGAGGTGGAAAGCTGAATAATCCCTCGCCTAGGCCAGAGGCAGCCTTATCTGGTTCACAGCGGCTCCCTCATGAAACCGTCAGGGGTTCGGAGTATACAGCCCCTTCACTAGAACTGCTCTCAGCTCAAGTCTAGGAGAGTTCTGTACCACCAAGCCGAAGTCTTCTTCCTTTTGGTCACAACCAATTTGAGCCTGGCAATGATTATCGTGACAGACACATAGTAACCTGTCTGATAGCCAAGCTGCTCTTAAAGCGCTCAAACAACACGGTCTTTACATCAAAGTTGGTCTGGGAATGCTTTCAAGCCCTCTAGCGCTCTCGCATCACGCAACTTTGTCCAACTCAGCTGGGTGCCTGGTGCATGGGTATACCTGGAAATGAGAACGCAGACATACCTGGCCAGGAGCTTAGCACACCTTACATCGGGCCGGAACCTGTGTTGTGGCGTGGTAAAACAATGCCATCAATCTTTGGTCAGAAGAGCACTTTGTCGACGATGGCAAAGTAACCACTGGTCAGACTCTAGGCAGAAGCGTGAGGAGACTCAAAGCAATCACTTTACCAACTGGTTGGTGCTTGAGACTGAGTCTGGAGTCCAAGGTGAAACAAGTAACTGCTCTCTGTCACTGGACACGCCATTTCAGAAACATCTCCACACTCTTGGCATTTACACAGAAGGCTCTGGAATGAGCTATGCAACGAATCTGAGGAGACGGCCAAACACATCATACTGACTGTGATAGGCTAGGGTGGGAGAAAGACTCCATTGGCAATTCACAGCCAGGTGATGAAGATAGACGTTGACATTGGAAGGAAACTTTGAACCTCGGTGAAGGTACCGATCTAGGTCTTCCATTCCTAACGGACAAGGGGTGCACAATAAGCTTCGGTTGACGTGCTAGAATATCCTGTAAGTCCTCTTACCCCGCTCACCCAATCTAATCCTATACAATCTAGGGTATTTTATTGAGATCGTGTCTGGTTGGATTCAACTAGAAATAATCCTAGTTAGAACATGCAAGGAACTATCTCTACTGGGAAGGAATGCCGAGCAGTGAGGCTTATTGAGGAATCTAGAACATCTACAGTTTCAATAGTCAAATGATCTTACCAAAGATTCAGAGTGTGGATGAATGTAGAAGTTGGCACTTTCTAGCATGAGTTTATATAAGCTAAGTTCTATAGAAGGATAAATGTAGTCATTGAGACTTTAAAGAACTGTCTATTTTGGTCTGATTCAACCTCATATAAATTATATGAAATCCTTTAGCAGGAAGCATGATGTTTAGGTAAAGGTTTATGCGCATATTTGTAAAAAGAATAAAACATCAGGATTGTTTCTAAAGGCAATGTTTTGTTCCAAACCCTTCTTTATTTTCCCTACCTTGATGTACATTTTGGACATCATTTTTTGTTTATATGTTATTTAGATACAGGGTAAATCTTCACACCACAATATTGAATCCGCTTATCAACTACGAAACCAACTGTCGTGAAGCTTCACATATATGATCAACTTCCCTTGTGAAAAGGTTAGACTGTACACTAAATAGCCTTCATATTGATCAGAAACTGATTTAAAAGGTATTTAAAATAAAGCTAAAACAATGCCCACCAAACTTAGTCATTTCATGAGTGTGGGTGAGTTCATTGGTAGTTTAAATTGAATAGGCCTATTCATTTTCAAAGATAGGCTTTATTACCTTTTCTCCAAGATAACCTTTACACTACATAAAATAGGGTACACAACTATTTTGGGCAAACCAGGTACAGGTGGTTTTAACATTTTAAAATTTAGTATGTGTCAAAATTAGCTATAAATAAAGTGTCAACACAATCAAACGTTATACAATGGTCGTAATGTTATGTATATAGAGAGCTGTGAAACTAATATGAAATAAAAGCGATGGTGGAATTGGAAGCTTGCGCCTTGTTGCCGGAACGAAATTAAAGAAATCCAGTCCGAAATGCAGATTGGCCCTTTAAGCTTATTTTCCAGGAGGAAGCAGGTGATTTTCTTTGCGGTCTATTTTTAATTAGCTAATTGTAATTATAAATCGCATATGTAGATTAGATTAGATTGGATGGGGAAAATTTGTGGTTCAAGACCACGCGCACGTCAACCCTTTGGTTTATTGTGCAGGCTCCCTGTTCTCCTAATTAGGCAGCCCCACCCCCGTTTGCTTGCAAAGCTCGAGGATCGCGCTACCCAATTCTGATGGGTGTAACTCCTGCCACTCCCGAGACCCTAGAAGACCCCTTCTCCTGGCCTCCAGGGACTCGCATTCAATGAGAATGTGTTTTGCGGACTCAGGAGTACGCTCACATAGCCTACAACTAGTATCTCCTGTGTAGAGACCCATTTTTGCTAGGTGATTTCTGAAGTGCCCATGACCTGTGATGTAAGATATTACCAGTCTGATGTTCTGGCGACTAAGACTGGTCAGATGTTTGGTAAGTATCCTTGATGGATTCTTGACTAAAAGTTTGGCGGGTTCCTGGCATGGTAGCTGTTTCCATCGCTCAGTGTGTCGCGCATTTGCCCTATCGGCTAGCATAGTTTTGACAAGAGAAGGACTGATTCCTACC
>CM032060.1:54714550-54728983 GCA_018831715.1 Matsumurasca onukii
GTATGAGTTAAACTTGCTCTTTAATACAATGTTGCACATTAAAGCGACTAAGTTAGCTTGATACCACCCTTCACGGCCGCCGAGCGCAGCGAGGCCACAGTGTGTTAGATACCCCTCATTCACGCACGCCGAGCGAAGCGAGGCCACAGTTTGTTTGAAACACCCTTCACCACAAACGCCGAGCGAAGCGAGGCCCCTACATCCGAGCGACCATGAAGGGGGTCTGGGGGGCCGTAGGCCCCCCAGCGAGCGCCGCAGGCGCGAGTAGTTTGATACTATCTTAGTGAGGAGTATTCCGTGTTTGCCAATGTACTGACGGTTTGTTAGTTATAATCTGTTCCGATTGTATGATACTGCAGTGGCTGTGACGCATAAACAGACTGTTGTTGACAGTGTCACAGATTGTAATAATTGTAGTGTAAAAAAACAAACTGTAATTAAATATTTTATTGAATTGACATGTTTACAAGCATGTATGTATCTCAATCGTCCGTTATTCGGTTCAAGATTTCGCATTAACTAACATCTTAGGTCCCTTTCAAAGTTCAAACACACATAACTTCATTCGTACTATTCCCTTTCACCTGAATTTCTCTCAGCTCCCCTCTTACAGAACACATTTTTCTAAACTTAATATGCTAATGTACATATGTCTGAGTACTCCTACAAGTCGAGTTTCTAGTGTCTGCCTTTTTATGAAATTTGGTACAAATTCATAGTTAGCAAAATCGGACAAACTAAAAGTACCATTTTTGGGGAGTTTATATTTGCTAAAGTGGTTTTAATGATCTAAAACAGTGTTTATCCGATTTGATGAATTTTCAAATAGATATGTATTTGATAATCCCATCAAACTACTGATAATTATGAAAACTAAAAGTCGTTTCAAACAGTGAAGTGATGAACCAAACAAAAAAAACTTAGTATAAAAAAGTGCAGTAAAAGGCCATGTACATTTGAGGCCGTAGGCCCGTGATAGTAAGAAAGTGCTGAGGCCGAAGGCCGAAGCGAGGCTGTGAGCGTAGTGAACTCCTATGGTTATAAGGCAATTGCTTAACTCATGCCAGCGGCGCTTTGCGCTTAGCTGCGTGTTGACCTGGTTGTTTATTTCATAGATTTGCGAAAAAGCTGATACTAACTCAGATAAATTGGTAACTATATCACGCACGCAGTGTCAAATCTGAATAGTTCCGAATATCTTGTTGCTGTCGTGTTTCAAAGATACACTTATTTACACCATAACAACAATCACACTGCAGCAGTTGACAGTTTGTATAGATACAACACCACACAAGTGAGCACAATGTATAATGATTCCACACAATCTTACCTGCATCTACGTATCGACAGTATTCTGATATGTTTCCAATATTCTGATAATGTATCGGTTGTGAAATACGTTATTGACTCGACAGTGTTGTCGATAAATCACTAAATCACTATTTGAGATGCCGACCACTCTCATGAGGGTATTTTAAGGCAAATATGTGGTGAGGGATGAGTGTGATGACTGGTAGTAATGAGTTATGAGGTGTAGTCTTGTTACAAACTAAGGCCGACTCTTCCTTAGAATGGGTCATTAATTAATAGTCCAATGACCAATGGAAATACAAGGACCAACGGCTTAATGTGACTTCCGAACTACGCAGGTGATGGTCTGATATGTCTAAACGATGGTGGGAGTTGATGCGGGTATCATCAGATGATCCCTGAGACTATCTGAGCCGCTTTAGACCTATATCATCCCCAAAACCTGACCTCAATGAAGCTGGATTACATTACCACGCCACGAGTCCCAGTCATAGGTGGCTAGGAGGCGTAGTAAAATAAAAATAAGGTTAATAATAAAACTATAACAAATCTAATACATTTGCGAGTCGTCTTTCATCAATCAACGTCGGGCTGAACAAAACTGTACTATAGAACGTTCTAGTGATTTTTTTTACGAGTATTTTTTTTGGCTGGAAATGATAAAAAATATTAAGTGTATGAGAACAATTACAAAATAACGATTAGTTACCGACTTTTAATGGACATATTTTCTATATCATCCGCGCTTGACTAATAACATTCAACTCGTGCCTGGGAACTATAAAATGATTGCCAAGAAAGGAATTAATTAATTTAAATATTATAACTGTATGAACGAAACCCAGTGAACTTGGAAATCAAAATCTCGACGTCATCTCACGCTGATCATTCGAACATCTAGTCAGAAATTGTGTTCAGCTGGAAATATTTCCTCAATCCTCACTGCCTACCGTAGACCACAGTGGACCGGTCTGCATGTAGGGTAAAGTTGAGAGGTTAGCTGAGTGGGTGTACACACAGACACGCAGTCAGCTGACAGACAGCATCAGCTGTATCACATATCAGCTGACCTGGGCTACAACAGCTGTTCAGTCTCATGAGTCAGTCTGCTACCGGTGTTACTCTCTGGGGACAAAGATTTACGTGTACTTTATTGTCCGAAAGGAAACGAAGGTCTCTGTTTTAACGCAACCATTTTGTGTATGTGTTTGCCGCATTTATGGACCAATTTGTTTGAAAATAAGAGGTTTGATTATTCGAAAAAATTGCTCAAAACACGCCTCGTATCCCCATTTAGGACGACATTTTTTTGGGAGTAGAGAATAGAAAAGTTTTTTCATGTTCTTAAAGGTTGTCTCTAGGTTTATACAACCTGGTATTTTCAAACTCTTACGCCAAAACTGGCAAAAAAAGTTTTTTTTATGTTAGTGTAAAATTTTAGTGTGAACCTTTAAAGGGCATATAACGGGCAAAAGTTTTAAACCCCAATTTACAATGCAATAATGAAAGAAACAATGAAAAGAAATAAACGACGAGGTATATTCCATACAGTATTTCAAATCTGTATTAATGTTCAATTACGTTTGACAAGAACACAACGTTTCAGCATTTCATCTCATTATACATACACAATATTGTTAACCAGCTTCTACATTGTTCTCAAACCAACTCTGTGTTTATTTCAAATAATATAGTATTGTGTTTTGCTGTCCATTATACTTAATATAATAGAAATGTTATTAAATTCATATAAATGAGTAAACTTTTACTCGCCTCAATTGAAGTGCACACTTTCATTTCATTGCCGTCACAACTTTAGTTTATTTTTAAAGATGATTGATCACCCTAGATAAGTTGTACAAAGCATGCTCTCGTAGCCCCCGTTTAGACTCTATTTTTTTCGGTGTAAAGATTAGCTAAAGGATAAAGATAATAAAATGAGTAAATGAAGGTAAATAACACAAGTTTTAAGATTTAATTTTGTTACCGAATAAATATTCATATTGACTTCGTACGGTTTTGAACGACGTTCTCATCACAAAAAGAGAAAGCTTTCTTGTAACACGTTTCCAAACTAAACAAATCTCTAACTGTTTTCACTGGTGCAAAGAGAAGGGGCGAAGGATTATTTATAACCTACCCCAAGGCGTGTGAGTGTAAGGTAAAAGGTTTGCCATTACTGTTGCACCTTTCCTCTAAGTGTTCAGGACACTTAAACGCTCACCACTGCAACTCCATATTTATTGTTACTTCACTTTCGTATTGATTTCTTTCTAGGCTACGACAGCTCTCTTGAGAAAATCACTGTTAAAATATTATCATTGACAATATTTGCAACTGTGCAGCTAAATAAAGCCAACAATTTCAGCCCAGGCGTGAATAAGTTTATTGTTAATGTCCATAGAGCTGCAATAAGCACTAATTACTTTAGCCAGCTGGTTTCTAATGTTTTGTGTTATGTTTAGGTTAGCTTC
Source organism: Matsumurasca onukii (assembly GCA_018831715.1). Taxonomy (NCBI): domain Eukaryota; kingdom Metazoa; phylum Arthropoda; class Insecta; order Hemiptera; family Cicadellidae; genus Matsumurasca; species Matsumurasca onukii. Next base: position 54,718,336 of record CM032060.1, read on the forward strand.
ACCTGAAGACGGAGTCAGATCCCGATTCCGAAACGTCGTACGTTTTGTTCACTCAAACACGATGAAAAACGTCCGTAATAACATTTTACCTCAGAAATTGTACCAATTCCACAACAAACAACTTTAAACAAAGAACAACATTAGGTTTGATTTTTTAATTACGAGTATCAATCTTATAGTTCGTGTCAAACAACTCAAATTAGTTTCCTGCGAGACCGTTGGCATATCTTATGTCAAAAAAGTCATAAGTAATTTGGTGGGAAAAGAGTTTCTTGGAAATGCAAAACAATTTCAATTGAGTTAATTTTTTTACTTATGGCTAATGACATTTCAATTAGTAACTTAGGGCTTTCACATTTTTGGGAAAGCGGTCCTAACTCTAGCTTTTGATAAATGTAACTTTTGTTTGCAGATACAAGTAAGTTGGACACATTCGACTGAAGCACCCAAGCACACAGTTCTTGTCAATGAACAAGAGCAATGTCCTGGTGTAACAAGGGGAGAGGGGGGGGGTGATGAGATTTTGATGGTTCAGATCCGACATACCGAGAACACAGAGGCCGGGAATGTAGTTTAGTATGCGATGAAATGCGTATGTACGAGGTTCTGTTACCTGTGATGACACAAGGTCAGGTCAGATTGCTTCTCAACGCCTCCTAAAAGTGAATGTACGCAAATATTTTACGACTAACAGCTGGTCATGGGTATACTGTATGCAGACTTACTTTACAATGCTTCAGCAATACCACTAAGATTTCGCCTTTCTTTCGATAGAGCGGACGCGGGCCCAACTCTGGGTACGCGTCGTATAACATGGTGTAAAAGCTGTAAAGGATGTTTTGAACTGATTTATGTGTAAAAGGTAGAGTTAGTATTGTTTAAGGAGGCGAAGTTAGAACGACAAAGTCCTTCTACCACTCATCCGCGACCTTTACCTAGCGTTACCGTATAGTCACTTTACAAATGTAAGTGGTGACTGTGGGATCAAACCCGCGCCACCGAATAATGCACTCTGGAGTCGCGCACGATTCCAACCCGTGGTCCGCCAATCAATGTACTTAAATATTAACAAATTTTTCTGGAATCATATAACTATTGATGGTGCTGCATATAAACTGCAAAACAACTGCAAATAACTTTGTCAAACAATGAAAGACTTTTATTTTGAAATAGAACATAAAACACAAAGTTATAAGGAAGGCTTGAAACTTATGGAAGTAAATAAGTCTAGAATTTTCATAAGAACATACAATTCGTAATTTCTATCAATATTTTATTTGGCGAAGAAGTTTTACGTTTTGTTTTATATGCACTGGATAATTAATGGCTCTTTGCTTCCTGAGACAAACCTTTTCCCATTTTAGTAAATTAACCTATTAATTTCGAAACTTCGCCATATTGATGTTTCGTAAATCCTTGGCTCCTATCCAGCCGCCCTTAATCAAAAAAAATGTGTTTACTGTTTTCAAATTTGTCTACCAAACTCTCATTTTATTTACTCGTTTCACTATTTTATATTGATTCTTATTTTAGTGGAAATAACTGGTTTATGGATTTATTGCAACAACATCTAAATCTTCCTCACTAAAATTAGGCGGAATTACAAAACACCGAGAAACAACTAATGTATCTCATAACATAGCCATACATTTTCAAAATTGGCAAATTTAAAATGTCATTACATTAGCCTTGAATGGGCATGAACACACATGAAAAGCACATGTAATGTTGTGTCGATGGAATGCTACGTCAAAGCATGGCTGGATGTGATACATTCCACTACTGCCAGTGTTTACATTGATGACATGGCTGCTGCCTCCAATATTGGTTTTACGTTTTGCACTGCACCTCTCAAATAATAAAACCCGCGCAGATTTGATTCCCATGTATGATACCGATGAAATGTCAATCCACCTTGTGTGGTTATTGGTTAAATATTCATGCGAGGTCTGTTTCATTCTTTGCTTAGGCCTATGGGAAACCGAGACAATAGTTAGGGTCCGCCTCCGTGGTCACCGCAGAGAAAGGCTAAATTCGTCCGCCCAAGGAACACATGACACCGTGTACGTAACAACGGGCTAAACAATGGGCTTTCTTCAACTGATGAGGCCTAACTATCAAACACTCCGCTTGCAAGGGTTTCGTAGATATAGGTAGCGCTCTTATATGAAGATAAAATTCAAATATGTTAATTTTTATGGAAAGAGAAAGAGATTATCTATGTTTCCTGTGATTAGATTTTTGGTAAACATATTTTTAGCTTTTTCAATAAGGTCTTAAAACACTCTATAGTTTATAACTTTAACAGTTATTAGCACAAAACTAAAATAAATTTTGAAAAATTAACTATAGGCAAACCTAGATAATATGTTTATCTTTCATTTAAGAGTTGTTTCGTCAAAACAAAATTAATACCAATGTTCCATTTTATTTCCGCAAAGTCTGCAACGACGCTCTCCCGAGCAGCTGAGGTGACCCTCTTAAATGCTCTTTTTATGTACACACCAAGTCCCCAAAAGTAATACACAACCATTGAATGAGATGATTTTTACACTGCTAACAACGAATGTTATAGTTGCATCTAGCTTAAGTGCCTGGATCACTTAGAGGAAAGGTGCAGCAGTTGGGGTAGGGTTTGTAACATCATTCACGCTACCTCCCTTCCACTGCAATATACACGGTGTACTGAAACACATAAGACATTATTTTCGTGAGGTTTAAAAGTTTGCGGTATACAGGTTCCTAGGAAGAACATTTAATGCAAAAATAACAAGTGGACGTGGTTTTAACTTTTAGAACAGGTTAGTATTTTAATCAAACTTAAGCTTTAAATATTCATATTATTCATTGAAATAATCTCTGTTAATCGAATTAAATGGTATGTATTTACTTAACTATGGACTTATCCAGGTAGGGAAGATATAAGTTTAACCGGGGCAGTAGCCAGGACGTTTGCCCACAAACCAGTATCATCACTCACATTTATTCAGATTTTCAGAAACAATATTCAACCAGCATTTATTCATTGTCCCAAATAAATCTTATGTTGCAATTTATTCCTAGTCTGTAAAAATCCTACAATGAGTCCAAAAAAACTCAAGTGAAATTGCGTTGTTACCTACCTTTGAGAAAAATACGGTGCCCGTTGGTCCAAAGGTTAAAGGGGGTAACTCGGGGTTCCAACCCTACGTTTGTGTTAAAGGGCCGCTTTAGAGAGTACTCGGATTATTTCCTGATTTATGATTAAAAAAAACCGTTTGTGTCGAAATTCCAGCTCCTGGATTTTCGAGCTTCCGGGCAGACAGTTTGAACCCGCGTAACCTGTATGTTGTTAAAGGGTAACTGGGAAATTGAGGGTATGCACTAAAAGGGGGAGGTCCACGAGTCGTCCCCAGGGAAAAAATTTAGACCAAAATAACGGTTGTAATGCCCTTTCAGAGACTCTTTAAAGTTTTGCGAGTTGTTCTCAAACTCTCCTGTTAAGACTTTGTATGTGTGTTATACTATATTTTCCGAGCTTTGGGAATTTACCAGGGGCTTGAAGTATGGATTACTCTAACAAAGACTGGCGATCCAGAATGTCCTCCTGGAATATATAGACATTTAGACGCACAACATTTTGGAAACTTAAATGCTATTTAAGATTGGCCATTGAAGTTCCCAAAGCCTCTGCAAAAAAGCTCAAGTCCAGTCCCAGTCAAGTGTTCTAAAGTTTCTATTTGACTTGTAACTTGGTATTTAAATACCACTTACGGAATTAGTTCGCTCTGTGCATAACTTTATTACATAGTAAATAAGTTCCAGAACATTAAAATGGTGGGCGTTCATCCCATGGGAAATCAACATGAGAAAATCTTGCTTTTGTTCATGGATTTTGTATAGCTCTACATATTTACTCAGTCAGAAATAAATAATAAAACAATGTACAGTGCCGAGACTATTCACTGTACTAGAAGTGTTATTATTTGCCCATTCCACTTGAAGGTGGGCAGATGTACGTAGGAAGAGTAACCTATAAGGTCGGTTTTATATGAGCGTCACAGACGTGTGACGTCGCAATTACACGACTAGGAGTCGCGTGAAATTCGGTCATCGAGAGGAACGCGCGTCGGAAGTGTTTTCCGCCTTCGTTGTCCATTTCTGACTCAGTTCCACTGAGTAAGTGTGGAGGATGGACCCGGTCCATGTGTACCTTTGTATGTTGGTGCAAAAGCGCAAGAATATTGGAGATACTGTTCACCCCATTAACAAACTGCGTGCAACCATGGAGTGTTTTTCACGCTGTATTTCACAGCTCTTATGTTTGTATGGATTAAGTTCGTTATCAGATTATCAAATGTACAGTATTATAATTACTTATTCTGCCCGAAAAACATCTTTTCCGAGAATAATTTACTATCAATGAAGCCTTTTGGGGTTTTGATCATGATTTTAATAATAGTAAGTTAAACGTTAAATTAATGCTTCTGGACACTTTAAAGTTTAAACTATAGGTTATTATTCGGTGTTTGGAAAAAATAACATTGTTTTTATCACAACAAACCTTATTAATTGACTTACGCAGAAATAAACACGATTACAACACATTTCAACTTGAAGCGGTCTATGGAATACCGTTAGTCCATGCGACGTCGCAGTTGCATAAAAATACCCGATTTGAAACTGTTAAGATGTATCTCTGTGTATTCATTTAATCATTTATATTTCCCTAATCAGCTGTTTTCTATTATTGTTAAAATAGAAAATGTAATATTTATATTAGCAGTCTGAATCTTGTACACAAAGTTAATTAAATACAATTTTGGATTTCTTTAAACAGTTCAACAGTTTATTTGATATTTTATCATGGTAACTGAGCTTTGGTTTTGAAATTGTTTATAACTGTTTGTAAATTTGCCAAGCATTAATTTCTTTTTGTAAACAAACATAATAACAAGAAGGTAAATAGGCATAAGGTTTACAAAAGTGCAAATAGGTCTTCTAAATGGTAGAGAACTGGACAACATGGAAGTTCAAAATAAGTATTCTGTTGAGAAGTCAGCCCGGTGATGGATATTGTGCAGGAAATCTGCATGACATACACCGAAGAATTAATGATGCAACATCCAACAGAGGTAACTGAGTTACAATTCAAGAAGTAGATAAATTCATGAAAGCTATAGCACAGCTATGATTATTATCACCAGCAATTTATCAGACACAACACTTGAAAAAGTAATGCAGTTCTGGAAATGCAAGGGACATTTGGCTAGAATTACAGGCTATTTGAAGGTGTGTCTGAAGACAAAATATGACATTTGCCAAAAAGATTTTCAGCTTCAAAGGAATCTAACATTGACATTTCTGGTAATCTTTCGTAACCCTGCGTCCTGGCGCTTCACGGAGGTTTCCTCCGTGTCTTTTCTTTGTATTAAAATTCAGGTTTTGTGTCCGGCAATCTAAGGTCGGGTGTACCTCATGCGCCTCTTCCTAGGAACCCTCAGCTATGCCATTTCTTAGTTTTAACAAAAGGGGGTCCAGTGTGTTAAGCGAATTAGTAGCGTACACGGACGTTTTTCGTCCGTAATAGCGCCCTATCATTGCACTACAGTAGCGGATGAAACCTCCGTGTGCGATCTTCTGAGTGATGGTTTATACTGGTTTGAAAATCAATTTTGTTTCGTTAAAGTTCTTAGTTTTTTAGTTTTATAAGATGGAGAGGGAAGAATATCGTATTTCAAGACTTTTGGATATTGTGGAGCTAGAGGAACAGTACAAATTGTGAATAGACCAGAAGGATTAGTGCGTGCGAATTGTTTCCTAATGTGTTAGTTCTAAATTGATATCGTTGCATTTGTCTTCAAAAATAATTATTCAAACACATTCATTGAATGTTGCAACCTTGTAATGATTTACTATTTAATTTTTACTTTGTAATATTTGCAACGGTATGTTGTATTTTGTAGGGCTCTTCATCTTAATTAACATTTTTTTAAACTAAATTTTGTAGTAAACTATAAATAATAATTTATTATATGTACTTTTATTCAAGTTTGATATCAATAAACTTGGTTTTCAAAGAAAAAGACATTTGCACCTGGAGGAAAACCTTCGTGAGGGCCTATAGGATTTAAATTTTAATCTTCTAAACAAGAACAATGGAACGAGTTAAAGTTAGAAGTAACGAAGAGATAAAGAAAACCAATTTGTTCTACCGGTTTATTTTTGATCTGCAAAATTTTAGGGATGCTTCAGAGAATTATTTTTCATTTAAGGCAAGTTGGATGTTGATGGCTAAATCAGATAGAACTATCGATAACCTCACCACCCAACTTTGTGCTTATGAGAAAGCATTAGAGAGAAATGATGGTGCGTCAGGTCAGGAAGCTTTGTGGGTAAAAACGGGTGGTAAACCTAAGTCTGACAGTAAATCTAACTCAAAAGAGAAAGAAAGTAATAGAAAACTGGTTTGTCATTATTGTCATAAACTCGGTCATAGGGTAAAGCAGTGTTTAAAATGGAAATCAGATGGAGGCCGCCTAAACCACCCAGTACTGAACTAACTAAAACTAGCAGAAAATCAGTCAGAGTTCGAACATGACACTAATGTCAGTTGATGTAATGATGACAGAAAACGACCATGACTGTTGGTATGTAGACAACGGTGCAACAAATCATGTTACTTTTAGCAAGATCTGTTTCAGACATTCCAGCCGTTTGTCGCTCAGGAAACAGTGACAACAGCCAACGGAGACGCTGTACAAGCCTTAGGTAAAGGTTCAATCGAACTTCAAGTCAAAGTAAATAGCAAATTGAAGAGAGTCACACTTGAGAATGTGTGGTACGTTCCGAACATAAAAAAAACTTATTTTCGGTACTGGCTTCATAAGACATGCATTTACAGAGTGAATTCACATCGAAAGTTGAAACTTGTCAACTAAAGGTTAAAGGAGAAGTTGTATTAGCTGGATTTAGATCTAGAAAGGAGGATTGTACAAGCTAAGAGTTCAAAACGTAAAGCCAAGCAACTCTTTAGAAGTCAATCTATTAACCAACAATGCTAACCTTCTTCAGGTATACCATGAAGGATGATCATCAAAACAAGAAACATGTCAAAGCTGTTGAGAGAGAACTGGGAGTGAAACTGTCCCTGAACAATGAGTTATGTGAAGGCTGCATCTATGGAAAAAGTCACAGGTTGAAATTCGGCACTAGAGAACGAGCCAAAACACCTGGGGAACGAATTCATACTGATGTGTGTGGACCTTTTCAATTCTCAATGTCAGGTTACAAGTACTATGTTTTGTTCAAAGACGACTACTCAAAGTATCGACATGTGTATTTTCTGAAAGAAAAGTCGGAAGTTTCTGAAAAACTCAAACTATGGCATCAGCGAAGACTACTGGACACATTATCAAAGAAATTTTGAGTGATAATGGTGGAGAGTTCAATAACAGCATAGTAAAGTATTTTGCAAAATGAAGGAATCAAGCATACTCTGACAATGCCTTACACGCCGGAGCAGAACGGTTGTAGTGAGAGGAAAACAGAACAATTGTGGAAACTGCTCGAGCTATGATGCACTGTCATGAATCCCTTCCACAAGGCTTATGGGCAGAATTGATCAACTGTGCTGCTTACATTCTCAACCGTACTGGTCCTTCTAGTGAAGCTGATAAAACACCATACGAACTGTGGATAGGAAAAAGACCAAACATCAAGCATCTGAGGATAATTGGAAGTGTTTGTTATCCACATGTACCAAAACAAAAGGGAAGAAGATGCAAAAGAAAGCGCAGAAAGGAATTCTTGTTGGGTATGATGAATGTGGCTATCGGATCTGGATACCAGAAAACAACACTTTGGTGAGATCTCGAGATGTATGTTTCAATGAACAACCTTTAGTACAGAGAAATGAAGTTCAAGTGCCTTTGTCTAATGAAAGATGTCTAGAAAACGACAGGCAAGACAAAGATGAACCTGAAGAATTTGAAGATTCTACAAATGATGAGAATAAGGAAGAAAATGAAGAGGACGAGGTAGAAATCAGCCTACCAGAGACTTCAAACTCTTATGGTTTGCGTAATAGATCGAGATCAACGCTCAAAAAGGTTTGACGACTACATCATGACTGCAATTACAAACATGCAAGATCTGAGAGAACCAGAAACATTTGCGGAAGCAATGCAAACTGAAAAAGCCTTCCACTGGAAACAAGCTATGGAGAGTGAAATGAGGTCACACATGGAAAACCAAACCTGGACCCTGGAGAAACTGCCTGAGGGTAAGAAATGTATAACATGCAAGTGGTTGTACAAAATAAAAACCAATCCTGATGGTTCAGTTGACAGGTTTAAAGCTAGGTTGGTGGTGAGAGGTTTCTCACAGAAGAAAGGAGTGGACTTCAACCAGACTTTCAGCCCAGTAGCAAGACTCAGTACAATCAGATCCCTATTGAGCGTTGCAGCAGTTGAAAATATGAAGCTGACGCAATTTGATGTATCAACAGCTTTCCTCTATGGTCAAGTCGATGAAGTTATTTACATGACAGCCAGAAGGATACAATGATGGTACAGATCGCGTTTGTAGGTTGAACAAAAGTCTCTATGGTTTAAAACAGGCGCCTCGCTGTTGGAGTAACAGATTCAACAACTTCATGATATTTCAAGGATTCAAAAAAACGATGCTGACCCTGTCTATTCATAAAAAGACAAGGTGAAAACAAACTCATGGTGGCACTGTATGTAGATGATGGACTTATAGCATCCAACAATCCAGAAATGCTACAGAACTTTATGTCCCACCTAAACAATGAATTTAAGATCACTTCTAAATCTGCATCTTTCTATTTGGGATTAGAAATAGAACAGAAAGAGAATGGAAATGTAAAGTGACTCAAACAGCATACACAAGAAAAAAACTTTTAGAGCGTTTTAAGATGAGTGACTGCAAACCAGCCCCAACACCCATTGTGAAAGAACAACCAGTAGGAAAGCAGTGAGCTCAAGTGACACATTTTCATACAAGAAGCTGTAGGATCACTAATGTACTTGATGACTGCAACGAGGCCAGATATAGCCTTTGCTGTAAGTAAAGTACTCTCTCGAAAACCCTTCTCATGACGACTTTGTACGAGTGAAGAGAAATACTGCGGTATCTTAAAGGAACAACTGACTTCGGATAGAGTACACGTCAACAGAAAACAGCCATGTTCTGGAATGTTTTAGTGACGCTGACCACGCTGGAGACTTGAAAACTGGACATTCTACAACCGGGTTGTGTGTAATTTTGGAGGATGATCACCTGGCTAAGTCAGAAGCAATCAAGTGTTGCAATCTCAAGCACTGAAGCTGAAATAGTCGCAGCAAGTGAAGCTTGTCGTGAAATTGTTTGGCTGAAAAGACTTTTGGAAGAGATAACAGGTTGAAAAGTGTACCAATCCTGAAAATCGACAATGAAGCAACGACACGACTAGCTGAAAACCCCGAAAATCATAGAAGAACAAAAGCATATCCAGATACGACATTTCTTCATACGGGAACTTGTGGCAGAAGGACAAATCAAAGTTATGCATGTACCAGCTGAGTTCAATTGGCAGACTGTATGACTAAGCCTCTTCACAAGCCCAGGTTGAAGGTTTTGTGGCAAGCCATGGGGCTTTACCAGTGACTTTAAATTCTTAAAATGAGGGAAAGTGTTAAGATGTATCTCTGTGTATTCATTTTAATAATTTATATTTCCCTAATCAGCTGTTTTCTATTATTGTTAAAATAGAAAATGTAATGTTTATATTCTTTCAATCTGAATCTTGTACACAAAGTTAATTAAATACAATTTTGGATTTCTTTAAACAGTTCAACAGTTTATTTGATATTTTATCAAGTAATGTATTTAGAGGTGACTCCGAAGTCGTGAATGCACTGACACGGGTTTCTCAGGGACGCGCGACGTCGCGCGTCACCTAACCAGTGCATAAATGCGCCCATTTGAACAATGGACCTAAGAATGAGCGACAGGTGACGCCCATGCATAAAACCGGCCTAACACAGTAGTGTAGTGGTTATATATCAAGGTGTCCCTAAACTACTAGTACAAACTTTAAAATATTGTTCTAGAGTCAAAACAAATGAAAAATGGTAAAATTATACGAGTTTATGTTTTACCGTTGGCCACCAGCCGCATTTTGTGTTTTAGTAATTATTTTTACCTTCTAAACTATTTGACCAATATTTTTAAATTTGATGTTATTGTGTATACAGTAGAGTTCCTTTGTAGAAAAATCAACATTATTTAAAAACGCATATTTTCAAATGGCGGCCGTTTAAAGATTTCAAAATAAAATTACTCAACAATTGTGAACTTAACAAGAAATTGTAAGGATTATTTTATTTTTACAAATTTTAATACCTTTCAAACGACATTGAGATCGTTCAAATCAAACAATAAATAATCGAGTTAACAACTCGAGCGTTAAAACTTTCAAACTTGAAATTAACGTTTAACAACAACCATTGTGAAAACTGCGAACCTTTGCACCGTCACATTTCCGCCCGTACTTTCCGTACAGCCTTCATTGTAAATTCTGTAACAACAAGTGCAGAGCCAGCGGAAGTGGCAGAAGACAGCGGATATGTTAGGTTACTCGCGGAAGAGGCACATGCCCACAGAT
>CM032060.1:54729083-54788616 GCA_018831715.1 Matsumurasca onukii
AATTTGAAGAGTTTTCTTTTTAAGCAGTCAACCGTTATTGAACGATATCGCCATATACGTAAAGGCACTTCAATCAAATATGGCAAATGTATTATTTTAGTTTTTAACAAAATTCGGGCTTGTTATAAAGTAATGATAGCACGACATGAGTATAAGAGGAAATTTATGGACACATGTGGAAAATTATGAAAAACAAAATATTTTACTTCATTAGCACACTAAAATAGAATTTATTTTGACGGTCCAACCATATTTCACTTAAAACGACGAGTGCATCTATTGCAGGGAATTTTCATAATGTCTATAAGTTTCTTCTATTGTGATACGTTTGGTATTTTTAATTCTTATATTGGCCTATTATACTTGTAAAAGTCGTAAGGGTTGGGGATTCAAAGTTGGCTATATATGATCCAGGGCAAAAAGTAGCTTGTCATAATTAAAAACAAAGAAAGGTCCTCAACAGTTAAACTCTACGCTTAAACTCCTGTTGCAACTCTGCCAGTATAAAGTGTTTATGTTGAAGAGATGTAAAACTGAGACGGTATGTCAGAGCAGATTAGACGCATTATGTTGATGGTTATAGTCAGCTTCAATTATGTCTGACATAAGCTACTTGATATATACACTCCCAGGTTAGTGTTCACCTGACAATGCACTTTAGTGTGACGTCATCTTCGAATACTCTACAGAGGAAGTTAAGGTCGTTTCAGCAAAATTTTATTATTTCGTTTAGAATAATAAAACAGCTATATACTGTTTTTAGGGCACGGTAGAGTCCGTGCGTTTCTTCGTGGCGCTTGGTGAGGGGAAGTGAGGGGACAGAGTGGGGGAACAAATCGATTTGTTCAAAAAGTACAGTAATAGCCTTTCCTCACAGTACGAGTGGCATGGAAAGACTGAACAGTCGGTTACCCTCACCCGCGAAAACCCAGTTATAACTGGTTTTAGTTGTCAACACGGAAAAACTCCACCACGAAGAAAAGCACGGACTCTTACATGAACAAAGTCTACAAAACTGAAGGTTTTTATCCAAATTTCTTTAGTATGACCTAAATTTTTATCACGGTATTGAAGACCTTAAAACAATCTGAAATGTATGAAATTAAACGTAATGACTGTGGCAAAAAATATATAGGTCAGACTAAAAGAAATTTGGAAACGAGATACAAAGATAACTTTTCCCATGGTAAATACAATAGACCTGAAAAATCTGCCGTTTCTAATCACTGGTTAGATAACAACCACTCAATCAACAAAAATAATATAAAAACTTTTAAACAAGTTACACAATAAAGATACCTTAACTCTTGGGAAACATTATATATAAATAAACACATTAATAAAGACCTGATGAAAAACGAAGATGGCCCATTAATATTACTGAAAAACAAGTTTATATCAAGAAATTGAAGTTTTATATATTTTATTTTATTACATACATATATATATTACTCTTTAATTTTTAATTAATTCAACATTTGTTATACCATATGATTAATGTTTATACTTTTGAAATTTTCATGTTAACAACACTTTATATTTTGAATTTTTGAGGTTATCTGAAGATGACAGCTTTGCTGCTCAAAAGGCCTCATGAATTAAAAATTTACAATATTGGTTTATTTGATGTTTAAATTTATTCTTTTACATATCCAATATTAGATCTTCATCCTTCAAGTATCGCGGTGGAAATCAATTATAAAATTGTTTTTATCGAACTTCAGGAGAAACACTACTCCCTACGTCAGTTTTGGTTTGAACGTGTAGTTGGCAGGAGCTCAGCAACATGCATCCTCAGTGAGTCTGCTTTTTGTGTCACACGTTAGGGTTTATCCTTTGTGATTTCAGGTTATGCATACAGTACAATGTAAAAAATTCTGCTGGTACAATGTAAAGTTTCTCTTGTTTACCGAGCTAGACTATAGTCACATAACAAATGGGTGGTTACTGCGGGGATCGAACCCGCGCCAGTGGAGTGGTCAGTTCCGAGACGCGCACGATTCCAACCCGCCACGGGACCGCTTATATGTAGTTGTCCTATATTGTTTACCATGTTTCCTAGACAAGGTATTTGGTTAAGATATTACTCTCATAGTGTAAGGTTAGGTTAGGGCCTTGACAACGGGGTAGCTTCCCAACTGCCCGAAACGTGAGGAGTAGTTTTCTCCTAAAGTGGCCGGAAAAGTCTGAGATAAAATGTTATAACACCGTGTTTTACAAGATAAAATAGCGATTATTCACTTTTCCCGAGAACCCTGTAAACTCAATGAGTTTAACGGTGAAACAGTGTTTATTATTAATAGACATGATTTTTACTGGCTGCAATATCGGATATTCTCCGATGCATGAAACTGAACTGAATTGTGATATTCTGTAAACACAGGTGTTTGTATGAGTTACTGCTGCCGAGAGCTACATAAACATTGATTACCGGATACATGGTCATAGTGATGAATACAAAACACTCGTTACTTCATTCCCCCATTCATACAATACTTTTTGTCATTTGGGAAAAGGTGGTATTCATGCCGTCCTAACGGTAAGACTCAGACCCGGGGCCGAGAATTATGCACCACCTTTATATGTATATAGGACTATGTGTGTTTTGCTCTACAGGTCGCATATTCGTTAGGCCAGCAAAATTGGGCTATCGGAAGTATCTTTTGGGGGAGACTTTTCATAATAAAAGGGTCTAAAAACAGAAAATGTCGTGCGATTTTGATGAAATTTAAAATAAATATGTATTTTGTTGTTATACATCAATATACTGATAATTATGAAAATCCGTCTAGTTGTTTCAAAATAACGGCCGAAAAGTGATTTTTCGCTGTAACAGCGGAATGAATGATCCGATTGTATTGAAATTTGAAATGTGATTTCCTTTCATGATATGTAGTATAACTTCCATTAAAAACGTTCACCTGAGGCCGAATACCGATACAAGACGAAGATCTCGTAACGTCCGTCACACAGGAGTCCAAGCTGAGACCGAAGGCCAATGCGAGGCTGTGAGCGTAGCAATTATAGTAACAAATTGCAAATTAGAGTAAGGAAATTCGATTTACTCATGTCAGCGGTGCTTTAGCGCTTAGCTGCGTGTCGGCCTAGTTTTGATATAAAATCGTTCTGTTTTTGACACTTGCATTGAGATGGACACTTTACATTTATATTTTTAATAAAACATTCGTTTTGTACAAGCTGATGTCTCCCTGGAGAGAGTAACCCTATTCGTAGGTCACCAGGTGTCACTCCCCTCACAGATATCTCCCAAGTGACCGGTAGTTTGCTGTGAGCAATGCTCTTGTGAGAGTATCGAGACATTGATGTATCAAACCGGTTTTCACGTTCACTAATTATATTCATTAACATTGCAACAAAACCAACGTGAAATGGTGAGTATGACATACCTACTACAAATAAAAACATTTTTCCAAATAAATATGTTAATAGGCATGTTTATAAATCTAAATTGTAAATTTAATATACAAGTTTCCATTAACTCAAACATACATAACTTAGATTCTAACACTTCTTATTCACTCGAATCTTTACGGAGTCAGTCTCCTTGTTCACCAAGTCTCCCAAATATGTGCCATAAACTTGTTTGAAATGTAACAAGCTACTCCGACTAAAACCGATTTTAGGCGCTTTAAACACCTTTGACATTGGGACACTTTTCATCGAATTTGGAAGTCTGTTGACGAACTAAACTTCTGCCTGTTAGGGCAGAAATAGTTCATCAACTACCGTTCTTTGTCTTCCAGTTCGGTAGTTCTCCCCGTCTCTTTATAGTTTCTCATGCGTGTACTTAAACCTCTTACCGTCTTGATCTAGTGGAGCCACCTTTTATCTGCACAATAAACATAACTAAACTGAACTGATTAGAACTCCACAACACAAGCAAGTCATTTGAACTTTTAAAATAAAATATGTTATCTCTACCCAATATGGTACAAACTGATACCAAGTATTCTTACTATAAAATACAGGTTTGCAAACCTACATCAAAGTCTAGAAGTACTTTAAAATAACGTTCTAACAAGCACTTTAATTCTATTCATTTATCCTATTCAATGAGTTTTTGCAGAATTAACACTAACGAAACCCAACTTATGTTCTATGTAAATCTGTTTTAATAAAAAAAATTGGCAATGCCTGATTTGTATTAATTTAATCCATTTTGAATTAAAAATAAAATTTTAAATTTTATTTCCTTTTATTCCTGCAAGTAGAAGTAATTTACTGCAAATGAAAACCTTAAGATTGCAAACAGTCACAATAACTGAGACCAAAACAAGTCGTAACTTGCAGATCCCCTTCGAGCAGAGAAAGACCCCTTTGCAGTTTTGTGCTTAAGCCAATAGGGTCTCGAGACAATGTAGTTGTAAGGAATCAACTTAATCAGATTAGATCTTGGGGATTCTTACAATTCATTGATTGGAAACGAAATTAAATGTTTTCTAGTTAGGGATTGCAAACGAGTAATTTAATCTTAGAGCGAGAGTTTTTCAATTCAGATTTATTATTTTATCTTAAATATGCACCGCTTGAAAATAGCACACAGTTTGAAATAGCATCGTTAGTGAACAAGAAGACCCACGACGTTTCGGGAATATGGTAACGTCTTCAGGCGAAAGGTAATCAAAACATAAGACAAAACATTAGAACATGAGCTAGCTTGAAGTAATCAGCGTAAGCTGACCAGTCAAACACAACCAAACAACATGTTACAGCTACAAATAAAATCTTCAAAAAATGTATTTTTCGTAATGATTTTTGTAATGTTTTAGGTTACCTTTCACCTGAAGACAGAATCAGAGTGCAGATTCCAAAACGTCGTGTCTTTTCTTGTTTACCAACGATTGAAAATGTCCACAATACAACTAAAAATTCTCCCGTCGTTAACAACAAACTTCGAACAAAGCATAGTTCCTGTTGTATAAAAATGCCATGAATTATATTTTCCAAGGTCTGGTTTCTACCTCACCAAAACAACACGACGTCTAAACGGTATGTAAAACAATACAGTGGAACGTTTTGGTGAATGCCAATAAACTTCTAGTAATGATGGAACACAAAATTTGGCGGAAAATGCGCAGAAAGTGCTCGATTTCGGTGTCTGTTAGACAACAACAAATGTTATTATTAGATTATTATTATTTACATTTTACAATACGGAAGGAAATTCCACAGGAAAATGCGTGGACCGAAGCAAAATTTGTTAGCTAGCAATAATCATAAAAATACATTCTTTAAAACAAAAATTGCAATGCAAGCAAGTAGAAAACTTAAATTTGAAAATGTTAAATGTTAGGTGTAGCTAATCGTGTGGTTTATCCCGTATTACAAACGCCACACTGGAATAGCCTCTGAACAGAATATATGGGAAACTGGCAAAATATATCAAAGTGATGAAGTACAGGAAATCCTTCTCAGTCGGGAGCTTCTCTGAGCATATAGTGGAGAGTGGAGTGGAACATACAGTGGTCTGTGCTCTTCATCTCCACTCACACATCTCAAACTTATAACGACTTTATTGTAAATACACACGGATACTTATAAATTCAAAATATATCATCTATACAATACGTAGTTCACGAACATCACTTCAACCTCCCTAATTTATAATATGTATCAAAGTTGCTTCTTAAAGCCGCCGTAAATAAAAGCAGCCGTTTCTTGCGTAAATAAGAATTCAAAGAGTAGTTCGACGATACTAATAGTTTATATACATTCTAACCCACTATCTGCAAAAGCATTGCAAACGACCTTAAATAAAAAACTTAATACTAGGTTTTGATGTTTTATTTCATGTTGTAATTAATTGTGGGAATTATTAGGCTACGTCTGTTAATAGCAAATTCGGAAATGTTAAAGTCAAAAGTTGAGTTGTCAGTTTCCAATTTTATCATAAACAAGCCTAGCCTAATAATGTCTACAAATAAATATAATCCGTCTGTACAAACTACAAACATTTCAAATTATGTTGTAGTTAAAAACACTTTTTATACATCGTCTCTTTATATTGCTAGATATTAATTTTGTAATAACGGTATATTTTTTGAAGAACGAAAATATTAACAATAAATGTTTTGCAATAACCAACCTTTTTCAATTACTTATTTTACTGATACGTATTATAACGCCATTTCTGTAAATAAAGATTTTGTGTTTTGGTAAACTAGATTTTTTCTAAATAATTTCCTATTATAGAGGTTAATTTCCTCCAAAAGTTCTGAAAATCCTCCGGTGCATAGTTAGAGTTTACACCATCGTAGTCTATTTTGGTTTAAACATTTACCGATTTATTTCCTAATAACTGCGTTACAATATCTAAATTTACAGGGCTTTGTTATAATTTTCATAACACAATATTCCTAATAAACTGGATTAATAACCACTCCCGACTACCGATTTTGTGGAGCTTTTATCATGTAGTTTTTACGGACAGTAAAAATTACATACCTATATGCTTGTTTGTGTGTTCCTGAGTACACTGATGTGAATATGTTTATATTTTACACTTGTAATGTATGTGCATATATAACATGAAACATTTAGCAAGGAAGTTACTTCTACATATCAATTTGTGAAGGAGAAGGAGTAGCCAAGCCCCTACACCCTCGTCATTTGCAGCCTCTAAATATCAACAGCAACATTTCACACAAAGCACTTTGCTTTCATAGACATATTTGGAATGATAACTCAACAACTATCAGACTTAGAGAATCATGTTTTGAAAAAATGGTCTATAAAAATTGCCATAAATACTTGTCAATTTTAAGATCCGATGAGTCGGTAATATGGTATACTGAATACATTAAAATTTCCTTCTAAATTTTACACTATTTTAAACCCGTTCTGATTTGGATGTTTATGCTTCAAAATGAAACTTCATAGAAAATATCAAATCCTTAGGGCAAGTAGTATGAACTACGTGGAGCTGGGTAACTGATATTTTATATCATAATTAGTGAAAACAGCCCAAACTTTACTCATTTCTATTTTGACTTTTATATTTCGATTTTAACTTTGTTTTGAAATTGTCCTACAACTATATAAAATGACCTAAAGGAATCAGCGTAGCCTAGACTGGTATTTAAAATTTTATTGCCACCCGTCCAGCCATTTTTGCGTGAAGGAGTTACGAAAATTCGGCACTTCAAACGTAACACTCAGGAAGATATACATTAATTTTTATATCGTCAGCTTCGAATCTCTTTTACGGTCAATAATTAAAAAGAAAAGGTAAAGTTTGTCTTGTTTAACGAGGCGAAGTTAGGACTACAAAGTCCTCTCTACCACTCAACCTCGACCTTTACCTAGCGTCACCGTATTAGTCACATTACAAATGTAAGTGATGACTGCGGGGATCGAACCCGTGCCACCGGAGTGATGAGCTCTGGAGTCGCGTGCAATACCAATCCGCCACGGATCCGCTAAAGACATTTTATTTACTTACTAAAATAAACAATAGCTAATGAAAGATTCGTTGTTCTTGATCCTGATGGAAATATTAACCGGGAGGTAATTTTCCTGGAGATAATGCGGGGTCTGCGGGGGACAGACTGATGTTGGCAATTGATTATCTTCCGTCAGGGTCATCTAAGCACCCGATACATCAACATAAACTCTTCCAGCAACCGGGAGCAAAATTATCTCAACATGACTGATTGTCTGAGACCACTCTTTAGCTTAATATCTTGATGTAGTTAATAGTTCTGCGGGTAATTTCACTTAGACGTCAAATCTGTAAAAGATTGTGCGTGTCCATTCCTTTGGGTTGATATTATTTTGCTAAAAATATTAATTATAATTTACTTCAACTCGGATCAACCCAGATACTACTGCTTCGGGCTTTACGATAGCTATAGTGTACGTACTATGTCCGTATGGCAAATCTAGGTGTAATGGGTTAAAAAGGTGACGTATTCCCTACTTACTGCTTTTGTAGTAAATATTCAAAATGAATAAAATTATATTTCAAGTATTTACAATATCCCGGATCCGTGGCGGATTGGTATCGCGCGCGACTCCAGAGCTCACCACTCCGGTGGCACGGGTTCGATCCCCGCAGTCACCACTTACAATTTGTAATGTGACTAATACGGTGACGCTAGGTAAAGGTCGAGGTTGAGTGGTAAAGATGACTTTGTAGTCCTAACTCCGCCTCGTTAAACAAGAAGACAAACTTTACCCAAATAATAATAAATAAATAATAAACCCACATTTACCTTGCAAAGCACCAATCCCCCGTGACAGACAACCGTGACGTCACAAGCACGAGCGAGAGTGCGTGTGCTCCGCTGATAAGATGACTGATGACATCATTTGCACGCCTAACATGTGGCATCAATCAGCCATCAGTGACGTCAGCTGCTGATGAATTGTTTGATGACATGTTGATGAATGGATGACAAGTCAGTCGTTACAATGTGCTCACATCTCAGCAGCATTGATCACTGATCCATGAGCCTCCTATCTGATACTAGTTGTATAACATAATGACAGACAATGTCGTTCCTGATTTTATTATTAGTTCGTGTTTTTCATGCGGAATGATCCACTGAAATGTGTATATAGCGGAAAAATACAAGAACATCGATGAGGTATCTTGAGTTTGCAATGACTTTAAATCGAACGGTTTTTGTTCGTGGGGTTTGATATTATTGATTTAACTTACTTGTTCGTTAGTTCAAAATTATCAAACACGCTTTAGAATTTGTTTACCAACTTGATGTTTTAGCAGAAATTGTCTTAGACCTACGTTATGCGAAAAACATTATTTGCATTATACCTTTCTTTTTGTTGACCATTCAGAACAAGACGAAGAACAGATATTCAAAACAACTCAAAGTGTAAGAGAGAATCTTATTATTCAATAAATGCGCACCTTCGTACAGTACTTTCGTACAGTACACATAACGCTTGGGTGCCGAAGATGGTCCAACCAAGAGAATACAGCTCTGATAGTCATACTATAATAAAAAAGTAAAACACAGATAAACACATTGTATATTGTATGGTAGAGATAATGATGTTCTTCAATTCAGTTTTCCATATTGTTCATGCGGTTAAACTAATGGGTAAACTGTGAGATATCCTAAATTATATTGACTGAATGAGAATTTGGTCCAGTAAGAGGATGAGTTGAGATCAGTTACTGAATTGTTGTGACACTGGAGCACAGCGTAAGCTTTATTGGAACAGTTAACTTTATCCCTTCAGTCCAGTCACATTACATCTACAAGAGTGTATCAAGAGAGGAAGCTACTGAATGAGACAGTTTGTTCAGTAAGAGGATGAGTTGAGATCAGTTACTGAATTGTTGTGACACTGGAGCACAGCGTAAGCTTTATTGGAACAGTTAACTTTATCCCTTCAGTCCAGTCACATTACATCTACAAGTGTGTATCAAGAGAGGAAGCTACTGAATGAGACAGTTTGTTCAGTAAGAGGATGAGTTGAGATCAGTTACTGAATTGTTGTGACACTGGAGCACAGGATGTTTTATTGGAACAGTTAACTTGTATCCCTTCAGTCCAGTCACATTACATCTACAAGTGTGTATTAAGAGAGGAAGCTACTGAATGAGACAGTTTGTTCAGTAAGAGGATGAGTTGAGATCAGTTACTGAATTGTTGTGACACTGAGCACAGGATGCTTTATTGGAACAGTTAACTTTATCCCTTCAGTCCAGTCACATTACATCCAAGTGTGTATCAAGAGAGGAAGCTACTGAATGAGACAGTTTGTTCAGTAAGAGGATGAGTTGAGATCAGTTACTGAATTGTTGTGACACTGAGCACAGGATAAGCTTTATTGAACAGTTAACTTTATCCCTCAGTCCAGTCACATTACATCTACAAGTGTGTATCAAGAGAGGAAGCTACTGAATGAGACAGTTTGTTCAGTAAGAGGATGAGTTGAGATCAGTTACTGAATTGTTGTGACACTGGACACAGGATGCTTTATTGAACAGTTAACTTTATCCCTTCAGTCCAGTCACATTACATCTACAAGTGTGTATCAAGAGAGGAAGCTACTGAATGAGACAGTTTGTTCAGTAAGAGGATGAGTTGAGATCAGTTACTGAATTGTTGTGACACTGGACACAGGATAAGCTTTATTGGAACAGTTAACTTTATCCCTTCAGTCCAGTCACATTACATCTACAAGTGTGTATCAGAGGAAGCTACTGAATGAGACAGTTTGTTCAGTAAGAGGATGAGTTGAGATCAGTTACTGAATTGTTGTGACACTGGGACACAGGATAAGCTTTATTGGAACAGTTAACTTTATCCCTTCAGTCCAGTCACATTACATCTACAAGTGTGTATCAAGAGAGGAAGCTACTGAATGAGACAGTTTGTTCAGTAAGAGGATGAGTTGAGATCAGTTACTGAATTGTTGTGACACTGGGACACAGGATGCTTTATTGAACAGTTAACTTTATCCCTTCAGTCCAGTCACATTACATCTACAAGTGTATCAAGAGAGGAAGCTACTGAATGAGACAGTTTGTTCAGTAAGAGGATGAGTTGAGATCAGTTACTGAATTGTTGTGACACTGGAGCACAGGATAAGCTTTATTGGAACAGTTAACTTTATCCCTTCAGTCCAGTCACATTACATCTACAAGAGTGTATCAAGAGAGGAAGCTACTGAATGAGACAGTTTGTTCAGTAAGAGGATGAGTTGAGATCAGTTACTGAATTGTTGTGACACTGGAGCACAGGATAAGCTTTATTGGAACAGTTAACTTTATCCCTTCAGTCCAGTCACATTACATCTACAAGTGTGTATCAAGAGAGGAAGCTACTGAATGAGACAGTTTGTTCAGTAAGAGGATGAGTTGAGATCAGTTACTGAATTGTTGTGACACTGGAGCACAGAGTAAGCTTTATTGGAACAGTTAACTTTATCCCTTCAGTCCAGTCACATTACATCTACAAGTGTGTATCAAGAGAGGAAGCTACTGAATGAGACAGTTTGTTCAGTAAGAGGATGAGTTGAGATCAGTTACTGAATTGTTGTGACACTGAGACACAGGATAAGCTTTATTGGAACAGTTAACTTTATCCCTTCAGTCCAGTCACATTACATCTACAAGTGTGTATCAAGAGAGGAAGCTACTGAATGAGACAGTTTGTTCAGTAAGAGGATGAGTTAAGATCAGTTACTGAATTGTTGTGACACTGGACACAGGATAAGCTTTATTGGAACAGTTAACTTTATCCCTTCAGTCCAGTCACATTACATCTACAAGTGTATCAAGAGAGGAAGCTACTGAATGAGACAGTTTGTTCAGTAAGAGGATGAGTTGAGATCAGTTACTGAATTGTTGTGACACTGGACACAGGATAAGCTTTATTGGAACAGTTAACTTTATCCCTTCAGTCCAGTCACATTACATCTACAAGTGTATCAAGAGAGGAAGCTACTGAATGAGACAGTTTGTTCAGTAAGAGGATGAGTTGAGATCAGTTACTGAATTGTTGTGACACGCGAACCCAGAATAAGCTTTGTTGGTACAGTTAACTTTATCCCTTCGGTCCACTTATATCAT
Source organism: Matsumurasca onukii (assembly GCA_018831715.1). NCBI lineage: Eukaryota > Metazoa > Arthropoda > Insecta > Hemiptera > Cicadellidae > Matsumurasca > Matsumurasca onukii. Next base: position 54,740,653 of record CM032060.1, read on the forward strand.
TCCTAGCTTATCATAACGAATTGAGACACTGTGTCCCAACAACCGTGACAAACTTCAAATTCATTCTTAAAGGAAAAGTCCTGATTTTAAATAAATAAATTTTAAAAGAAGTAACGACTAGAACGAGAAGAGTAACGCGGCCTATTGTCGTAAGCAGGGGCAGGGGCAGGTATTGTAAGAGAAGGCAGAAGATTGATTACCTGTGTTACTGATAGCCCCTGGCCCCCAGCAGCGAAATCCCTGCGGCTATCATTAGTCGCATTCAATTCATTCACTTTCAGCCCTTAACAATCTTAGCTTTTGTTTTAGGGCGTGTACCGAAAAAGTAGCGTTAGCCAACTGAACGGACATTAAGACATTTTCCAATGTGTCGATATTTAAACTAGAGATAAAATGTAGTGACCGTGCCTTATAAAATGGGTTCTCATGCTCGAAGGTTGAAATAGAGAGGAGATACTTTAATTAATTGTCTCTACTAAACTCGCTATTGCTCCACAAGAAGATTCTTATGTTAAGATACTTATTATAATTTTGTCTACAAATTTAAAGTCTATTTAAAACCCACGAGTTTAGCTAATATAATAAACAAGAAACTAGACAGTTAAATATAATTTACAAACTTCAGTAAGTGTAGAAGACAGAAACATAGGTTCAACATTCAAGAATACTATTGAATAAACGTCACATGCGTGATTGCTTCATTTAATATTGCAATCTGCCTACAATGGAAGGATCCTCTAAATGATTTCTGCTTAATTACCCTCTACATAAAACATCCCCTGCGAACAATACGAGGAGAGATTTCAGCCCCTTGAGCTGACAATGGACCACATGTGGTAATCTATCTACCCTCGCATTTAGAACTGCTGCCGTGCGAATGTGTTGACTTGTGGAAAATGCTCACTAGTTCTCAGCAGGTCTAGTATTTCAATAATATTTAAAGTATTTAATACACTAGTTTATTGATTGTGTTTTAATATTTTATTTCTACTCTCTTTATTTGAAGGCCTGTCGTTAAACTCATAGATAATCAAGTAAAACCAAAAACACTGGATTTTCTATAAACAGCAACGACCCTAAAGTGATTACTAGATATTATCCCGGATTACATAAACTAAATTTTAATAGTAGCCTATCCAATCTAGAACAATTCGGAAACATCTAATTTATTTTCAAAAGTGTTCAAAGTTATTTTCAAAACCACCAAACCTCAAAAATATATTATTCCGTCCAAAATTTTGTTTTACCCAACCACATATGTCAGCAGTGCAACCAAAAAGAATACCCCATCCAAGGAAATATAGACTGCAATTCGTCTAATGTGGTTTATCAACTAACATGTAAAAGCTGCCCAAAAGATTACATTGGCAAAACAATCACACCTCTTCGAATCAGGATGACCAACTACCGTTTCGATGTTGCGCATCGAAACCCTAATATACCACCTCCGCGCACGCCATTGAGCACAATGTGAAATCGCTCGAAGAGGGTTCACTTTGAAAGCCATCTATTTGGAACAACAGCCAGACCCATATCTAAAACTAACTAATTCAAAGTGACTTAATATAGAGACAGCTCATCAGTTTGTTATGAAATCAAGGCAGCCGGATGGACTGAACATAAGGTGAAAGAAACATTTAAATGATGAAACCAGGTGGTTTTGTTTGTTTAAGATTTACTGAAAAGTGTTGTTTTAGTTAGGCTATGATTAAGCCATGTAATATGGCAAAATATAAGCCCTCTGTTCTTTAAATGTAGAATTGTTTTTTCATTTTGTTTGTGCAATAGTATATATATATATTGGCAAGAATAAAAGAAAACTTCAGGAACACATCAGGCACACAAAACACGAAGACGTTGAAAAATCACACGAAACATATAGTAGAATTTGATAAAGCCAAAGTATTGGAAAATGTCACATTATTACCCGAGAATCATCCGAGTTACCATTGAGAGTCTCAACAAAAAAGACAGCATGACACTTTTCAGAAACTGGCAACCACTCCTGAAGAAGTCCTTTTGGTAGTGTCACAGCCAATGAGAACATCAACAGATGGCAGCTCTGCCACTAATAGGGCAAGTAGCTCAGTTTCAGCCAATCAGTGACTGAAGATGGTACTCACGCGAGACCAAAATATCACAAGCTAATTGTGATATTTTGACGCGGTTTGAACCAGAAGAACTAGATTATAATATTATAAAAATCAAGTCTGATAACAATAATGTCCGGTTGCTGAAATATCACCTCGACCTTGAGCACTTGTTAGAATCTTAGTTTACAAACTGAGAGCTGTTCAGAAATATACCTTGTCGCTGTATAGCTAGTAGAAGAGTGAAACCATATTTACAAATTATACCCCGTTGTATAGCCTGACTCATTTGAAACCAATTTTACATGCCTTTGTGACTCTGTTTGTATGCTCCCTAAACTTGAAACAAAATAATCTCTGCGAATAAATAATAGCTGTATTAACTTAACAAATAGATTTCGGCATCTAACTTTTGACGAAAGAGTTTCTAGTACTCTTTCTTTTGCCAAAAAGATTTGAATTTTGTCTATAAATTCAAAAGATTGCTTGTAATCCTGCGTTTTAAGAATTGACACACGTTAAAGAGTGAATTGCGGCTGTTTTTCTCCAAGGTTAGTAAACTTGGTTTTTCACTACGGGCACTGACGGCGTAACGTTATGCAACGGCGTAGAAAACCTGGGGCTTTGGTTTGATACTTGCTCAAAATTGCATAGTTATTATGTCAAAAGAGTTTTTAAAAGTATGCTCTTTAATATTATTATAATGTTTCTACAAACTGTGTGAATTTTAGACCTTTTGATCAGATTTAAATTTAAAACTAGCCCTCTGTATATTTTATTTGTGTAATCTACCTACTAAAAGCGGGCTAAAGCGTACCCTCGTAAGAGGTATAGTTACACACTCACGAAACTAGAGGCAGGGGTGACTACCGAACTGGAAGACACAGAACGGTAGCTCATGAAAATTTGCTTCAGAGGCAGGAGTTCATTCCGTCAATAGACTTCCAAGTGTGCCCCAATGCCGAAGGAATTTAAAGCTCGTCTTAAGCAATTTTTGATCGCAGAAGCATTTTATAGTTCATACGAGTTTATGACACATGATTAGGAGATCGTGTGAAAAGACAAACTGACAGGGGCCAGACGGGTGAAATTCGAGTGAACGAGACTGTATGAGTGTAATTTATGGATGTTTGAATGTGATCTAGATGTGTGAGAATCCTAAATTTTGGCCAATAATTATTGACGATAGAGCTATATGTGTACACATGTTTATTCAATAAAACATTTATTTATTTTATTTACCCGTGGTGGGTTGGAATCGTGCGCGACTCCAGAGCTCATCCCTCCGCTGGCGCGGGCTCGATCCCCGCAGTCACCACTTACATTAGTAAAGTGACTATACGATAACGCTTGAGTGGTAAAGACTTTGTAATCCTAACTTCACCTCGTTAAACAAGAAAAGCTTTACATTTTTTTAAATGTCGCATTAACATTAAGTTGACAAAGATTCATCTGAACCGAGGCTGAGATTGCTGCAGTATTGCTGACATGTCTCCTGGCGCTGTCACATTCAGTTGATGTATGGCTTCCATTACACTTCTGCAAATGTATATATGTACATTGCTGACGTCACAGTTACATTGTCTAGTTAACTGTGCTAATGTAACGCGTTATTGCTACCAATCAAATGTTTGTGAAGCATTTGACACCGGTGTTAATTGTTATAGTAACAACGCCGTTGTTGGATATTTTAATTGTGTATAGCTAACGCTACACGTTGCACATACGCGATAATAATAGGAAGTAGAATTAATGGCCTGTTTGTTTATGGAATTTCCAAATTTACCATATGGCTGTGTAGTACGAGCAAAATAAAGGGTCGCAGATTTTAGATTGGCGTCGTTATGAATCTTTCAGTATTAAGTTTGACAGTCTAAAATAAAATAAATGAACAAGAGTTATACTCGAACTTATTCTTTTACAAGTATTGTTTCAAGGAAACTACTCAGTGTCCACGTGCCCTTCGTGGTTCGCAGCTAAGTTTGTAGTCTAAATTAAACCTCACACTAGGTTATATAAGCATTACTGGAGATATGCTTTCAATAACCTTTGCCAATATCCTTGGTATACTGTATCTTGTAGCATGTCATTTTAAAGCTTTGATTAAGCAAAACTTAATTCGTAGTTTTTTCCAAAACTTCAAAAAGGATAGCGACCATGGCCATTTAACCGCTAAAAAATAATCACATTTTGAGCCTTTGGGGCATTGTAAAAAGTTTTGAATAGTTGAAGTTTTCAAAAGGGCACATAATGGGGTTGAATAAATATTTCAAAGTGTCACCCCACTAACCTTGAGGTAGGAGGCAAACCACCAAAATATGCTAAAATGTACTTCGGTTGCCCCTCAATACATTCAAACAATTTCATTCGTTCAAAAGTTAAGGGGCGGCCTTTGCACACCCTGTATACACACGCTGATCCCGCTAAATTCACATGTATACTTTATCACTTCGGCGTGTCTACGTCGTAAAGTTGCGAGTGATTATGTTCAGTCAAGTGATTAGTGTGAGTAAGCCAGGTGACAATCACTTCTGTCACGCGGATCACTTGCTACAAGCTCCTACTCTCCTGATCCTGATTAATGATATCCCGTCTCAATGTTGATCACTACGAGACGTGTCTACGTCGTAAAGTTGCGAGTGATTATGTTCAGTCAAGTGATTAGTGTGAGTAAGCCAGGTGACAATCACTTCTGTCACGCGGATCACTTGCTACAAGCTCCTACTCTCCTGATCCTGATTAATGATATCCCGTCTCAATGTTGATCACTACGAGACGTGTCTAATGTCTCGCACGGTGATCAATGTTAAGTCCTTAATTACCTCTACGAAAAGTAACCTCCGTCAGTAAAATACCATTTTCCCATGGGTAGTTTAAATGTAAACAAACTCTAAAGATTGTAAATGGGACTTTCCAGCAAACAAAGTTGGAATTTGAAATATCGGTAAAACTTTTAACTTTTACAGCTGACGAGAAATTTTTAAAGTTGTTTTTTCATGTAGCATTGCCAAAATTACGACTTTAGAGAAACAACCTGTCTCTTTCAGTAAAAGTACGAGAATAAGACGAAAACGAGAAAAAGAATAAGAATATAGTTCATTCTATCAAAATACATGAATGAAACATATGTAATTTTAATGGAAACAAAAATTGCTGTCAATACTAGTTATCGGTGAAAATTACAAAAATAAAACAACAATGACCATAAGCCTCGTACCATAATTTTCTACTTTTAACAGTTGGATTCCCTCCTTTAAAATTAAATAAATGTTATGATTAAAAGCTACTGTACATGTCAAACGCTACGGCCATCTTAGCCACGAGGTGGCTCTATTACATGAACATTCAGTTTGTTGAAAACAGGTGTCCAAGTAGGACTCCAACGGTTAAAGAAGGAATCTCAGTAATCTAGGCAAGGATCGAACATTAATTTGAGCATTTAGTCATTTACAGTTGATATTTTAACTTAGCAACGATGTGAGTTTCACCTTAAGTGCTACTCAAACCAAGTAGAAAACGAATTGGGTTAAATGATGGATCTTTTATAGTTGTCATACAATACGTACTGTAATGTCTTTGTGTTAAGAGACACATGTTGTACGAATCAGCTGCATTGTCAGATTGATCCTCGCAAACCACTCACACAATGAAACTCTCCACACAATTGAACATCCTCCCCTCTTTTCCGGGCTTTTCCTCCAAATAACCGCGTGATGTCATCATTGATATGTTGTAGAGTTGTGATCAAACGTATTCACCACTATATGGCTACCAAATACGAGACAATTCGTGTAGTGATCGTGACTTGAATTTAATCCCATAAGAGCAATGTAAAACATGCATTTTCTTGGGAGACCACCTCACGCCTACAGTTGTCATAAAATAAACTTAGGTTTAAAGTGCGTTAAATATTTAGTAGCTCCACTGGGCCAAATTTTATTTTCTCAATTATCACACCATGACATAAATCCAAAAGATAACGAAAAGTTGTACTTAAATGTCTTGTTTTACGTTAAACTAGAAAAGTTTAAAAAAGTGATTAAAAGGAAACACTGCAGTACATTATTATCTTTCATGACACTTATTTTATAAATATCTGATGAAAATTAAAGCGGAGGTGTCTAAAGAAAATGCTTGTTTTTGCATTGTTCGAATGAGACAAATACAATCTGCCGACAGGTACTGTGGATTCTTTAAGATGCGTCCACGTTTGTAAACGTACCTCGCGTTAAAGAACTCTTTATCCTGGCAACGATCTTGAAGTGAGGCATACAAATCAGTGAAAAATTTCCCGTCTAAACGTTCAGTACAATTGGCAATTTTTCCTGATCCTTCAAATGCGCCTTTGTTTGAAAGTAATGAAGGTATCACGAATTTATACAATGTCCTCAGTAATACAACCATTCGTGTGTATGTTCCAATTTAACATCCGTCCCTATTAACTAGCATTTTTAGCAAGTACGCAAAAGAAATACTAAATGCAAAGCCCTAACACAAATGCTAAACCAATGTTTAGCTCTTGATATAAAGTCGTCCAGATATTAAAGAATGGTACAAATTTGATGTATATACGACAACCAAGCACAAAACGACAAGTTAGTAAACTTGTAGAACTTATAAGGTCAAAATAACCTTTGTGTAACATACCCTGTAGTCCAGTGTTAAACTATCCATGGTAAAGTGATACATTTTAGCAGATTTTAAACGTTAGGTATTGTTAATGCTGTATGAGCATAAATGCACAGTGGATAAAATCAAAGATTATGTTACAGGTAGATTGCGCACATGGCTGACGCAGGAAAATCAACATAATCGGCAGGCTGGCAACATAGTGCTGTGAGTGAATTCTTTAAGAGTTTCAAGTAGAGCCACTGACGCACGCGCAAGTTTGTTCGTTTTTGAAAATGGTCCCAATTTGTCATTATTTAAATAATCGGCATCGAAAAGACTGAAGCATGTCGAGCCGAGGGGAAGAAATACGTCAAGAAATGGCAGCGCTCACGGTGCTATCTGTGCTGGGCATGTGACAACCATAACAATAACATTATCTTTGATAAAATCAAATAGCTATGTACTGAAGAAAAACAAAAATTGATTATATGATATTATTTGTGGAGTTTCCAGCAGACCAATGAGTTACAGATATTTTGTCCGTCCATTGAACATCATTACAAAGAAACAAAAGCTCAAGTTAATAAATAAGAACCTACAGAGGGACGAACAAAGAACGATTGAAGAACTGTTTGGCTTCTTCCTAATCTTCGTAGGCTGTAAACTGCTGTCTGCTTCAACCCAGCTTGGCCTCAGAGAGCAGAGATCAAATTAAGGATGGGGTTCTTTGTCAGGCCCATTTACAGATTGCTTTTCTCCAGTCTGACTCATCTGACCAGAAGATGTTTACAGTTTCTCGATGAGATCGGACAACTGCTGAAAGAATATTTCGAAAGGGTATTAGTTAAATTATTTATTTCCATTGCAGGAAGTTGGTAGTTTTCTAATATAAGACAAGGAATTTTAGGTATTAGGGATGAATTTAAACATCGCTTCAAAAGAATCAATACTCACAAATATGCATACATTCAAGCAAAGTTAAAATTTTAGGTTCTCAAAACTACCTTTGTTTGCCTCTCAAAAACTTAAGGTTCTTAATTTTATTTATCAATTTAGAACTACAGCTAGAAAATCTATCCATAAATAAAAACTCCAGCACAATTAGCCATGTGGTCCTAATTCCTTTATTCTGTTAGACAACAGTGACTCATCGTTAGATCTAGACGCACCCTCTACACACATCACACAGTCCAATGGAACTTCCAAACAATTGTACATCCTTCTTGAGTGGCGATAACGGACCTTCAACCCTCCCTCCTCAACCCCCTCTCCTACTACCACTAAACACAGCCATACAAGCCAGTATCTGAAGTTGTTGTGGACAAAATGTGACCACCAGCATTACTATTCTTTGCTACTAACAACTTAACCTATTTTCGTCTGGAAACAGGTTCAAAAAACAAAGCTGACGCGTAGAGATAAGCGCTACCGTGAATTCTAGCGAACTTCCTGAATTGAAACATTTAATTAACAGAACCTAACATAATATGTAATTAAGATGCAATCAGCCAGACTATGATGGCGGTGAAAAAGGACTTTTATATCTTTCTAGGTATTTACAAAAGGAAAATGTCTGTCAAATTTTGTGAAATCGGACAAGAAATGCGATTTTAGGGTCGTTGCACGGATACGTATGTGAGTAAACATATTTAAAACACACACATGAAACACCCACATGCATGTGATTTTGTTGTGTGACTGGCCAGCTTACACTGGTTACTTTAGGCTACCTTATTTTCCAGAATTGTTATGATTTTGGTTTATTTTCATCTGAAAACGGGATCAGACTCTAGATATCGTGGACGTAACTCCGATGGAATCCATCGTTCAAACAGTAATCCTATAACAACTACTGAAGTTGAAAGGGCAGGTCATTAGTATTAAGTCTTCCAGTAAAGACAATGTTATGGTGGGAAGATAGCGCATAGATGACACATGGCTGAGGCAGCCCACACACAGAATGTGTTGCGAGGGAATCCTTTTAAGAGTCACGAGTTTTATTGATCTTGGAAATCGCACGATTTGGTCACTTTTAAGTCATCGCCATCGAACAAACTCGAGCATGTAAAGCCGAGGGATGAGAGAGACGGTGGAAGAGGGCAGCACTCGCAACGCATTCTGTGCTTGGACTGCCGCAACTATGTTGAGTTTTCAGCCTCAGCCATCTATGCGTTAACTTCCTACCATGACATTGGCTTTCCTTCCAGTCAGCATCAACGATCAGTTCTTTCAAATAAAAAATTGTAGGTAAAGATTAAAGTGTTGATCATGATACTAAATCGTATAACTTATTGATAAGTTCATTTTATTGAGCCCAGTATTAAGCAAACAGCATGTTTTATATTTTGGCGATTACTTTAACATTTAATATAATATACACCACTCCTGCAGTATTGACGGGACTGAGGCCGCCGTGCATCTTGTATAGCAACTGATTGACACGTACGCTTTCCGATTTAAGGGAGGGAAATGGAATTAATTTCCTGTGCCGATATTTCAACACTGACAGCGTCCTGAGTGTATCCAGAGTAGACGCCACTTCGAACCTTATATTATCCGAGAGTGCAGAACCGTTTCACTAAATCACTATTTGAGATGCCGACCACTCATGAGGGTATTTTAAGGCAAACATGTGGTGAAGGATGAGTGTGATGAGTGGTAGTAATGAGTTATGAGGTGTAGTCTTGTTACAAACTAAGGCCGACTCTTCCTTAGAATGGGTCATTACTAATAGCCCAATGACCAATGGAAATACAAGGACCAACGGCTTAACGTGACTTCCGAACCACGCAGGTGATGGGAGTTGATGCGGGTATCATCAGATAGATGATCACTGAGACTATCTGAGCCGCTTTAGACCTATACCATTCTCAAAACCTGATCTCTATGAAGCTGGATTACAGGACCACGCCACGAGTCCCAGTCAATGAAATGCTGGTCTTTAAACTCGATATAATGTGCACAAGTTGAATTTTACTTGTCTTAATAGTTTTGTAAAGGTTTTGTGGTTTAGAATGACTTTCGGTAGCTGGTTTGGTAAGGTTTGGTTAAACTGATTTGGTTTAGTCTTTATCTTATTACTTTCAGGATTTTACGTAAGGATAAAGGATCCTGCTATGTAGTAAGAGCTCCAACTCTCGAACCTCATTACATAGTTTAAATAATTTGCATGTATTTAATGCATGAATACATATATAATTGTGTTTTCTCTCCATCTAACCTACTGTGCTCGTTAACGTTTTTACAAACGAAGATTTGCAACACCACTTTTTCTTTTTCTATTTAATTATGTTAGTCTCTTGGCACAATACTCCTAGAAAAGTAATTTTCATTATAATGTATAAATGCGGTATACTGCATTATGTATATACTGGTTCGTAATATACTTTACAGTTTGGGGCATGAATTGTATAGCTCACCACATCCCTCCTTACAACGAAAACAAATTAACAATATACCTGAAGGTTCAAAGACTAAACATTTTGGACCAAACTCTTTAACTTAAAATATCTTTAACTGACTTATCATGGATTTTGCTTGACTTTTTTTAATAACACAGAGTTTTTATTATAAAATATCAAGTTTTGGATTAGAGACAAACCGACCAGAGGCTTTTCCAAGACACATTAAGTAATTTTTTAAGTAAAAAACACAGAAATTATTCAAAGCCACATTGAGTAATTGTGTTACAAATTAAAATTCCCAACAGAAAATCTCATAAGGACATCTTGCTAGTAAACGCTTTAAGTTTTGTCATTTAGAACCGTGTTATTGTTGGTATGAACATAGATTTGGTTCTGGTTCCGAGGTTCTGAGGTCCTAAGGTCATCAGAGAAGAAAGTGATCAATCTTCTTCAATTCTGTTTCTACCCACCGCAGCCAATAGCTAATATCCTGGCCTGCCTCTGTCTGCTACAATACGTTTCGTGAGTTTTGCAAAATCAGTATACCGTAATAATCTTAGTAAAACCTCATGATAGAAGGAAGCAGTTTAAATCATAAGAATTGAATGATACACTAGTGTCATAATGAAGTCATCTGTTACATTAAACATTTATTGAGGTCATTGTACAATAGATTGTGTTGACACTTCATAATACAGTAATTATAGCTAATTTTGACACATACTAAATTTTAAAATGATAAAATCCCCGGTACCGGGTTTGGCTAAATTATAGTTGTAAATGTCTATATTTTATCTAGTAAAAGTTGTTCTGAAAGTAAAGTAGTGAAGCCTTATCTTGATCATGAATATTCAATTTGAACTACCAATGAACTTACCTACACTATAAAATGCTTTGTTCAGTAAGAACTGTTTTAGCTTTTTAAAAATCTTTAAATCAGTTTCTGATCTAATATTTAGAGGTAATTTATTGTAAAGTCTAACCCAGCTTCACAGGGAACTTGATCATATGTAAAGCCTATGATAGCTATTTCATAGTTGAGTGCCTAGTATTGTGGGTATGGAAACCCTGTCTCTAAATCACAATTTGTTAAAAATAATAATTGTTTCCAAAATGTACATACAAGGTAGGGTCAAAATTTTAAGGGTTTTGAAAATATCCCTACAAGGTTCACAAAATCTTACCTAGAAACAATTTGGTTGGCTTTTTTTGTAAAATAAATATGCAGAAACCTTGGTCTGAACATGCTCCATAAAGAAATTCCATAATTTATGTTATGAATCAGACCAAAATAGGCAATTTTAAAGTCGCACAACTACAGTATTCAGCCAAATTTCGAAGTAAAAGATACTTGATGCAGTTTTTACTAACATTCTAGAATCCCATGATACATTTTTATCAACATGGATTCCTAGAAACTTAACTGTATGCACATAAGATAAGTTATTTGTTTGAATATGTGCAATATATTCAGATAATTATAAAACTGTTTTCTGAGTTTCCCCATCTCAGGAGAAGGACTACTCCTACTTTTCGGATAGCACGTAAAGTTTTCCAACTGACACAAACGTAGCTAGGGAGTATTTTCTCCTGAAGTGGCTGGAAAAGCCAGAGAAAAAAAGTGTATAATTAATCTCCACCACTGTTATGAACTTTCAATCTAAAATATTCAAGGTATCATTTAACTTTCCTTGGGTACGATGTTTTAAACAACTGTCATGTCGTCACACATAATTACAGAGAAGAAAAAGTCGAAATATTTTTATAAAATAACATGCTCGAGGAACAAATAAATAAGTGAATGCGAGAGAAACGAATTGAAAGAGTTTCACAAATGGAGCAATTGAGATTCGGAAGAAAGACATAACAAGGACACTCTCGTGCATCACACCCCCAGGACCACGCTTGAGGAATCACTGTGTCATTCTGTAAACAACCTCTCCCCTTTCTCCAATATCTCTCACTTTAGTTACATTTTCGCATATTTTATGCTGAAGTGTAAGGTTATAACAGATTAAATTCACCAGAAACTTATGTTACATAGGCCTGAATGCTTGTCTGTGTTTGTTCAATCTGCGTTTTGTGTGGAATCAATGTGGTCACCGACGGTCAAAACATGGTTAAAAGATGTTAAATATGGTAGGAAAGTTGTGTGAATAATTTTAACTTCAAGCAGCTGTAGTACCATATTGAGCGGATCCGTGGCGGATTGTATCGCACGCGACTCCGGAGCTCATCACCCCGGTGGCGCGGGTTCGATCCCCGCAGTCACCACTTACAATTTGTAATGTGACTAAACGGTGACGCTAGGTAAAGGTCGAGGTTGTGGTAGAGAGGACTCTGTAGTCCTAACTTCGCCTCGTTAAACAATACAAACTTTACCTTTACTTTTACCATATAAACAGCTGTTATGGAGAAGTAAGCAGGTTTAAGTAGATTAAATAAAATGTGCAAATCAAATTATAACGGTTGTTAGTAATCTACCGTTGCCATCTACACAAATTTTACACAGTATGAGAGTCTCTATCTGTCTGTAATCTAAAGTTGCCATCTAAATTCTGTCTGTTTGCAAACATAAAACCATTCAGCAGCTGATTAGCATGTAAATCGAATGTACAAGCTGATTAACATAGACGAACATTTTAATATGGCTGTAATATCCTCACCTGAAAATTTACCAACGGTTAGGAGCAAAGAGTAGGCTTTAACTCACACCTAAAAATACTAATTTGTATGAATAAAGTGTTAGTAGTCAAATCTGGTTTTTGCGAAATTCACAGAAAGGTTGGATACAAAGAATGGGTTGGTCTAGTTAATTACCTGGGAATACAGAAGGAAAGCTACAATGTCAGTACAAATGCCAGGAAAGGGTAGTAGCCCAATGTCACCAAAATCACGCGTGTCAAATGGTCTTGAAGCATATTCTTTGAGCTTAAATAAGTTGTAAAGGAAGAATACGTTATTTAACTGCAAGTACTGTATGTGATATCTGCTAACAGTAGACTGTTTGTTAGATGCGAAACGCGTGAAATTCCGGTACTCATTGTTATTAACTTTCAAAGTTATCTGCACCCAAATTACTTCATCATTTGCTTGGCATCTGGCAGATTAAAGAAAGTAAGTGCTGTTTCCTTCCTCGCTAGGTTTCAACTTTCCTTTTGCTTTTTTCTTTGAATATTAACTGTAACAGCAACTTACTGCAGCAACTAATCGGATTTATACATACTCGTTATGCCAGAATACACTTTACACAGTAAGTTGTCTTATACTTAGTCAGACGTAATAATTTAATGCAGGAGTTCCTTTGATTGCAAGATTATGGACATTTACCACAGAGAAAGGAAACAGCAGATAACCCATGTTACACAGAGGTGTAAGAGCTCATCTGTACGCGTATGCACCCTGCCTCACTACACAATGAAAGCCATAGAACGCACTATGCACTATGTTACTTATCTCCCACCCTCCCGCTCTCGATGATGCTATCATGACACTTCCTACAGTCTAGGCTCTGCTATGCGTCATAATCTACCTTTGATCTCAGTTCCATACACGTGTAGGCTTATTACTTCTGATACTTATCACCTACACACAAAGAAAACTGTGAGTGAAAAGTGTGGCTTTAAAGTGTCGGGATTAACAAGCACTGCTCTCGCATGCTGTGAGCGCTTCGGAGTTTTCCAGTGAACAGAACAAAGTGGTTTAACCTTCTCAGACTCTAGCTTTTCACCGTTGAAGATCAAGGATTCTAAAAAGTTAGAATTTTTAGAGCAACTGATTCACACTATATATATATATTATATTCTTATAGATATGTTTAAGTTATTAAAGCTCCTAATAGCCCTAAACGTTCAAAACTACAGCAAACCCGTCGCCTAAAACAACCCCGTTGACTGGGACTCGTGGCGAGGTCCTGTAATCCAGCTTCATGGAGGTCAGGTTTTGAGGATAATATAGGTCTAAAGCGGCTCAGATAGTCTCAGTGATCATCTGATGATACCCGCATCAACTCCCACCATCGTTTAGACATATCAGACCATCACCTGCGTGGTTCGGAAGTCACGTTAAGCCGTTGGTCCTTGTATTTTCATACAATTAATGACCCATTCTAAGGAAGAGTCGGCCTTAGTTTGTAACAAGACTACACCACATAACTCATTACTACCACTCATCACACTCATCCTTTACCACATATTTGCCTTAAATGAGATTGGTCGGCATCTCAAATAGTGATTTAGTGACCTCATAACTCATAACTTTGGACAGGGTCAACCTTTTGAAGTCAAACTTTTAGCAATCAATTCCTCTTAAATAGGGCTTTATTTAGATATTAAACTCGACATAGGCTTACATTTAAGATTTCATACCCTGAACGGGATGTTCCCAACCCGCTGAAAAACATTGAAAATGTCATAAAATTGTCAGACAATTTTACTTAGAACGAAGTCGAAGGTTTCATTGGTCTACGTCTTCCTGTTTAGAAAATATCAAAGCGTTTCCGGACTCTTTCCACACTGTATACATACATATAAAGTTTTAAACAAATTCTCAAAACGTGTTCTGGGGTCCAGGATCGGTGCACATTTCTTGGTCTTACCATGAGGACGGCATGAATATCTCATTTGTCCAAAGGAAATTTACTAAAAAAACATATCCACCAAATACTACCAACACCCTGACTGTGCGGAACATGACCACGCGGTTGAGTATGTGGTTAATGATCCGACTTCGCTTAGCGAGTTACAAGAGACACTCGACTTGCAGCCTGGCTTTGACAAATCATTTGTCACCCTCAAACCATTTCACACCCCCAACCCCCTCGTGATTGATGCGTAACGAGCTGTGTACGTAGCAGTGTTGCTGTTGGAGATGTTATATACACTGTACAGTGACCGTAAAATAGCTTTGAACGAGTAAACAAATGCAAAATGTGGTTTGAACTGGTTGGCCTTTTAAGATAAGGTTGTTTAACGAGGCGAAGTTAAGGACTACAAACTATAGGCCTAATCTAGTTCTTCCGGTTCAAATCACGTCCAACAGGAAGAACTAGATTATAGACACCGGCCGCGAAAGCCTAAGAGTTAAGTTCAGGACTACAAAGTCCCTCTACTCGTCAACCTCGACCTTTACCTAGCGTCACCTTACAGCCACTTTACAAGTTGTAAGTGGTGACTGCAGGGATCGAACCCGCACCACCGGAGTGATGAGCTCCGGAGTCGCCCGTGATATACCATTCCATATAGACCGTAAGATATATTGTTTTGTGTGTGCTTTCCATTAAATAAACATTCCACTGGGGGTTTGAACGTGTTTATTCATATGAAGTGGCCTATATATAAGTTTTAATTTACCTAATCGCTATATAAAGTTTCATCTGATTGCCCAACAGTTTTTGCGTAACGGTTGAGTAACAAAAGTAGAACATTTTTCACAGAAAGAAAGACAAGATTTTCCAACGCCAGTTTTGGTCTTTCTAAGAAATAACATACACAAACACTACTTAACTCTTTATAATGTGCAGCAACATCTTAATTTGTTTTACGGATGGAATTATTTATATTCTCAGCTATTTGTAAAGATAGTCTTTCATTCTAGAACCCAGTTTATTTATTTCCATTTACATAAATACTTATGTAACTACTTATACTTTAACAACATGCGTATCTTTTTCCTTTTACCTGCCGTGTTTTAGTTTTCTTCGGCTTGTTTGTTACGGGTTTTGATAACGGACAATGTTATATAAATACCTTTTTATTTCTTTCGTCCTAGGTATGATTGAATTTTTGAAATCATCTTATTTGTTTACGACAAAAAGCATTTAATAATAAAGGTAATGTTATTTTAGCAACTATTTATGCCTGATTTATGGGAGAAACATACAAAATCAGTAGCTGAACCTTATAAATTTTGCGTAAATGTGGAGGTGCTGATAAGGTGATTGATGTTGATATCATTTGCCAACAGAACAGCTGACATCAATCAGTTATCAGTACGTGGCGTCATATCTTGATAAATAGTTCGATGAAGACAGGCGTTGTAGTTTGTACTCGGGTATCAATTCAAAAAGTCATATGGAATTGTATTACTTTTCAGTAAACACATAAATGCGTATTGTAAAATTCAAAGTTAATTTATTTGTAAAGATGTGTCTGTTATTAGGCTAGTTCGTTAAAGAAATCACCTAATTATATCAAACTATTATTAGTACATTTCTCATCATTAGGTCCTAAAATGGAGCTTTTTCATAAGCTCAAGTTTAACGTCCAAGGATCACCGAGACTTTTCACTATAGGTATCGACAAATAAATTTATCTATTATTATTCAACTATTTACGTATAACAGTCGCCTTCATTACCATAGAGCAATCATTCTGATCAAACAAAACACCTGAACAGCCGATGTCCATTACATATAAGGATCATACAAATTATCTTTTTTTCTCCCTAGAAAAAGAAAAAATCAAAATAAACTTGTGTGTTTTTTGTTATAAAAGTGCAACTTTAGCTTTAGGTAGTTTAAAAGCGTGAACTGTTAAATGAATCGAAGACATGTAGTTCAAAGTGAAGGTATTCTTATTCTAGGACCCTGGTTTAGGATAGCAACGATATCCAATACAAATTTGCCACCAACGACTGAGTATGCGTATCTTAGAGGTATCGTATCTTTAAACATTATTTGGTGTGAACGTTCGCGTTTCAATGGTAGAATATTTGGTGGAAAACACAATTTATTTCACCCAAACCTTACTCCTACATTCTTCAGTTGACGATCCAACGACAATTAATGCGTACTACGTTAAAATAACAATTATTACCTTTAACCTACAACATGATGTCAGGTCTAAACACACCAGCGAGCTGGTGGATTTTAATAAAGGCGTGATTAAAAGCACGTGTAACATTGCTGTCGCGGGTCATATAAAGTGTGAACGCTGACAGCTCTGAGCGCTGTTCCCGGTTAATCCACGCAGTCTGATAAAGACGAGTTTATTAAAACTGAACCCATGCACGACAAAGCCAATATTAGTCTGAGCTTGTCGTGTCGGTTATTAAAAATAAATCTGGTGAAAATTCAAGGCTTTAGGTTTCCACTTTGTTTACCTTAATAAGTCTTTGCTTGAACTGACGTTTTTCTGTTAGCTGAAAGACTTGCTAAAGATTGCTTAGCAAATATTAAGAGCCGACTATAGTATACGCTTAAAAACGATAATGTAGTCTGACTGATGAGTTAAGTTCATGGTCGTTAGAAAATATAAGCTTTCAAGCGGTAAATTATGAAACATCGCTTCAACTTTTAGGGGTTTTACAAGGAGTAGACATTTGTAAAAGAAACGCTGGTCTCTTGTGATGACTTCCTAGATCGCACCCACAATTTTATATTTAATTTTCAATCAGAGCTTCAAATATCTAAAAGTTCTAATTTAAACGTTTTTAATAGATGTTTCTCAAAGTCAAAATAAATCTAAAACCCTGCTTCTAATCCACCCTATGTATCAAGGGTTTTCAATTCAAAATTGATATTCTCATGTGATGACTTTCTGAATAGAAGCCACACTTTCGATATTATATTATGATTTGGAATGATCTAAAAGTACTGGATTTTAATATTTTGCAAAGTGGATTTTTCTCATAAAAAGCTAAAAACACCTGATTTCACCTTTCATTTAGAAGTTGTCAAAACGGTAACGTCCTTCTGTTCTGTGCAGCCTCAAGTCACTTAATAAAATATTTTAATTTGTACTCACGATCTTTTGCTGAACGTGGGAAACTATTTACCACAGATAGGGAAACAAAAGTATGGACAGACCAGCAGAAATCGTCAGAAAACAGACACAACTACACAGCATATTGACCAACGAAAAGAAGTTCTTAGTGGCAATGAAGCGGAAAAGCCCAGAAAAATAGCATCAACAAAGTGTAAAACTAGTTAATAGAAGACATTAATGTATTTGTTGTACAACACACTATTAGTTCCACCTGTTGGTTGGCATGTTATACACATTTGCACACCAGAGAAAGGTCAAACCAGCAGTCAAATATAGACGTTCTCTCGCCCTAATTTATAAAGTAATGAATAATTCGTTGATAATGAAATACAAACGATTTACATAACATAATTAAATAACTAGAACGTATGTATCGAACATGAAGGTGTAAAACATACACTAGTGTTTATCTATTGGCAGGACTGGTGGTTGAATAATACATGTTGGTGTCTGAGTCGCGGTGGGACAAATCAGATTGTGCCTAATGGATTGTGCTGGGAGATTAATTGAAACCTACCCTTTACCTAGATCACACGGCAGCAGGGGTGCCAACCCATTCATCAACTCACACAAATACACAGAGTACAGGCAACTACATCGATACTATATGTAGTATACAACACTGTGTAGACGGGGGAGAAATGCGGTTGATGGAACGGTTTCTTCGTCTCTTTGCTTCAAGCTGTAGTTTATACAGGGTGTTTTTTAAGGCAACCCAATGTTCAAACTTTAGTAAGTCATTTTTTACGAACGCTATATGGTCATAAGTTGTCATTGGTTTGTTCACTTCAATATCTATCAGATGGTGGGTGTTGTTACAGTAATATAGTGGTTTTGGTTTCATAGCTTGTTGTTGTAGTAAAATAAAAGCAATCATGATTTTTAGCAAAGATCAAAGAGTGTTTGTTGAAGCATACATAAGCACAGGAGAATTCATTTTTATCAAGAGGCGTTTTTGGTGAAGTTTACAGGTGTTAGTTTTTCAAACAAATATAAATTCACAGATTTGTTAAAAGTTTAACGAACAGGTTGTGTAGAGAACGGGAAACATAAGAGAGGGCGGACTGTAATGAATGAATTAAGAAGTGATGGAGGATGTTAGGGTTAGCTTAGAAAATTCTCCTAACAAATCTTTAAGAAGTTTGAAACAACAAAAGCAAATAGCATATTCATGCCTGCAAACCTGATCTCAAATGGCTCTTGACACAAAAAAATATCTTGCTCTTAAGTACTCTTTAACAATTACACTCTTTGATCTTTGCTAAGAATCTTGATTGCGTTTACTTTACAATAACATCAAGTTAGGAAATCAAAACCACTATATTACTACAACAATACATACCATCTGATAGATATTGAAGTTAACAAACCAATGATAGAATTTTTGACCTTATAGCGTTCGCATAAAATGACTTACTATAGTTTGAACATTGGATTGCGGTAAAAAAAACACCCTGTATTTTGTACGGTCAAAGTTGGACCGGTCTGAATGATATTTATAAGATGTTTTATTCCTTAAGTCATTTAAACTCGTCCCAGCTTCCCATCAGGCTTGTAGTCAGTTAAGTGTGTTCTGCCTGTGCCGTCATGTAACATAAACTAGTATGTATTGTGAAAAGCTTAAGTGCCAAAAAACCTTTGTCGGACGAGTTTTAAACACTTAAGCACTGCTGCACTTTTTAATCGAACTAAAAGGTAAGCTGTCGAATTGCAGTTAGTTTCAGATCAGTAGTTTTCTTTCACTAGTTTCATAAGAGTGGATGTCACTTCCTCTTACGAGACCATACTTTGATTAAAAAAAATTCTAAGATATAGAACCAAGTTAGTGTCAAAAGGTTAATCGTATACCATTTGTCGTTATTTACGCTTTAAGTCACTCTCAAAACAGCTACTACTTAACTACAACTACTCAAGAATATCTAAAACGCGAAAACATGAAAACGTGAAATCACTATCTTCTGCTTAGCTACTAGTTAAGAATTCCCCGGTGTATGTAGAGCACTCACAGAAGTAGCTTTTACAAAGTATGAATATTGAGAGCCCGAGGCGTGGACAGGAATATCCCTGCACATATACATGCTAAGTGCTTCAGCTCTGGAGACATCTCTTGTACACTTCTGGTTTTATATAATGCAAAGTACGAGTAGAATAATATTGGCTGTAGAGATAGTAAAATTTGGTGACAAGAATTTGAACGTTCTTTTTTTCATTTTGTTCTGAAGCCGCTGCTTTAGACACATGTATCGATGAGCAAAAGTTCCACTTTTAAGTTACCTTGCCAAGTTCGTTTTAAACTTGTAATATAGAGGAGGGAGGATTGCGATTAAAAATAAAATAACTATGTGAAAAATGTTTAAAAATTACTAATAGTTCAGGTAAATAAGTATGCCAAAGCGCTGGAACATTTTCAAGTCAGGAGAATTTTAAACATTCAAGGGCGGCTTCTGACCTGATTGGCAGTTGTATCCCTGTGACATTATTAATTGCTGAGCCTTTTTCCCACAGACATGTGGTTGTTCTTGTGATCGCCGAACTCTTCCATGATCTCATTCATGTACTGATGTTTTCGTTCTCAGTTGGTGGCTTGAATATTTTCTCCGTCCTTTTTTGTTGTTGATCTCGTACAATTCCATTCTTTAAAACGTTATTTGTGGTCTTACTTTTACCATAAAAAAACATCGAGCCAGAGAAGTTTTAAGTTTGCAGAAGAAAATCTTGTAGCGAGAATGTAAGATGTCACACAAATAATGATGGTAATCATAGCTTCTAACACATACATGGAGGCTATGGTATGTCCAGGATGATATCAGCTGGGAGGATGCATAAACACAAACAGGACCTAAGTAGGTCAGGCGCAGGATTGGCTGTGGTATTGACAGCAGACATGCCTCTGGCAGTTTTGTTCTACAGCTGTCCAGAACACACCTCAGCATCAGCTGATACCCCAATAAATTACAATGGGATCTTAATAATTAATAATTTCACTTTTGAGAGAACTCAGTTCTTTGTAGATATGCCTACTTGTTTTATATAAGCGAAAACAGTTGTATACTCAATATCGTTACACAAACACGATAAATTATTATGTTGTGTTACTTAACTTACATACAATACCTCTCTTTGGTGGTTTTAAGCAAATTATTCAGTTAAGTTAGTCTCAAAAATCGAAATTAATATTTAAGTTTTCAGCTCTTGACGTTACAGCACATTGACTAACTAGCATTGAGGGCTTTCTTCGGCTGGAATTTTACGTCCTCAAGAACCTTACTTTTAAATATTGCCAATTTCGAAGATTAACTTTAGACGCACATAAAAATTGGGCTGACACGCAGCTAAAAAACACTGAAATGCCAATTTGTTGCTCTAATTCGGTAATTGTAACTTTGATTCGCCACGCTCATATCATCGATTTGCCATACGGCCCCAGCTGTTTACCTCAGGAGTGGTAAAATTAAAGTTTTGAAAGTATTTAAAATGTGCATATATGAGTAGCTCATATTTTATTTTACGTACTTGAACATAAATAGCATAAAAACTTAGTGGTTTAAAGTTATTTTTCAACTATCTAAAAATAGCTATTTTGATTCATTGAATTGCTTGTTAACGTTACACTTTTGTTTCCAGGAATACATCAATTCCAAATTATTGAATATCCGTCCAGAGCCTTCTGAGTTAAGGAAAGAAACAGCAAAAAAGGATATATTCCCAGAGATTTTCCTTTGTAACTCAATTGTCCCTCAACGAGTGTATTTAATATGTTTTTATTGATTTTCTATAAATTATATTTTTTTACAAAACCATTTTATTAGCATCCGTGGTGAGCGGATCCGTGGCGGATTTATCACGCGACTCCGGAGCTCATCACCGGTGGCGCGGGTTCGATCCCCGCAGTCACCACTTCATTTGTAATGTGACTAATACGGTGACGCTAGGTAAAGGTCGAGGTTGAGTGGTAGAGAGGACTTTGCTAACTTCGCCTGTTAAACAAGACAAACTATATTTTACCTTTTTATGCACGACGCCGTTTAATTGCAAGGTAAAGTCTTAATGATTCTTGATCATAACGGTTTTTATAAATCTTACCTAGATAAAAGTTTAGCAACATTCAAAAGTTCGAACTTTTCATGATTATCTTTTCTTGCGAACTTTAAACCATTTTGGTGTTTAACATCATTTTGCTCTCACCCTGTAAATCTGGATGAAACCACTGTTTTCCAGTGAATCGCTGCCGGAACCGAGACCACCTGTAGATGATTGAAGGCTTCTCGCCACGGGAGGTTATTGTTTCCAACCTTTGCGAAACCAGAGAGTTTCTCGCTAAAACAACCCTGCGAAACAACTGCGAACAACTTTGAAGCAACAGAACTTAGCTTCAGTTACAACAACGAGACTTCTGCGCTATCTACGTTAACTAAACTTTTTACTGAATCTATTTTTCTATCTATCTTATCTTCGAACTGGTCATCCCCTCAGCCTCACTCTTATGATGATAATGACTGAATAATGTAAGATTATGGGTAAAATAATTGTTTTGAATATTAACAAAAAAGGTACCTAAAATCCAATGTTACTTTTCATATGTTGATTTTCGTGAAACCTTCTTCTCTGCAGTTGACGTAGCTTTGGTTGTAAGATTGAAAACACTTCTCAGCTTCGCTGTAGGACCACTGCGTAATATTACGTATTAAGAATGTTTTAAACAATGAAAATATGAAAAACAGTGTAAGGTCTTACCTTGCCATCCGGACTGCATACTTTGACTCCGGTCAAGGATATAACCAGCAGCACGGGCTTGAATCTCGTGCAATCCTAGGAAAAAAGAACAATATGATCTAATGCATAAACGTAAATAAACACTTCAAACTGTATTCTTTTATTAATAAGCTACAAAATTGCTCATTAAGTCCTACATTTAATTTAAGGATATTAAGACGTTTGTTTATATGTGAAAGATACTGGTTGACAATATCCAACAGGTGTTTAGGCGTACTGTAACATTCTTTCTACCCTGAAGACATTTTAATGGGACCTTGGTCTAAGTCTTGTAGAAAACGAATCTTTTCAGGTAAGACATAAAAGGTTAGCACCATTTCCAAACCCTATGTGCCTGCAACTGAATCGACCCTATGCCCCTCCTCACCTGAGGCAGCTTTCCAACCGAGCTACGAACATAGTTTTGAACTTAAGGGGATTAGTCAACCAGGAAGAATCCTTGTTTTCCAATGAAATAGTGGATTGATTACTTTCCGGTTGACGAGGGTAGGTGGTGATCCAAGTTTATCTTCTGTTTCAAAAACATCGGCTCTAGTAGGGTTGTCTTTCTGGCTCAGTTCTTTGAAGAGTCGCGCGTGCCGCCGGCCTTGCCAGTCAAAAGTTGGGTAGTAGAACTTTGCTCCGCTCACTCAAAAGTGGCAAAACATGGTTTCGTAGTCCCCTGTTTCCGACGCAGTTTATGAGAAACGTACAAATGCGGGTTTATATGATAAGGTAGAAGTGGTTGAATGTTCATTACACGAAAAATGCAATAACTGCTTGAAAAAGCCTGTTTTAACCAACTTTAACATTTTTTACCAATATTGACTTAAGATTATTTTAAACCAGGGTATAAAACCAAGAGACAACCTTTGAGAACATAGAAAACAACTTTTCTAATCTCTACACCAAAAATAGCGTCCTCAAACGGGAGATACGACGAGAGGGTGGTCAATCCTCTTAACTTAAGAGCGTAATTTCGTAGACAATGGTCTCACTTCAATTTAGGACAGTGGCTTGCGGCTTTGATACCGAGCCTGTAGATGAAAGCCATATATGTTGTATGACAAAACAGCAGACACAATCTCGTCTGCGGCTAGACACTACTCTATGACACACACACACACACAAGGCATGGTGTGGCGCACATTGTCCGGGTTGTAATCTCGGCAGAAACAATACATCCTCCCTCACATCCTCGTGCTCGAAATTATACCTCCCCAACACAGCGGCGGTTCCCTGACGCGTATCTTATAGTGCAGAAAGTTTTTTTTAAGATATGTAGTTTATTTTTTATATTCGAATGTTAACAGTTTTCTATTTTTCAGATCTCACATTCTGCGGTTAATTAATGGGACCATGCATTTATCTCGGGCAGGAGGATATAAAGACTTCATTTGTCGAATAAAACTTGCGATTCGAAATACTGTATTGGTAAAATGAGAAGTTTTTATCTTGACAAATTCCATTGATTAAATCTGTCATGAGCAAATTAAAATAAAGCAAATTTTACGCAAATTTATATTGATAACTATTTTTAACGGTTTTCATGTCAAATCCTTGTGCAGTTTTCATCAGACTTTGTTACATTTTTATATAGAAATTGTTACATTTATATAGAAAACACACGTCGTATGTTCCATACAAACGCTTACAGAAAACATTCATAGTGGGGCGCGTTTTAAGGCCACTGATGGAGGTTTAAATCCTTTAATTGTGCCTACTGAAACGATACTGTCTGAGCAAGATGAAAAATCAAGGCTACAGACAAACTACGCGAATGACCTGGTTAGAAGACAAGTGATTTTCGAAAATATAAAACTGACGGGAAGGTACTCAGATGTCTCTTGGCGCACTGAACAACGTGGCAACAAACGACATGAGTTCCATCTCAACCTAATCACTACAGTAGTTTGCTCTAAGCAGGACACCGGGTTACACTGAAAGTGAAACGACTTCAACAGTAAATTTCCTAATTTCTTTGTTAACGATGAAAACCCTCTTAGTTAGCTTGCAGTTGTAGTAAGATAGTAAAATCGTCTCGAAAATATAATTATACGAGTATATTTTGAAACCAGCTCGTAAGCACAAAACACATACTGAACAAATCCCAGTTATGATTGGAAAAGTGTCATCCATAATCCAGGGAGACTGTAACATAGTATGTCTGAAGAATATAATTGAACGCAGATTCTTTGTTTAGAGTTTTTTGGGGATTCTTTTAGGCTAACTCATTTCCTAACGTTTTGTGTTGTGTTTTAGGTTAATTTCAACTGAGGACTAGATCAGATTCCAGATCCGAAACATCGTGTTCTTCTTGTTCCCTAAAACCTGTAAACACGTTCGTAATAATACGTATTTTAACCTTACAAAGGCTAAAACATTTTGTGGGAACACTGGTTTGTACTGAAGTGTGCGCCACTCAGACCATGTGAATAATCAACGACACTGAACAAACTTTGATGTTGCGCACTCTATTAGATCTCAGCTCAGCACAGCTTTTAAACACGAAACCTAATCAGTTTAGTGGTTCATAACCTAACCTAAGTACCGACACGCAGCCAGCAAAGCGCGACGCTGGCATGAGGGAAGCTAATTTCGCTGTGAGCGGATCGACGTCCTTGGACTTGTGGCATTTGTTGTCCTGTCCGAAAACAGGAATTTGTTTCAATTGTCATTAAATTGGACTACTTATAACGCTGTTATAGCGCAAAATAACGTGTTCGGCCGCCATTTTGAAACTACTTTATAGTTTTTGATAATTTTTGGTAAATGATGGATACTATTAAAATACATATTTATATTTCAAATTTCATCAAAATTAGATGAATATCTCTTTTTTTAGATCATTAAAGCCTCTATTTTGATTACCCCCTACTTTCCGTAGTTTGACTTTGCTGGCTAATAAATTTGATCGAGATATTTCATTGATTAATCGTATTTATTCGTTGGATAGGAAACGCCAAAAACTTTTAACGGAGCTTTTCACGGTGGTTTCAAGTATTGACGTCATCAAAGGTTAACTTTTTGGAATAACATTTTCTTTGACAAATAAATAGTACCGAAAGAAAATGTTAAACAGTTTTTATTAAGTAAGGGTTATGAGATTTATCGTGATCTTTTAAACAATCTGAACAAAATTGGAAATAACCAACAAACCAGGTCATCAACTTTGAACCGTGTAAAACTCACCCATGTACAAAACTGTTCAAAGGACGGATAAGGATCATTTGATTCAATTTACAAGAGAGCCCTTTGTCGAAACAAATTACCTGACCAGATTATTCAATTGTGTCAGTAATTACACCTTCCATTAATGGTCCCTTTTGTTAATCAATCGGGCGTTTGTTCCGACGACATCGGATAAAGTTTCCTATTGAAAATCTTGCCTTCCTTCATGATCGAATGTTTCGAATCCCTTTAACGGAGTCCATTGAGTCTTAGTTTAAATACCAGTGCGCTAAGCAGTCATATTTTAACTTTGTAGTTATACTGTACAGTATAGTGGCTAGTGGCAGTAATGTCCACACTGTCAATAGATTTCAGTTTTTTTAAAACATGAAAAATGTAACTTTACTATCAAATTTGATAGTTGAAAGATGTCACAGTATTGTCATGTAACCCACTCTTTAAATACTAAATATTTGTAGATCCACGCATTTTAAAAGCTAATTAGATATTGTGGTTATACAAGAACAAAGATTATAGTATAAAAGGTCCGTACTTGCTTTAACTTTCGGTTAAAATTATCTCTTAATTTTAGAAGAAAGACTAAGAACCGTCACCAAAGCGTAAAAAACTATGATTAATAGTTTTAAACTATAATCTTTAAGCTACCTTACTAGAAAAATTGTTGTCGAATTTATCTTTCATCGATGATTGTCTGGCTCCAACACGATTTCTTCCTGTATATTTCAGGTTTGTACAAAATCTACCCCTCGACAATACTCCATGTATGACTCATCACCCCGCACCCTGTGCGCGCGCGTGGAGTGTGTGTGTGGGGGTGGATACGTATGCTTTGTACTTCCCTACTCGTAGCAGGACCACCTGTTGTCTCCAATCAGTCTACGCACTGTTCTACCTTTACCTCTCTGCATTGTTTGCTTTTCCAGAGGAAGCTACTAAAATACATGTCAACAATCACACTGATCCCTAGGAATAAAACGTATCGCTGATGTAATACACAGATAATTGATATCATAGTTCTACAATCAACATATGATAAATATACTATATATATGTATACTGATATTGTTTTGTGTAATATGATATATATAGAATTGTAATACTAAAGTAATCAAACATAGATATATAAGTAATAGAAGTGTTTAATACGAAAGTTTTTATCGGTTTCAAACCGAGTTTGTATTTCCAAAAATAATCTCGAAAACTTTGAAAATACAATACTGTAAAGTACTTATACGATGTAATATTCACAAGTGCTATTAAATCAGCTTAACTGTCAATTCTGGCAATTTGTCTACAAGAAATTAACATTAGATAGTTGAATTGAGTTAAGATTGAAACGCTATTATTACATAAATTATAATAAACAAAATTCCACCTGATTTGATTAAACCTAACATTTAAATTAGCTTAAAACTCTACTTAAATATAAATGAATGTACTTCAACTTACTATTGCTTGTTGGTTGTGTAATGTAAATAAACA
Organism: Matsumurasca onukii; assembly: GCA_018831715.1. Taxonomy (NCBI): domain Eukaryota; kingdom Metazoa; phylum Arthropoda; class Insecta; order Hemiptera; family Cicadellidae; genus Matsumurasca; species Matsumurasca onukii. The sequence continues at coordinate 54,767,950 of CM032060.1, forward strand.
AACTTACAATAACTTTGTAGTGAGTAATGTTTGAAGTTAATTACATGAAGTGATAAAATATTAGGTTAACAAATTATATTAAATTAAGTGCATATTGCTGTACGATGTTGATAGTTTTACACGGAATAAAACTACTTTAATAGAATTATGAATATTTCCTAATGGAGTTTTATAGTTGTTCATCAACATATAATCGCATATTTGTCCTTTTAATTTATTACACTGGCTTACCTCTCTCTCCCTTCCTCTTTAAAACTAATGATAAAGTTAAAATTTTCAATTTTAGATATAAAATACTGTTTTTCTTTAAAGGAAAAACAATTTCCAAAAAAATGTTCAGAGCTTTTGCTTAAACGATTTTGGTCGTAATAGAATAAGTTTTTTTATGATTTGAGCAAATCTATAAACTGTTACTTAATATAGTCATCTTAAACCAACAATTAATATTAAAATATAAAATGTATTTAAAACTATTCACCTACTTATGCAAACTTTGAGGTATGTTTTCTAAGCAAATTAAAGTTTGAAAACAAACCTCAAGTCAAATTAGTCCAGGCAACGAAAAGGTATAGAGTGAACACAATTTTGACTTCGGAACTTCGTTTAGACTAGTAAGGAACATAGTTAGGTGAATATGTCAAAAGTTGCCTCCGTATCCTTTAAGCCGGCGGAGGATAAAGTGTCTACATGAACCACTTTTTGGTTTGTTGCTTATATCTCCAAAACAGTGAGTTCTAAGGGCCCCATACACTACGTTCCTGGACCGCGGTCCTGGCACGTCTCGCGTCGAAACAGTCCAAAACCGATAGTGTGTGGGCGATTTCGAGCCGAGCCGATCCAAGACAGTCCAGTCCGCGCCGGGATCGTGAAGGGCCTTCAACGACGCAAACAATTATACAAAACGAAAGCTGATAAAATTTGGTTCAAGCCCTATGTTTGAAGTTTTCTAATATCTTGTATAGTTTTTGAGACATCAGCTCTCAAAGGTCTGTAATTAGGAAAATATGACTAGGAAACGGTGAAAAATTGAAACATACGTTAGTCGACAATTGATGCACAATTTCATATTTTACGCTTAATATTAGACATCCTTGTAATTCGAAAGAAAATAGGTACAAAAGAAAAGCAGTACAGAGGGTGGAAATTTAGTTTCCTAGAATTCTATTGTGACCGAAATTTATCTTTAGATGAATCTTTCACGAGCTACCTTATCAAAAAAGCAAAATTACAGACTTTGAGAGAGAACTCAAAACTGTACAAGATATCCGGAACCTTGAATAAACTACTTGTAGCAAATTTAATCAGCTTTCATTTTGTTTCCGTATTCAAAAAGCATAGTTTTCGAGATGTATAAAAAAAAACTAAAAAATGGTACCTTTAGACACCCTCTCCTCCACCGGCTCAAAGGCTAAGGGCGGGGATATCTTCACCTCCTAATTAAACCAATCAAAGTTACGAAGTAAAAAATTGTGTTCCATTCATTTCCTCTATACCTTTTTTCGAGCATTCGTTGCCTGGACTGAATGCGACGCAATGAAATACAATTTCCTGTCATACAAAAGACTCGGCGTGTAAGTTTATTCTGTAAAGAGGGGTCGGCGATGCTGTTTGTACAATGCTGTCATTGTCCTCATGGACCTACTTCATTATTCACTTTCCACGTCTTTTGTTTCAGAAAATGACTTTTATATGGAAATTTCCTTTGTTCAACGCAACAACCTCTAGAAACTTCTACTATTTAAAAAAAGGTGTCACAGCTATAAATAGTAATTATTCTGGATTACACCACGTCGAAAATTATGATATTATTGAGATATTACGGTCTCGAAGTACCGAGGAGTACCATCTTCAGTCACTGATTGGCTGAACCCGAGCTAGTTGCTGTCTGCTATTCTATTGGTGACAGGGCTGCAAACCGTCCATTGGAGCAAGTAGCTCAGTTTCAGCAAATTAGGGACTGAAGATGGTGCTCCCCAGCGAGACCGAAATATCCCAAACTTATTGTTATGATGTTTTGACGCGATGTGAACTGGAAGAAATAGATTATAGTTGTGAAACTATTTTCGAAGCGTTACGTTTACAAGAGGTGTGATTGTTTTATGGTTTACATTTCATGATAGGCAACCAGTTGAAATTTAAGAAGTCAGTTGTCAGAATAATGTTCCTCACACTCTTTAAAATAACAAAGACTATCGTCCTTATACAGTTTACACAAGTTGAGAACACCCACATAAACAACAAAGTTTGTGCGAGGGCGCCAGTTCTACAGTTGAATATCATAAATAACTATTTATACTTGTAGCCTAATTCGAATCATAAGTTTCTAATTAGTATAAGATATATCCACACTAGCTTTTCAACAATTGCTTGTTCGTACTTTGTCTAACTATGTTTATATACCTAAATTTGTTTAAACGCTAAATAGCTAACTTGTTACGAAAAAATTTGAAGACAAAATGTTCGAACCAAACCGGGAGTCGAATTTGGGTCTCTCATTTGCCTGGTGATTATGCTGACCACTTCACCATTCGACCCACCAATTTATGTTTTCAAATTTAGATAAGTACTTAAATCTGAATGTTTATCCGAAATATTTGACTGTCAAACGCGGCTTTAAATCAAGCTGGAAATATTACAAACAGAATTTAAATACTATGTCAAATGACTTATTATAGATCTTAATTTGTATAAACGATAAATAGCTTGTTTATAACTAAAGAAATTTGAGGTCAAAATGATTGAAACCGAATCGGAACTCACATTATAGCAGATAAAATATTTTAAAACTACAGTACAAGGTATCTTGAATCAAGTTGACTCAGTACGTTAAACTTGAGCTGTGCCGAAAATCTTAACCTTACAACCTAGTGATGAGCTATAGATGTTAGATTGAGGGGATCAAGTGGTCAGGGACTGGTTACCCTTATGCACGTCTGCCTCGTCTGTTGGGCATATTGCGCTACCACCGGAATGAAAGGAAGTCTGGATTCAGGAGAGGAATGGGACTGGGTTTGGCTGACCAGACAATCATGAGAGGGTGCGACAAGCAAGCCCGCTGACAACCACTTAGGGGACTCTAACCCCCAAGACATGGAGAGCCTTGCCAACACTCGGAGGACCGTTCCCCCCAAGATTATGGCAAGCCTCTTGGTATCTTGAATCAAGTTGACTCAGTACGTTAAACTTGAGCTGTGCCGAAAATCTTAACCTTACAACCTAGTGATGAGCTATACTACGAGCATTTTAAATGTTTACTTTCAGTAGTTATCTGTGTATATGTTTCAAAATTAAGCTGTTTTCACATTGAAGTCTACAAGCTACGAGTATATCGGGAATCGGTAATGTGGTGCTGAGAACTGCCATGTGTGGAAAGTTATCTACTCTCTCACCCAAACAGCGCCTCTGGAACAGATTTAACCCTTCTTTCAAACACAACATACAGTACTTAGAGAGTTCCGCGGTACTCATGTAAATACTGCTGCGTAACACCGCTCACTGAGTACTGCTTGAGTTGTGAGGAATATTTAGAAATGCCTCTTCATGGTTTCTCGCTTGAGTAAAATGTGTGCGATTTTCGGTTCCCGATACGTGTATGCATTTTTGCAAATAATATGTACAGGTATTCTTCTTAAGTTGTATTGCAGGTCTTAAGCTATGGTTTCCTAGGAAAGCGTTGACCGCTATATTACGGCCGTAAACAACTTTTGACATGTTGTTTATTTTAGTTGTCAAATCTGGTTTACCTATATAGCAATGGATAAGCTAGACTTTTGTTTACCCTTAACTAGTTTTCACCGCTACTTTACGTCCACCGTTCTTTAGAAAACCACTCTCATCTGATCGCATTGAAAACAAAACTCACCGTCCTATTACGGCCGTAATGTAGTGGTCACCGCTTTCTAGGAAAACATAGCATTAAAGATTTGTTTAACCAGATGCACATTGTTGCGTATTTTCTTTCTGTTTTATTTTTATTCAACCTTTTAAATAATCATATTTTTAACTAAAGCTAAATATATTTCTTCAATTCAAACCATATGTTTTCTAAAAACTTTCAAAACTATTAGTTAGCAGTTGCCGTAGTGATTAATAAACATTATAATTTGTTGTTGTGAGTGTGTGAACATCTAACTGAATCTAAAGTGCACTCCAAGAAGAAATAAACTCTCGAGTTCATCAACAATCAGGTAAGAAAATTCTTCAATAACATTTAAGTATTATTTAATTTTATTCAAAGTTTATAAAAGATATACAGTCCATTCCATTGAAAACATAAATTTATTTGAGCTCATCAAATCTACCCCTCACACATGCTTAGACACCAAGGTTTGTTTGGTCATGTACAACAAATCGGTCGTTTCTACAGGTCTATTATTACATATACAAGGTGTCCAGTAATTAGGGGATCAAACTTCACCAGGTGATTTATCAAGTCTAAATAAACAAAAAATGTCCTACAGCACATAGTCCTATTTCGCTTAGTTTTCCGTCTGTCTGTCTGTGTTTTCACTAAATAATTTTTATCTCCGAGGCCAATTAAGTTATAAACTAAAAATTTGCACACTTGTTAGTATAATTAAAACCAATATGTTTTAAATTAAATTGACTAATTTTCCCTTTTGATTTAAAAATGGTGGCCATATTAAATATTTTTAAGTTTAATAGTTCAAAACCTTTAATCTTTACCTTTAGATATGCACATATTAAGAACATTTTTTAAGAACGAGCTTGAATTGATGTTGTAATCGCGATGTACGAAGACTGGCACTGTTCGTTATTGGTGGAGAGAGATGAAATTGATTTGTGGCTTATAATGCACACACTAGCTTCACATTCGACAACATGGTTCGCACCGAAGGACACTGATACATACTGAGGTCTGAAAAATACCAGTTTTAATTAGACCTCAGTATGTGTCAGAGTGTCCTTTAGGACGTACAATGTTGTCGAATGTGAAGTTAGTGTGTGCATTAAAAGCCACATCAATTTTACCTCAATGTTGAACAGTGCAAGTCCTCGTACATCGCAATTCCAACATCAACTCAAGATCATTCTCGAATGTTTTTATCGGAATACTCAGGATCTTTTTCTCCAAAAGCGCGGATTTGTCGCGAAGACACAATACACTTGTCCGTATCGAACATCATGCGTCTGTCACAAACAAGGACTACGCGCGTGTAACAACGCGTTTTAACGTCATCAGACTAAAACACAAATTGAATAAATGAACGGATGTAATAAGTACTGTTTGTGTACCGCGAGAGTGCGGCAGCGTCTACTTCCTGGTTTATCTGCATGATCAACTCACCTAGCAAACAAGCAGCACTTCCGCTCCGGCTGTCTGCCGCTAATACAATTTCCGGCTTCATTTTAAAAATACCTTCGCTAAGCTTTCATCAGTTTACAGCATCGATTTGTTATCACTGTTGCAGTTTGGAAATTCACAAACAGTAATGTCATCGTGATAATTGACTGATAGTTATAATATTTACTTGTATCATTTTTCAATTTTTATTCAAGAAAACAATGATTCTAAGAACATAAAAAATCTATTAAATGTTTCAATACGTTAACGTTATAGTTGAATTTAATCTGCGTCTTGGGAATTTTAACGTAGCCAAAATTATAAAGCCAGTTTTAAATAGTATTTCGAAGCTTCTGTTCAAAGGCAGGACTTTTCCATGGTTAATGATATGCTACCATTTCCATAAGTTTGTTTGAAAAAGACGCTTCAAGTAATTGTTTCCCTCGATGAAAGTGGACATCTCCGTAAGGTCTACTAGATAAATTCAAGTCGACAATTGAATGGAATTTGATTATTTCAACTAGGTGAATTTGCCCTAAAGACTTGAGCAACATAAAAGTGATAAAGAATGAAAAGTTAGGTGTAGGCCTACTATATTTTCGATTTTTACATTTAAGTCTGACATTAAAATACCGACCAAGCTATTTTAGTAATAAACGTTATTCATGTTAGTTTAAAAGTTCATAATAGTGGAGAGCAATTTGGTAAAAGAGAAACGGACTTTTCCTGCCACTTCTGGTGTAACACTACTCCTAACGTTTCGGGTAGTTAAAAACTCCACCCGTTAGGAGTACCTAGTTTTTCTTCGGAAGTGGCAGGAAAAGTCCGTTTCTTCTCTTTACCAAACTTTATTCATGCTTAAACATTATACATACAGCTTCATATAACCCACTGGATTAAAGAGAAATTCATTTGCATGATTTTGAAAATAAAAGTCCATTTAGGTTGAAATAAGCTTGTTAAACGAACTAAATCTAAGCAGAGTATCAACAAAATTGACTGCTGCGGTGGTTTGAAACAGTTATCTGTGGTGGATATAACTGTTACCAGCATACCACAACATTGCAACCACACCTTCCAAATCAACCAAAACATTCCTCTTCTATGCATAACATGCTGGTATTTGCCATTAACAGCATTTTATAATTATTTAGTTTGAAGCGTTTTGAGCTGCACATTTGTACTGCCAAAAAAATATAGTAATGATAACAATTATAGAATTTCCTTTGGAATGAGATATTCATGCCGTCAGCGGGGTTAGATCCAAGGACAAAAAGACTAATGATACATCACGTAAGCTTAGAACGTAGAAACAAATCATTTAAAGAATGAAACAAAGGGATATCTAATGGTTTAGCCAGGTTTGTATATTGGTTAACTGAATGACAAAGTACAAAGCCAAGGTTGTTTGATGGTCAGGTGATAGCTTTGAACAAAGACACTGGTTAATCAAATTAAATTCTCCCTTGCTCCACCGAGTAGTGTGTAGTGGTTAGCTTTTACTCCTCGACACCTCTTCGTGTCCTGCTTTGCTCTTTGTAAATGTACAACTCTTCCATAAAGTTCAATTTAATTTATTTACTTTTTATAATGTTTGACAAAGATGCAAACATTGCAAGCTCAAACGTTTTTAATGATACATGTGCAATATGATTTATAATTTCAAATTGTTTATTGCCGCAGAACTTTCATGCTAGCTTCGACCACACCTTTGCATCTTATATGATCACGGACATAACGAGGCTGCTAGCTTCACTCACAGCCAATTGCTTCGGCCTTTGATCTTAGAGAATCTAACCTGTAGAGTAAATACACCTACAAAGATAGTAAAAAAGTGTTGAAAACATGTTCAAAATGGGTTGGGTGCTCAATGGGCATACCATGGCCATGGGCTTACGGCATGAGCCTAATTTTTACAAAAGAAAAAGATAATAAACCAAACATTTAAAAGGTTGAAATAGTTGGACACACAACCATGGTGAAGAGTAATATGTATTGGACTATACAGTATAGGAGAGTCAGCACTGTGTAAAGACCAGCTGTGCACACAAACAAAGTCAGCAGAAGCAATTCCGTCTGCATTAATAATCAGCTGATATGGAATAAATGATGAGCTGACAGCCAATGTCGTGCACCCATCTTTATTATGAAAAGAAAACAATATCTTTCCATTTAGTGATATTGCTATAGTCCAAGATCCTACCTTTGGAACATAAATCTTTTATTGAACGAAGGTTGTTTCAATCTTGCTTAGTTGAATTATTCCCCATTAAGTATCATTGATGTTCCTAATCACACGTTATACACCGTTGTTATTTGGTACTTAACAAATGATATGGGTTTAGTCAGAACTAAAGTTGGTTCATATTTCAACTCTCACAGCAGCTCAAACGCCCAATGCTTATATTATCAACCGTCAACTGTATCAAAAATATCTAAATAGAAATATTTTCCCTAATATTATTGTCCGCAAGGTTGTTAAGCTTTCACCCCAAAAATGTCTTTTTGATTCTAGCTCATTTGCTCCTCGGCAGTGCCACGGTCATTGGTATTTTAAGCTCGTATCAAACAACTGCAATTTAAGACTTATTGATAAAGTATACTAATATGTGAGCACAAATTAACAGAAATGAAACGAATTAGTTGAATAACGGGACAAATGGTGTTAATCATGATAGTAGTGAGTCTCAAGCGTTTGACTGTACCAACCTCTACTGATTGGAAAGCTATGGTGTAAACTGCGTAAGAGATTGCCTTAACATTCAAAGCTCTGAAAGGTTTTGTACCGATAAATTAGTTTGACTGGTTACATTACTAGAAATAAAATTTACGTCACAATTCAAACATGAGTTGTCATATGATCTGAAGATGCGAGCTGAATACTTACTTACTTGAACATTTGAACTGAGACACCGACCTCTAAAGTGTATTTTGAGTGTGGGATGAAAGGTTGAGTATGATCAGTGTTTTGGTAGGTCTGTCTTGTTAAAAGATAGGGCCGACTGTTCCCTAGATTGGGTAGTGGAAAATGTCATTATTAAAATGTCACTTTAGTTAGTATTCTTACAGACTTTCAGGTATCAAAAAAATATGGACTAAATAATCTTTACGCTAAAAACAAACTCGTTTTATTTCGATGGGTATTCTTAAAGTCACTAAATAGTAGGCAATTAATTTTTGGTACTGATACAGAGTTGTGTAGATTAGATGAATATTCGTAGACCGTCAATTTCCATTGGGTTTCGCGCTTTCATCAACGATATTTTAGTTATTTACCTTAACAACATTGTCTTCCCAATATCCCAGTGTTCTTGAGATGATATTTAATTACGACCGCTAACATTATAACACAGAGAGCTGAAGATGGTGGTTGGGAGGGAGACATCACCATGGCAACGGTTGCTAGAGATCAGCAAACAGCTCCTCGGCTGCTCATTCTGTCCACCTGTTAACAGCGAACTGCAGCTTCTTTTATCTCTACCTGAGTTGAACTCGAGTTTTAATATCAACCCTTCTTTGAGCTGAGACTACGTATTTGATCTAGTCTTGATCAAAGTTGTTAGTCTTGGGGAAAACACGGTTTGATTTCTTAAGACGTGATAAATCGTGGTAATTTTTTGGTTGAGTGCATTTGTTTGGGGATCTCGCAATCTGTAATAATAAAAATTGTCGAAGTATTAGTAATTAAATATTTGTAGGCTACATAAAACCGAAATATTATTTATTAAAACACAAAACGGAAGGGTTTTAAGTACACTAGACTGAGTAGACCTGGCATTTGGCTGTCTAGCCAAGCCAATTTATTGGCAGTCCCTAATAGGACGTATTTTTAAGTAAAACACTCTATTCTCAAGTTTTCTTTTTCATTATTTAGATTCAAACTGGGTTACAATCTATGCTTGTGGACGTGGCTGTAGTCAGAGTTAGAAATATTACTGCGAACATTATCTATAGATTTTTTTTATTTAACAAGAACACCAGTGAGATGTTCCACAATAATATTTTAACATCAAAAATTTAACATCGCCAATAACAAACTTCAAACAAAGGGTTGTTAGTGTATTTACGAGTATATCTGTCCTATTTCATTAGCCACTGCACTAGTCTTGACTGCGGTATAACTGTAGCCAAGATGACAAGAAATTTAGTAATAGAAAATTTAAAGGATGCGTTATTTTATGAAATGCCGAATACAACGAGCATTTGTGTTGGCTATTTATGTTGGATTCAACATTTTAGTGTGTAACTATTGGGATCATTTGGGTACGTATACGCAAAGATCAACGGTAGAAGTTAAAGAAAACGGTAAAATTCGTCTTATTTAATCGAGTCAAAGTTATGACTACAAAATCCCCTCTATCACTCAACCTCGACCTTTACCTACCGTCACCGTCAAATTTAACTTTACAAATGTCACTTTAAAAATGTAAGTAGTGACTGCGGGGATCGAACCCGCGCCACCGGAGTGATGAGTTCCTCAGTGCGCGATACCAATCCACCACGGATCTACTAAATGTACCTTATACAGTATATATAGATTACCATAAATAATATAATCGAAATAAAATTAATCCTCTCTTAGGAAAGTTACAATAATTGCGATGATAGGAAAAGATTAAAGATTTATGGAAGGTTTTATCCAAGCACTCGAGATCTCTTGCTCTTATATTCTTAAGATCGCCTTGGGAGCCACTAATAGCTTTTTTCTTTATTTGTGCTCAAACAAGTCTCTCGTTCCCTCAGTCTCGGTTTGATTGGACAAAGATTGAACCAGCAATTACTACAGTTTATATCAAACTTCTTGTTTCTTAGGTCCAATCGTAATCTCTGGCGGGTATTGTTTTAAATTTTTGATTTTATGGTGTTGTGTGTAATGTTTAGCAAAGTGTTTTCAAAAGCTTGTGACGAATAAAATTATGTCAATTTTAGTAACACGTTAAGTACTAATATATTGTTACTGATAGTAAATAGTTTATTATACATAGCATTTTTCTGTTTGTGTTTCTTAAATATAAAATTATAAACCTTTATATTGGTGTTAGTTTTTTCCTGTAGCTATCATACAAATATATAGTTGACATAAATATTACGGTCAATTTTGTTGATAACTGGATGTTTGCTAGAATAATGTTACAAGAAACCGGTTTTGTGATTTTTTTACACTAACATCAACCACAACAAACACAACCAAACCAAACTTTAGTGCAGTGACATTAGAGTGTAAGATACAGGGTGATTTAAGGGGCTTTATGCAAAAACAATGAAAAGAAACCATAAACATGAATTTTTAGCCACATTTTGCAAAATTTATATCTTCAGAACCGTTCATAGGCTACATTTTAAAGTAAAAAATACAAAATGGCGGCTACCGGGGTAACGAAGAATTTTAGGACCCATGTTTATAGGATATGTTTTCATTGTTTTTGCATAAGGAACCCACCCTGAAATTTGCGCCCTATTTTAGAATCACCCTGTATAAGAGTAAATGAGTAAAATAATTTTTTAACTTTTAGAAAGAAAGGAAAAACACTTTTAGTTAAACAGTTAAAGCTGCAGGATACAGAGTAAAAGTAATAAAGAAGCGCTTTGTGAAAAATATAACAGGAAATTCAAGTAGCATTTATAAGATTTCACTTAAGGATTATGTCGAAATAAGCAGAGGTAAGGGGGAGTATCTTGTAGAAGCAAATGTTGATCATGCAGATAAGCCAGGAAGTCAACCGTGCTGCGCTCTCTCGGCAGATAAACAATGTACGGTACTTCCTCCAGTTTACCTAAGACGCAGGTAATTTTACAGAAAACATTTACTTCTCGAACACGAACGGCGATAAAACTGTATGAAATACTAACGAATTAACACATACGGGGTGAGTGTTTAATGTCTCACCCACTTTAACTTTGGAAAAAAGGAAATATTTTTAAACCCCTTAGGTAATGATTTTATATCAAAGTTTGTTTTGACGCATCTTTGCGTCACCCACACCCACCCAAAACTGAGGGGAGGGCCTGAATTTTTAAAAATACAACCCCCTTTAGGCATTTCAAAGAAAGGAAATTTAATACAAATTCAACGACGCAAAGGTAAATTTTTATCTCAACTCGTTTTTTTGTAACATTTGTTTAAATATTACAAAAAATCAGGTTTAAAATGCTACATTTCACACAAATTTTTTTAATGACAAATCTTTCTTTAAAATACTTTATGGATTATGTTATAAAGTTTTTGAAAAAAGATTACACAAAATTATTGAAATGTGACATTTTAAACTTTATTTCTTGTAATCTTTAAATAGATATTACAAAAAACGATTTATTTGCTTAACGTCGTTGAATTCGAATTAAAATTCCCTTTCTTTTGAGGTGCCACAAAAAGAGGTTTGTATTTAAAAGAATTGGGGCCTCACAGTGACGCAAAGTATCAAAACAAACTTCAGGGTCCAATAAAACATTCCCCTAGGGTTTTTAAAATATTCCCTTGTTCAAAAGTTGAGGTTGGAGAGGGACATTTAAAACTCACCCTGTATACGAAAACTAAGGTGTTTTGGCGGTGGATGACCGGTCGGCTTGCACTGATTGCATTTAGCTAATTTCTAATGTTTTGTGCTAAGTTTTACGTTACCTTTCACCTGAAGACGGGGTCAGATTCCAGATCCCGAAACGTCGTGTACTTTTTGCTCACTCAAAACCGATGGAAAACGTCTGTAATAATATTTTAACCTTAGGAATTAGTACAGTTCATAAAGTCATTGTAAATGGTTGTGTATAGGTTATGTCTCCTGTACGAACCCTTGTGTTAACAAAGCTTACACTACATTAGCGCTGGGTGTGAGTTTTCCCATGTCACCACTTACAGTAAATCTCTATGAGACGAGATACATGAGCTTACCATATGGGTTGGACCATACGCGTGGTACAACACCTTTGTAGTCATAGTCATTTATTTTCATCACATAACATCAATTCTACATTGATTGTGATTTTGTCAAGTTTCAGTACTTAAATTAAATATTTTGCATACACACATTAAGATAAAACACAATTTTGTAGATCCAAAGTTAAATATACGTCAAAATACATATTGTGTAAGCAAGCAAGAATATAATTTCAAAAAGAGTTTCGCAAACTCTGAGTTTTTTATGTGGACTATCCTGATGACCAAGTAAGGTACTCCGGAACACTATAAAACAGGATCAAGAAGAAAATTGAAGATACTTTGTTTGAAAGATTTAGAGAGGTCTCTCGCTTTTTCAGGTGGTTTGGTAGTTTATTAAAAGTTTGTGCAAGAGTACCGGTGTTTTTCGAAAAGGTTGTGCGATGACCAGGATATTGTGAAGAGTGGAGTTTCGAGTAAAATGTTGATGTGTGTGGCTTCTACAGGCAAGGGAGGGGGGAGTATTTCTAACTGCTTGAAAAGAGCTCTACAGGCTCCCTGAATAGTGATTTCGTCATGAGTCTTATGATGTTCTTTTGCATTTGAAAGACTTTATATATTATATTAAATATTATATTATACCATACGAGATATGCGACTGAAAATAAGCAAAATAAACCTCACGTAAGGTATGGAAACCAACTACGTGAGAAAGTGTCATTCTAGCATAGAAAGCTCCTACTGAGCTGGAAGTAATTTATTTATGTGGGTTGCAAGTTACTTGAGTCGATCTTTACACCAAGGAATCTTAAAAGAAGGCACAAGGTTATCTGGCAGATAAGAAGAATCGTAGCAGAATACATAACCCAAGACAGCTCTTCCCACTTTCGCACATTTGAACTGCAGAAATAATCTAAGATTGTCTGTCTCATGTTAATCAATATAATACACTCTATTCAAGCTCCGAAGACCACCTCCCCACCTTTGTTGAATGAGGTCAGGTCAAAATTAGACACCACCACTTCCGCTGACTTTTGATTTCGTGTTAAACGTATAGCAAACTGCAAATTAAAAGAAGACTTGACTATTAAAATGGAATTAAGTGACAACTATTAAGATTTAATGTAAACTTTAGTTTGTGATTCTGTGAGTATTGGAGGAGTCCACCCATATTACATGTACGTATTATACCTCGGTAACTCTTTGATCCATTTAAGTGGAACACACAAACTTAGAGTAAAAAATGAAGAACAGTTCATTTGTGCTTCCTCTTTTTGCATTCAGGTGTAAGGGAAGGGGTCATGTAGTACATCATTTTAAAACCCTTTCAGTCATGGCTAACACCAAAGTCAAATTATGCTGGTTTTAAGTCTTTGAAGATACAATTGTACCATAAGAACAGGAAACGCATTGAATAGAGCTAAAACATCTAGTGATAATAGTATCATTCAGTATATAATTTTACTGTACTGTGAACATTTGTAAACATGGATTGTCTGTTAATGAATTAATTCATAAACTGTTTAAGACCATATACTGACAATCTTTGTACTTGAAAATACACAACACACCCCTACGATCATGATCAGAGGTTTAGAAACATGTTATCTAAGAATTATCATACTAAGTAAAATATAATAAATTAGTCAGTGACTTTTTTCAACGGTGACAGCCAGTTTCACAACTTTACGAAGCTCCAAGTTCGCGATAAGTATCCGGTATGTACATACTGGAGTAGACAGAATACTTAATCAGTATTCAGTGCTTGCCATGCCGCGATCAGTGGATCTAATATTCACTCACTGTATACTTTACAACACAGTGTGAGTTGATCATTCGAACCTATAATTAATATTAGACAACTGTGGTCTTTAGAGGATTACCTATTCGATATGGGTGAAATCATACATGTGTGATGGAACAAAACATTTAAATATAAACACCGCCTTGTCGGACCACATTGAACTGAACTTTGGTGTTCCTCAGGGGCCTGTTTTAGGATCTGCTGTTCAATATGCAGATACTAATTCATCGTAACTGAACTTATGGACTGCAAAGCAAGACATAAATTCTTTTACACATAAAAATATGTTGGTTAATTCTTTGGATGTCTAAAATATTTTAATTTTATACTAGCCTTCGGCCAGCTGGGGTCTTCACCCCCAGACCCTTACTTCGGCCTCTCGGTTTGGGTATTCACTTCGCTAATTACTATAGATTTGAGAGTTGAAACTTATACACTGTTATTGTTATTATTTGTTGATGTTTACATTTACAGCAGCTGGGCATTTTTAATACTTTGCCCATATGTTTTATCTCAAGTAAATTTAAATTCTTAACATACGAATCGTTTGTCCACGCATAACTCTTCTTAGAGGTAATTTAATATGTCGAATGATATCTCTAATGAAAGAGCATGGTTCACCGAGTGTTCTTAGACCAAAACGTTTATCTCAATTAGAACCTGAGATATGGCAGGACAAAACTAAGAAAACATGGGAAAAAGCCTTTTTTGAGTGTAACTTGAGAAGGGCGAAAGTTAAGCGATTTTTGATGTTTGATGACGAATCTATGCATAAATACCTTTCATTAAAAAAATGAAGACAGTCGGCCTGATAGAACGGTTGTATTGACTGCCGTTAGATTTTCATCAATTCTTTTAATATATAGATACTTTGTATTAAACAGGAAATCGTCCACTCAGGGTTACTATCAGTAATAAAAAAAAGCACTTTGAAATATAACAGGAAATTCAAGTAGCATTTATAAGATTTCACTTGGGATTATGTCGAAAATATGAAATAAACGAGAGGCAGGGGAGGGTAATAACAATGTTGATCATGCAGATAAGCCAGGAATCAACCGTATCGCATCTAAACAGATATAAACCATGTTACAGTACTTCTCCAATTTTACCTAAGAACATGGTAATTTTGGCATTGCGACACAATTTAACAATAAAACATATGAAAATACTACATTGTAAATAAACCAATAATTTAGAGCAAAACTTTTTACTTTAATTCTTTAACACTTCCCTAGAAAATTTCATAAACTTACTCCTACTCACAACACCATTTAGTAAACAGGATATTTGTTCGCATGAAGTCTGAGCATTTCTCTTGTGTTGAGGTTTGTATTTTATAAGCTTCTCACTAATTTTCTCTCTGATGAAGTGGTACTTTACATCTATGTTTTGCTTCTAAATGGTGAAAATTTAATGTCGCAGACTGATTGCACTTTTATTATCAGAACATAATACAGTGGGCTCTGATTGGCTGTTTTCATAAGTTCATTTGCGAGTCCATCCAAATTGCCTCTTGAGCGGCACCACTTACAGCCATATACTCAGCCTCAGTAGTTGACAATGCTACTGTTTTCTGTTTCTTTGAGTTCCACGTTACTGCCCGTTGCATTGTAAAACACATATCGGTTGTAGATCTTCTGTCATCCTCACTACTGGCCCAATCTGCGTCACTAAATCGATTATGTTTCCTTGCCCTTCTTTTGTATACAGCAGCTTTGCGACGTTCCCTTCAATAAAGTAGGATATGTTTGACTGCCATCAATGTGCCTTTCAGGATTCTGGTTGTACCGACTCACTTCACCTACTGCATCATGTCTGGTCTTGTCACCTGCGCGGCAAATAACAAACTCCTACAGCTTGTTGGTAGGAACAACTTTCATTTCATCACGTTCCTTTTCAGTTTTTGGGCACATTTCCTTGGTCAACTTCTGGTTTGAATCCAGAGGTGTTTTGACTGGATTACACTCATTCATTTTAAAGCGACTTAACAGATCTTTTACATAAAGTTCCTGATCAATCCACAGTTTTCCTTTTCTCTGTCTCTAGTGATTTGCATACCAAGTACAAATCTTGCTTCTCCCATATCTTATCAAAAGTTTCCATTAATTTTCCTTTTAGGCGCGCTTTCAAGATTTTGTCATTTGAAAATATTAACAAGTCATCCACGTATATTGCCAATCAAAATACTTTCTCGAGGTTAATATAGTAAACACATTGGTCATTTGAAGATTGTTGCATGCCAAAGGTTTTCAAGCTCGAATCAAGATGTTTATTCCAATCCTACTAGCTTGTTTGAGCCCATACAAAGATTTTTAAGCCGACAAACTTGATTTGATGTCTTAAAACCTTCTGGTTGTGTCATATAAATTTCATCTTCAGATTTTCCTTGGAGAAAAGCTGTCACAGCATCCATCTGATCAATGTCTAGATCAGTTTCACTGCCAATGAAAGTAGGAATCTAATCGTATCATATCGCACAACCGGCGAATAAGTTTCTTCGTAATCTATACCTTTTCTTTGAGCATAACCTTTGATGACCAGGCGAGCGTAGGCAAACCATCGCTGCCTCTTTTTAAATACCCACTTGCAGTCATAGGGGTTTACCATTAGGTAAATCTGTCAACTCCATGTCGATTGTGAATCAAAGAATCATACTCTTCTTCCATTGCCTGTTTCCAAGCAGGCGCATATATTCCAAAAGCCTCTTTCACAGTTGTTGGATCAACCACACTAGCTGTGTTGGCATGATAAGTTCGAAATCTTCAAAATTCACTTGTTTTCTTTCTCTTTTTGATCTTCTCAACTCAGAATTTACATCTTTCTGAACATTTTCCTCTACCGGTTCCTCAACATCGATGACTTGGAAATCTGGCAGTCTACTATTATCTTGTAGCTCAACTTCAACCACGTGTGGCTCAACAATGCTTTTCATCTTGGGAAACAAAAAACTCTCTATCTCCATGATTCCCTCTCATTTTTATCCAATTGGTTGTCCTCAAAAAACCTAACATCTCTGCTTACTTTGAACTCATGAGTTACTGGATTGTAGAGACGGTATCCTTTGGAGTTTTCACAGTACCCTATCATTATGCACTCTTCTGATTTGAAATCAAACTTCTTTCTTTTGTGCTTTGGCACATGAACCATTGCTTGACATCCAAATACTCTCAAAAATTTTAGATTAGGTTTTTTACCACTCCAAGCTTCTTCTGGCGTCTTACCTATCAAACCATTACAAGAAGATCTATTAATCAAAAATGCTGCTGTGTTGATTGTTTCAGCCCAAAATTTCTTTTGTAACCCTGAGTCAAATAATAAACATCTTGCCTTTTCAACAAGCGTCCTATTCATTCTTTCCGCCTTTCCATTTTGCTCTGGCGTGTAAGGAATTGTTGTTTCATGTTTTATTCCACATTCCTTAAGATATTTAGTCATTTCTTGATTGCAGTATTCTCCTCCATTATCAGTACGTAGTGATTTAATTCGTTCTCCACTCTGAGTTTCAACTAAATTCTTAAACTCCTTAAACTTTCCAGTCACTGAATCTTTATTCTTCAAAAAATATACAAACACCTTTCTTGAAAAATCATCTAAAATGTTAGACATATTTTGAACCTGCAAATGAGGGGATTTCCATCGGGCCACATAAATCAGAATGAACAAGCTCTAGTACCTTAGAAGAACGATTTTCACTTTCTGTAAACGGTAGTCTTGTCTGTTTTCCTTTCAGGCACGTTGTGCAAAATCTATCTTCAACATGCCCTAAGTCGTCCAGCCCATAAACATCACCCTTTTTCATTCTGTTCAAGTATACTGAGTTAATGTGGCCCAACCGCCTATGCCATAAATCCAACCTATCTCTTGCATTGGCAATGAAATTCACTTCCCTTTTATTGGAGCTTCCAGTACTATGTTCCATGGTGTCTAATTTGAAGGTGTCATTGATCAAACTTGCCGAAGCTACTAGCTCTTTACTTTCATTATAAATTTTACATCCACTGGAATTGAAAACCACTGTCTTCCCCTTTTTTACCATTTGACTTACTGATAAAAGATTAGTACACAGTCCTGGTACAAACAATACATCCTTTACTTCAACATTTTCTTGTTTTCCATCTACCAGGAACCAGTATCTCCAACACTGTCAACAGGCAACATGGTGTTGTTGGCTGTTTTGCATTTGAAACTGTCGAGACCCGTGAGTTTTGCAACCTGCCTCATACACGTGAGGCTGAAGCTCCTGAATCAATGTACCAGTTTTCATTGCTTATTTTGTTTACAGAAAATGTTGTACATAACGAGCTAGGATCTCTTTGATGCAATAACTTCATCTGACTTTGAATCCTTTTCGACCATTTTCACTCTACAAAACTTGGCAATATGCCCAAAGTTTCCACAGTTATAACATTTAGGGCCTCTATTAAATTTTGAATTACTCACTTTGCTGCTGTTTCCATAAAATGATATCTCCTTTTCATTAGTCATATTTACATCTTTTACATCTTGCAACAACTTAGTTTTTATTGCATCTCCAGTAATCTTAACACCTGAGCTTTCAAGCCCCATTATCATTGGGTTATAACTTTCTGGCAAACCAGCCAACAATATGGTCCCAACCCATTCTTCACTTACTTTATGTTTGATAAGTTATGCGCGGTTGTTATGATCCTATTTACATAATCTTCTACAGAACTACATTCATTGAGTTTGAAAACCAATATTCTTAACAAGCCGACTCTTCGCGTTAAACCGGAATCATCAAATGCCTTTTCAAGTTCTTCCAAACTTCACTAGCAGTTTTTGCAGACAAGACATGTACAAAATTTATCGGCTCAATCAACAAAATTAGTTTAGATTTAGCTTTTTTATTTATTTTATTCGCGTCATTTTCTTTACCTGTAATGCAGTCCCATAGTTCTTCATGTTCCAAATACGCTTGTACAGCAAACTTCAAGTTGCATAGTTTTCCCTACCTTTCAACTTTTCAATTTGAAATAGAGCTCCCAAAAGACATTTCAAGTTTTACTGACAAAACTAACTAAACACAATGGAAAACATGGTCATTATAACCTGTAATTAAGTAACATTTTAGGACAAAACTTGCTTTAATTAGCACAACTTCTCTACAAAATCAACATAAAACATAAACAATAGTACAACTGTAAATAAACCAATAATGAGCAGCTGTCATTTTCTTTAAATTAATTCAAGAATAACAAGAATGCTTACATACAACGGATTGAGTTAATGTCTCACCCGCTATTTTTTGAGAAAAAGGAAATATTTTTTAAATACCATAGTAATGATTTTATATTATTGTAAAGTTTGTTTGACGTACTCAAATCTGCCCAACAAAAACCAGGGAGATTGATCCCAGGATTTTAAGTACAAACCTTAACTGGCGGCATTTCAAAAAGAAAGGAATTTAATACAAGTCCAACGACGCAAAAGGTAAACTTTTATCTCAACTCGTTTTTTTTGTAACATTTGTTTAAATATTACAAAAAAAATCATGTTCAAATTCCACATTCAACAACATTTTTTTAATGACAAATCTTTCTTTAAAAATATTGCATGGGATTATGTTAATAATTTTGTGATTTTGTTTCGAACGATTTTTTCAAAAGATTGTCAAACAAATTGTGTTTGTGACTCAGAGCGATACAAGCATAGCTGCTGTAATCTTTAAATAGATATTACAAAAAAATTAATTTATTTGCTTAACGTCGTTGAATTCAATTATAATTCTTTCTTTTGAGGGTACAAAGAGGTTTGTATTTAAAAAAAATTGAGCCTCCCCTCCAGTTTTATGGGATAATGCAAAGTATGTCAAAAAAACAAACTTCAGGTCTTAATAAATTCCCCTAGGTTTTTTTTTTAAAACATTCCCTTGTTCAAAATTTGAGGGTTGGGAAGACCGTTTCAAAATCACTCTGTATTGCGAAAACTAGGTGTTTTGGCGGTATGACCGGTCGGCTTGCACTGAAGTGCACATTTAGCTAATTTCTAATGCTAAGTTTTACGTTACAGCACCTGAAGACGAGTTAGATTTAGATTCCGAAACGTCGTGTACTTTTTTTGTTCACTCAAAAAACATGGAAAAGCATCTGTAATAATATTTTAACCTTATGAATTAGTACAGTTCATAAATTCATTGTAATGGTTGTGTCTCCTGTACAGATGTTACATATAGGTTTATGCTTATTAATCTGTGTGTTAATACTTAGCCATGAATCATATGTTGCTCTTATTTGTGTTTACTAACAATGTAAACAAAGTAGTCAATATGTTTTGTTAATCTAATAAATGGTTGACCCACATAACTGGCAGTAGATAATTTAAATAAGTCTTAAGAACATCTAACATGGTATGGAATTTTGTTTATCACTTAAATGGAACTTAATATTGTTTAAGTTGTTTATCAAAGTAATTGTTTTTTAATTTTTGTATAAACCTAATTAATACAATGGAGTCTTTAAAAAAACCAAATGAGATGAGCTTTAGAAACCCTAGCGAAAACTGGAAAAATGGAAGCAGGCATGTGTACTATAGGCTTTTAAGGAAGCGAGGAAGATAAGTATAAGTAACTGTTCACTAAATCTCATACGAGATGAAGGAGTGAACACATTTAAATTTGAAGGTGACAAAAGTAAAGAAAACTTATAATGATGTAATGAATAAGTT
>CM032060.1:54788716-54803308 GCA_018831715.1 Matsumurasca onukii
CAGCAATCTTCTTTCTTTGGCAAACCAATCATAATCTATTTGTTCTAATAATCAAATTTCCGAGCCCAATTTTAGTAATTGTTTGGTCTTAGCAAAGAACACATGAGCATTTGTAAGAATGAAGATATGTGTACTCTGTACTGTCATATTTGTTTTCTGTTCATTCATTGCTCAAGAGCAGTTGACAAGCTGAATGTTGCCAGCTCCAAAGAGAAACCAAATGGTTAAGAGGAAAGACATATAAAACTATAACATTATGTGTAAAATTTGAATTCAAGTCGATCCAAGAAGCACCGCTTTTGGCTATTTTAGCATAAAAGTAACTTGTTACCGCTTAATTGTAACGATTATCCATTACTAGTTACTGTCAAACTGTAACGATTAGATTACAAAGTTATCAGAAAAGGTAAACAATTTCTAATTTTTAATCATTACTCCCAAGTCTGATTATTGCCCATGCACATAAAAATGTCTACAGCTAGCTAAACTTGAATAATGATTGAATGAATTGTGTTGATATGAATGAAGTTTGTTGAGTAATTTTGTATTTGACACGACTGTCACATTTGTAGCACATCAGTTCGTCTACTTTCATATCCTTCTGAAACAACATGATTTGACATTATTTGTTAATCTGTCTTTTATTGTGAGCAATTCATCCAGCCACAGCTTGCAAGTGTTTGGGCTGAGAATAACTCAAACTTAAAGTTACATAATGATTACATGATAAACTTATGCTTCTGATAAGCAGAAAAATCACGTTATGCAAATGAAAATTAATGTATAATTACAAATTAAATGTTAAAATGAGATATCAGCCAGATGATTGAATCTTGTCAGCTGATTCAATCAATGTTGCTTGGTCAGAAAGTTATATATTGTAATAACCACTGTATCTGCACACAATCTAATCTGAAAAAGCTTACATTTTTAGTTGTTTAGGTCTTAAATACTTATTTTACATTGGATTTTGATTCTGTTCTCGTTAAAACAACAAATTGACAAAGTTTGAAATAGGAAATAAATACTAATAGTTAATCAAGTACATGCATTAGTCCGAGTTTGAGCATTAGCCATGAGCTTGACTGATCTAAATAAATTTGTACACTTCTGAACTATCGAATGATTTCAATATGAGATAATATGAAGTGATTTACTTACAGTAGATAACAATCAATCTTTTATGCTTACATATATAACAATGAAACAGAAAGAACAACATTTTGCAATAAAATTTGAACACATCTCAATTTGCTTTCACTTTGAGCGTTAATCCAACTTAACATTACTTAATCAAACTTAAGTTACATTAATTACGAATACATGAAAACCGGTTTTGGCTGACTAAGAGAAAAGAAAGGACTGACTGTGAGGTCAAATATTTTAACCAACTCTCCTGACCATCTCAGCTGTTTTGCTGGTTAAAGTGCTTGTAGTTTATAGATACTTGAAAAAGTGTCCTCCAGCCTATATAAACACTTATCAAATGTCACTTAGTAAAATGTTAGTGACTCCAGTGCTTGTACCAAACAACTGAATAGAATAGAATAGTTTATTGGCCACAAGATATTTCACACAAACATCACTAAATCACTATTTGAGATGCCACCACTCTCATGAGGGTATTTTAAGGCAATATGTGGTGAAGGATGAGTGTGATGAGTGGTAGTAATGAGTTATGAGGTGTAGTCTTGTTACAAACTATGAAACTAAGGCCGACTCTTCCTTAGAATGGGTCATTAATTAATAGCCCAATGACCAATGGAAATACAAGGACCATCGGCTTAACGTGACTTCCGAACCACGCAGGTGATGGTCTGATATGTCTAAACGATGGTGAGAGTTGATGCGAGTATCATCAGATGATCACTGAGACTATCTGAGCCGCTTTAGACCTATATCATCCTCAAAACCTGACCTCCATGAAGCTGGATCACAAGACCACGCCACGAGTCCCAGTCTATACATAGGCATGTCAAAATAAACAAGGTTTCCGTAGCTTAACTTATAAGAAATCTTCTTCTTTCCATCGTTTGTTTAAAAAGTCATTTACAGAATAAAAGGCTTGATTTAACAAAAACTTATTGATTTTGTTCTTAAAATCAGGTTACTCCAACTGTCTTAGCCTAAAACTGACTATGATTTCAGCACTGTGCTTGTACTCAATGGTGTTCATGAGATTCGCTTGGAAGGTCCAGCCGAGAAACATGCTGTTGTTTGCTTGTCACTTCACCTAATGAAACGCTCAGCTCGCCAAGGCACTCGCTTCCTCAACTACCACTACTTGGGCAACAAGGAGAGTGTGAAATCCGACAAGCCAGTTGACAGTTCCAAACAGGGAAGTTAATCGAATAAACATGTTAACCGTACAAACCGATTTCTTAGAACTCCTGAACTCTAGTTAAAGGTGTTTAGGAACATTGAACGATAAGGGATGTGTAATAGGGATTTGAATTTGCAGTAAAATACTTTTATACTTGAACTCAAATAATGATCTGGGATAGTATTCAAGGGAAACTGGGTTTACAATGTTTATATTATTTCAGGATGTGTGTACACACTCCAATCATGGTGTGGTGATTTAACTCAGGTATAGAATAAACAATATTTGTAAACTCCAACCTAGATCTGATCTGAATGGCTGTTAAAAAACTCAAAAAAAATGTGTTCAATCATTTAGCTTTATTAAGGTGTTATAAAAACATTAGTGAAGTAAGACTATTCATACTCAAATTTGTATTGTTATTACATACTTTTTTTTTTTTTTCTTAAAAGTATCATAATTTTACCAATTTACTTGCTCTTTACTTTAAATACGTAATAATCCAACTAGTGACAAAACCAACGCATATTTACTAAGATTCAAATAGAACATTTTGAAGTTATTAGTATTTATTTGGACACTATATTACACCTCAGCTATAAGTTTTGGCAATTGGAAAGTGAGTAGAAACTGAATCTACGTTGAACATTTCAATTGTAATAAGATGTACCGGTAACTGAAATTGTCCATTTAAAACTACAACATTGGACTAGCCTTTATAGAAGTTTTAGTTTAATGTGGGCACTTCTCAATTGTTATTATTGTTAATTGTTATTACACCTTATTTTTCTTCAAGGGAGATAATACTACCTGACGACGGTTACTCCTGTATCTTGTTTTATTTTCTGTTTAGTGAAACTGACCAATTAAAACTGCAGTCTTTAAGACGGTTGTTAAGTTTTAAATATATATATTCAAGTCAATTGATCACAAATATACTGGCCCTACTGTTTTAATCCTGAAAACAATCATAACCTTTTATCGAACTTCCAACAACTTTCAGTAAATATTATGATACAAAATGGTTAAATAGCTCAAATAGTCTTACGTTTCACAAAACAGCATTTCAAAATAGTAAAACTGTACACAAATGCCAAAAATTAAAATAAATCACACGATTTACTAAATGCTGAAGCATTTACTATTTACAAATAGGAAGCGAATTATAGTATGTACCATGTTTCAACTTCTAAATCAATATTTTACTCAAATTATTAAAGTTTTTAGTTTAAGATCCAACATAGGGATTTTAACAAGGTATGCAACATTAATATATAAAAACATTTCAACAGGCAAAACATTAAAAGGTTACAAATTTTAACCAACTCTCCTGACCACCTCAGCTGTTTCCTTAAGCTGGTTAAAGTGCTTGTAAAGTTTATAGATACTTAAAAAGTGTCCTCCAGCCTATATAAACACTTATCAAATGTCACTTAGGAAAATGTTAGTGACCACTCCAGTGAATAGAATAGAATAGTTATATTTATTAAGATATTTCACACAAACATCACTAAATCACTATTTGAGATGCCGACCACTCTCATGAGGGTATTTTAAGGCAAATATGTGGTGAAGGATGAGTGTGATGAGTGGTAGTAATGAGTTATGAGGTGTAGTCTTGTTACAAACTATGAAACTAAGGCCGACTCTTCCTTAGAATGGGTCATTAATTAATAGCCCAATGACCAATGGAAATACAAGGACCATCGGCTTAACGCGGACTTCTCGAACCACGCAGGTGATGGTCTGATATGTCTAAACGATGGTGAGAGTTGATGCAGTATCATCAGATGATCACTGAGACTATCTGAGCCGCGACCTATATCATCCTCAAAACCTGACCTCCATGAAGCTGGATCACAAGACCACGCCACAGTCCCAGTCTATACATAGGCATGTCAAAATAAACAAGGTTTCCGTAGCTTAACTTATAAGAAATCTTCTTCTTTCCATCGTTTGTTTAAAAAGTCATTTACAGAATAAAAGGCTTGATTTAACAAAACTTATTGATTTTGTTCTTAAAATCAGGTTACTCCAACTGTCTTAGCCTAAAACTGACTATGATTTCAGCACTGTGCTTGTACTCAATGGTGTTCATGAGATTCGCTTGGAAGGTCCAGCCGAAACATGCTGTTGTTTGCTTGTCACTTCCGAATGAAACGGCTCAGCTCGCCAAGGCACTCGCTTCCTCAACTACCACTACTTGGGCAACAAGGAGAGTGTGAAATCCGACAAGCCAGTTGACAGTTCCAAACAGGGAAGTTAATCGAATAAACATGTTAACCGACAAACCGATTTCTTAGAACTCCTGAACTCTAGTTAAAGGTGTTTAGGAACATTGAACGATAAGGATGTGTAATAGGGATTTGAATTTGCAGTAAAATACTTCTTTTTATACTTTAACTCAAATAATGATCTGGGATAGTATTCAAGGAAACTGGGTTTACAATGTTTATATTATTTCAGGATGTGTGTACACACTCCAATCATGGTGTGGTGATTTAACTCAGGTATAGAATAAACAATATTTGTAAACTCCAACCTAGATCTGATCTGAATGGCTGTTAAAAAACTCAAAAGAAAATGTGTTCAATCATTTAGCTTTATTAAGGTGTTATAAAAACATTAGTGAAGTAAGACTATTCATACTCAAATTTGTATTGTTATTACATAAACTTACTTTTTGTTTTATTTTTCTTAAAAGTGATCATAATTTTACCAATTTACTTGCTCTTTACTTTAAATAATGTAATAATCCAACTAGTGACAAAACAAACGTGCATATTTACTAAGATTCAAATAGAACATTTTGAAGTTATTAGTATTTATTTGGACACTATATTACACCTCACGCTATAAGTTTTGGCAATTGGAAAGTGAGTAGAAACTGAATCTACGTTGAACATTTCAATTGTAATAAGATGTACCGGTAACTGAAATTGTCCATTTAAAACTACAACATTGGACTAGCCTTTATAGAAGTTTTAGTTTAATGTGGGCACTTCTCAATTGTTATTATTGTTAATTGTTATTACACCTTATTTTTCTTCAAGGGAGATAATACTACCTGACGACGTGTTACTCCTGTATCTTGTTTTATTTTCTGTTTAGTGAAACTGACCAATTAAAACTGCAGTCTTTAAGACGGTTGTTAAGTTTTAAATATATATATTCAAGTCAATTGATCACAAATATACTGGCCCTACTGTTTTTAATCCTGAAAACAATCATAACCTTTTTATCGGAACTTCCAACAACTTTCAGTAAATATTATGATACAAAATGGTTAAATAGCTCAAATAGTCTTACGTTTCACAAAACAGCATTTCAAAATAGTAAAAACTGTACACAAATGCCAAAAATTAAAATAAATCACACGATTTACTAAATGCTGAAGCATTTACTATTTACAAATAGGAAGCGAATTATAGTATGTACCATGTTTCAACTTCTAAATCAATATTTTACTCAAATTATTAAAGTTTTTAGTTTAAGATCCAACATAGGGGATTTTAACAAGGTATGCAACATTAATATATAAAAAACATTTCAACAGGCAAAACATTAAAAGGTTACAAATTTTAACCAGCATTGTTAGCACATGTTTTATCCAACTTCATTATCTTGAGTAAAAAATTGTACATTTGTTCTTTGACTTGGGATGACTAAAATTATGTTAATCAAATGACTACAACTTATCAGACTCAAAATAAAAAATCAATGAACTTTAGTAAATTTTTCAGAAGTTGTATATTGATTTTGGAAGGACCCAACAGTTTTAAAGATTGTGCCACCATTTCCTATAGCAAGAAGTGCACAACTTATTTGCCCAAGCAATGGAAAATTCCCAAAACAACTGTAAACTGATATTTGTTGCTAATGGTACAGTTTTTACTAGGAAACTCATTTCTCCCATTTACTCGTATCTCAATAACTGCTATGTGGTAACATTGATATGACTTTGCGTGTTTATCTCTTATCACTGTATCAGTGCTATTTACAACACTTTAGATAGTGCACAGTTTTCCACTTATAGCCGCTGATTTATACTAAGCCTGTAATCTCTACTAGTACCGTTAAATTTAGTATTGGTGTAGTGGTTGTTGAAGATAAGAATATTGTTCATATAGTACTATGAATACATTTTAAGAATGAAATTCCATTTACTACGTATAAACAGCTATTAATTGAAATCAAACTTGTAAACTAAAACAAGCCAAATTAACAATGTGATTAAGACTAAAATGTGTAGTGTATAGATTGCCAATTTCTATTAGTAGCACTCTAGTTTGTTGAAACTCCGAGGATTTTACTTGAAAGTTTGACGTTGATTGTATTTTGTAATTTAACAAAGTAATTACATTTTCAAGATGTTATTTTGATGAAATCAAAATTAAATATGAGGAGTTTGAGGACTTATCCCCATAAGAATTTGTAAGAGGCTAAAGAGTGGTGTGTTCTTTTATAGCTTAATAATTACATTTTCATTTTGTAAATTTATACGCAACTCTCACTAAATTAGGAACTTATAAACTACATAACTTTTTTTCTAAATAGCCCTCTTACAAAAAACTGTACTTTTTTGTGATTAGAATAAAATGTGTATTATATAATTGGAAAGAAGAATTAAGAAAATTAAATTTGAATCAATTCATGGTTTGACATGAGCTGTACTTGTCCACAAATTTGGGACTTAGGAAATTGATGTTTTGTTGTTAGTAATTAAAACTGAGTGATTAACATACTTTTTAATCTATAACTTTGGCAGTTTGTATAATCCAATTTGAAAACTTCCAACCTTTTGTGTGATAAGAAGATTGAAGGACTTATAGCTTTATAGATGTAGTTTGGTTATAATGTTTTTAAAACATGAGTTTTGTTGATTTTATTGAAAAGAAATAAAAATATTGTTGTTTCAATTATTGTCTTTCCTCTTAAACTACCTAGATACTGTATTTCTTCAAAGGGCTATCTGAAAATGAAACTCCGTTGATGTACAATTCCTAGACGGATGAAAACACTCGTGCAATTTATAGTTTATATGTTGTTGGATGGAAGGTAAAAGAAGTAAAACTGTTCTTGTTAAACGAGACAAAGTTTTGACTACAAAGTCCTCTGTACCACTCAACCTTGACCTTTACCTAGCGTTACTGCAAAAGTCACAACAAACTGTAAGTGGTGACTGGGGGGATAAATCTGTACAACCAGAGTCAAACAAATAAAAACCACTTAACCCAGTGGACTACTTAGGGCCGGTTTCCCATCTGTTGTTATGCCTGCTATAAATGACGTGCTAAGGATTTTATGCCTGGCACAAAATGTACACCAAGCATAACAACAGATGGGAAACCAAACGTTGGGTACTCGTTTTATGGATTAATACTTAAACTTTAAAACTTCAACAATAACTCATCCAAGAATCAAAAATGATTTATGCATTATGTAGAATGATACATTATTATACGACTGAAAATGTATTTATTTATACAAAACACAAAATGCTTATTGTTTACTGCTAGTAGGTACATTTACAAGTAAATTTAACACAACTTAAAAAAGTAGCATTGGTTACAATTCAGGACGAACCCACTAAGTTCCTTAGCATAATCACTAATAATACAAACACCTTAAGATTGGTAATGTTCACAGCACTGTTTTCCAACAACTTACAAGGTAGAACACAGTCCACCTCCACTATAGACTTAGAAAACAAAACAAACAACTATAACAAACCATTTATGTTTGGATTTTTGAATTGTTTTGGACAAATTACAAGAGAGCAAGTAACATTAACAAGCGGTTTTTCCAGAAGTGGCTGGAAAAGTTTTTAAGAGGGTTTCTAAATGCTTATGTCAAATATGAAAATGTCCCAAAAATGTATTCTAGACTGTACCAAAATTGTTAGACTTGGATTTTAAATGAGATTTTGATATGTAAATTATAGGGGTGGAAGGGATTGGATTTTCTCCTTCGGCGGAATCGGAGAAACATGTATTCCTGCTTGATAACGGGAAACTTTTTGGGCGGAATAAAAGCTTATTTTAGTCATTACAAATTAAAAAGAAAAGGTAAGAAATTTGAAAAAGTAAAAGAAAGTATATTTACTCTACAAATCCCAATCTTGTGTTCGTTTTTGAGTTTGAAATAAAATATGAATGGTACAGCATGATTGTCGTTTGATTTGATATATTATTGATCGTATTAGTGATATTCCCATATAATAAAACTTCGTAATCATTACAGGAAATGGTGAACATTAAAATAAAAAGAAAATTTAAAATAATAACTCATTTATTTTTTTTGATAAATGTAGACATTTAAACATAACTTTAAAATATTCATTTGAATTTGTGTTGTAATTGAGGGAATTTTGAATAAGAAATCACCTGGAAAACTGTTCACGATAAGAGTAAAATGATCAAAAATAAGATTGTTTAGAAAAGCTTTCAATTATAAGATCTACCAAAAACTCCCTTAAAACTTACATTTTCACAAAAAATTCCCGCCCGCCCGGAAAATTCCCCAAAAAACCCCTCACGTACTAAAATCTCCCCAAAAATCATATGTTTAGGGAATTCCCACCCAATTTTCACAATTTTTATATTTGTCAGGAATTTCCCAATTTTTGAGGCTCACCCAACCTTGGTAAAATACATCACAGGTTCCCTGTTGCTTCCATTATGATCGAAAAATATAGGTGGTTATGCATTTAATCTGGCTAATTGGATAAATCTTTTATTTTCAAACAGGAGATTATATTTGCAACTTGTAAAAACAATTTTAAGTTACATTAAGGCCAATTTAACATTTTGAGTGAAATAAAAGAGCATGTAATTAAATATAATAACCTATTTATGGATTATTTTCTTTCATTGATATAAAATTACAAAAATGTTTTCCGCAAAAAGCATTTGGATGTTTTATAATTCACGATCCAAAAATACAGGTTTGCTCTCCTAGTACTAAAATTAAAAGTAGACTTAATCAAAACTGCAAATCTTCAATCACTATCAGAGTCCGAAATAAACTCAATTTTCGGTTTTGCCTTTGTTCTTGAAGAAGGCGTCCGTGTAACAGAGAGTGCTTCTTTAATGTTCTGAAATGTAAAGAAACATTAAATCGATAATATAGCAATGCCAAGTACAAGAACATACAAACCCAGCCATTGGCTTTTTGTCACAAACCAAATGGCTTTTCACAAATCCAAGTAAAAAAGAGGACAGAGTGACTTTACAGTCTCTTTTACAAGTTCTAATAAACTACATTTTGAAAATAGTTTAGCCGAGTAGTAGAGAGGCAGATACAAGTTCCACTTACCCGAGTGTTAGCAGCAGCGGCAGCACCTTTCCCTCTGGGTCCCCGACTGCCGCGACCGCGGGCAGGTGTAGGACTGCCAGCTGCTGCAGCCCCCGCCGCCCGTCCCCTGGCCCGGCCACGCGCTCTGCCTCGTCCACTGCTCCCACCCATCGCTGCTGCAGCTACTGTCCCGTTCATCTCTTCGTCCGAATCATCCAGGTCTACAGACATTCCAGCACCGTTGTTGCCGTTCCTCGCAGGAGTCTCTCTATTGTTCAGGGTCTGTTCAGCCTAGAGCAACAAACACCATACATGATATCAGTTACTTAACATCATGCACAAGAAATGCTTTAAATATCTCCCCCCTTCCCCAATAATTTAAAAATTAATTTAATTACAATTTCTTCTAAATTGTTCCATTACTTGTTCTTATAACAGATAGTACTAATAACTCAAAACCGTAATTAAAATAATTAAGTAGTTTTTATTTCTTTTGTAACAAGCGGATGCTGCTTGTGCAATTTAGAGTTCTTAAAATGACCTCTTGTTTTAGAATCTTCTATCAAGTGCGACCATTTCCACTAGAAAACTCCACTCTGACATGCTTTTGTTTTGTTGTGTAACCAAACCACACTATTACTACTATTGTATCCTTAATTATTGAGCTCGCTGTTGCTCAGCCGTAACTTAGTATTCCTTGAATGTATGTGGATAATCAACCATTCAATCTATCTCAAATACCTAAAACTCAAGTCTAGTTTGATTATTTTAAATTGAGTTGATAACAAAGCTACTCTTGGACACTCTTAAGATATGTTTTGTCTTATATGACAAAATTTTACAATTAAACTAGCTTCGCCAGTTTAGCTGCACTCACGCCTCGGTGCCCGCTTGTAAAACTCGGCCATCTCGATGTTTTACCCCTACTTTTTAACCCCCTTCCTCCCCAAACAATTTGGTAGACAACCAATATATTTTTTAAATCAGCATAATATTCCCTTTTTGATACCCCCACATCAATTTTTTATGATTTTTTTATTTCTTGCCCCCTTTAACCCCCAAATCCATTCATATATTGTGCCCCGAACCCCAAAATCAGTAGTGGTCTTTGGGTTAATGGTATACAACTATGTGTCAATTTCAAACAAACTCGTTGATATTTACTACTAAAAAAGAAATATAACATGGGGAATTGGGGACCCCAAAACCCCATAAAATAAAAAATCTATATAATTTTATTCGTTTCTCCCACCCTCCACACACTAAGGACCATTTCTATTCAAAAAATTCTGAATTACCCCAGCCAGATTCGAGATCTCAACACTGACAACCCTAACCTAAATACTAATAGTATAGATTTAAATTTTACACATTTAATTTTGACAAGGTTTTATAAGTAATAAAATCTGAAAGCACAATAATTACTTCTCTAGTTTCATCCTCGACCGCTCTTGCCTTGTATTCTGAAGCTTTCTATTTCTTCCATAATTGTATCTTCATCCCAGCTAGTTTTGTCTTTATGTATTTGATTGTTTTCTGAATCTGGTGGCTAAAAATAATCATTGGTTAATTGAAAGTACATACTTAACAGTTACTTCGATTTGCAATCATATCATAATCATATTCTTTATAGCCGTTGATCATTACATGAAATGGGCAGAGTCACATAGATGCATTAAACTTACATTTATAGTTGACAATTAGTTTTGTAACATAAATTAGAAACAAAATATTAAAAATAATAAGTTAATAATAATAAATTAAACCTAAACAACAACTAGTTAACAAATAAATCTTGTATACAAATGGAATTCATCTATATTTAGTTGGAGCTTTGCTAATAGTTAGTCAAAAAGTTAGTCACAATAGTTGGTAATTGTGTTTAGTATTCTAAGAGGAAATAGGGAAATGTAATTTAGTTTTGTCCAATTTTGTAATCTTTGCCTGATTCTGTTATTTCTCTGTAACATTTAGGGCCGTTTTTTGAATTCAGCTAACGATTGGTTAAAAAATTAGGACAGAGCCAACCAATAGAGTTGGAATTTTTTTTAGGTTAAGTTTTTTACTTTGTCTGTTTTGATTTTGCATTTTTTTGGTGTTACAGGTTGTATTTAGCTATATTAGCATAATGTGTACTTGTTAAATTCAATATACATGGAAAACTATACCTTTATTGCATGAAAAGATCTTCAAATAATTCATTTAATGCTTTGAGCGTTATGGCGAAAATGTAAACATTGTGGACTGTATAAACAACAACATTGGTTAGTTAACCAAACTGCTAGCGGGCAATTGAAGCGACCCTTAGATAGTAATATGAAATATGTAATGATAAAAATATGATTTAGAAGATTGAATTTATGTTTAAGATAAGATATGGCCTTTAATTCTGTAAAAATATTGTATTGTACTTAATTTTGAATAAAGAATTTGAATTAGAGTATTTTAAAGTAGATCAACTAGGTTACATATAGTGACTTAGAATACTATTTCTACATCATGATTCAGTTTGTATTAAATATTTCTTTAATATGTCTATTGCCAACTTTTCCCGTTCCCAATCCGGATTTTTTTGTAAAATCCCTCCGTTCCGTCGGACTTAAAATTCTGCTCCAGTTACAGCTCTATAAAGTTCACCTTATGAGATGAACCTGTCTAGTCAATCTATGTTGGGGATATCCAGTTGATTTCTGCTTCTAGTATTATAAGAATGTAAATCTTGCCTCAGCGTGAATGAATGCAAGTTGTCTTCACGTTATATTAAGTTGAAAAATATATAGATTAATACTGTTAGTATTTTTTTAAGTGAATGAATAATGATAAAACGTGTTCCAGAACTCTGCTCTGCAAATCGTTCTTATTACCCTTTTTTTGAATAATCAAAAATGTCTTTTATATGTAATGAATGACCCCAGAGTATTAAGCCATAAGAGATATGAAGAGACTGAAATAGACCAAAAAGTATGCTGTACGCAAATATTCAATAAAACCACATCTCTCAATTTCCAGAAAAGAAAACTGACCGCATTGAATCCTGCTACTTATATTATTAATATGATTACACCAATTTAGTTTTGAATCTAAATGCTAGAGGTGTGCGAGCAGGTTTTTTAAGGCCAAGGCAATCTAGGGCAATTTTAAAATTTTGATAATTTTTTCCATGACATTTGTTTTTGTTTTGCTGTTATTAAGTAGTTTGCTTAGTTGGTAATTGTTATAGAATATTAACAGCAATAAAACCTAAAACATTACAAGTCAAATTAAAATTTAATTAACCTATATCTTACTACCAGAAAATATTAAAATAAAATATCATGGCTATGACATAAAAAAAAGATTATTGATATTCAGGTAATTGTTAATTATTGTTCCTATTCCATCCTATCACATCAAGTTTCAGTTAAGCGGCCTACTGTACCCTAACTTGCTGTCAATCACGAGTTCTAATTTGAGTTTGCTAGGCTGTAGCTGCTAAAAAACATTAAAATAAACCTAATGGTGGTACAATATGCGCTAGGTATGTTTCAATGTTTGAAAAAACAACGTATAACTAAAATAATAAAATCAACAAGCTGAGCTTAGTCTTTTCCCAAAAATAATATTAAGTGAGGTTAGGTTCTGAACATACTGACAAATGGCGTTCTCCGTTTTTTGTGATAAAAATTGGATTGGTTACTATTTTAAACTTGTTTTATGACCATTTTCTTTATTGCAATTCTAAAACCTTAATAAATCACATCATGTTTGATGCTTTTTTGTAACACTACAAGTCACAAAGCGAAGTACTAACAGAGCGGCCTTAATAGCAGCTTGATCAGGTAATGTTTTGCGATAGATCGAAAAGTCAGCGTTCGAACTTAACTGTTGTTCGATTACTGCGAATAGAAAACAATAACAAATATTGCAACTTCTCGACACTTGCGACTATTGTAACTATGCGATTTAAGTGACTATTTGTGTGTATGCTGGCTGTTATTTTCCGGCTGGAAGCCATTTTGTGGCGTCGGCCATCTTGAAAAGCTTGTTTGCTACGTAATATAAATGTTGCATCACCTCTTATCTCGTCCATTCTCAGTGGCTACTTGACATCGGTATTTACCTGAATGCGTTGTTCAAACTGCTGGCGAATAATTTGGAAATAACAGACTTTGCGTTTTGAAGTTGTTTGATAAACTAAAAATAATAATTTGGGTTTTTATCTTGATTACATAGTAACTTATTTGCTGAGAACCAATTCAGCACTTCATTTTTTCGAGTATTCTATTGTACCAAGTATTAGATTATTGAGATTTTTTTGTTACTAGCCAAAGAAGTGTCATCTGCATAGACTGCCAGTTGATTGACAAGTTTTTTGGGAGATCATGGTGATACAACAGTGAAAAAAAGGCCAAGAACTTTAGCCTTGAGGGGTACACCATTTTAACTTGTTTAACAGGAGCATTTTTTGCCTAGAATTGATACATATTGTTTTCTATTGGTTAGGTAAGACCAGGGCGGATTAACATGGGCAACATGGGTGCGATGCCCAGAAGCGGCAAATTTTGGGGCGACAGTTGCAGACGAAAGTTTGTCAATGATAACTTCGGCGGTAGTGATTGCGATGTGTAGCGGAAGGTCCGTCGACTAGTAGATCACCCTTTCCCTTACTGACAGTCTGTCACAACATGGCGCCAATGCGTACTGTTGACAACCCTCTTTTGTTTCAGTCAGTACAATACACTCCGACAACCACGGCAACTAGTGTCATTTGTCGGCTTGTGTTGTGATCGTCGGTTTGAGTGACTGTGCACATTATTATAAATACTGTTATTTTCAGCGTTAAGTTATTGTGTTTTTTTGAAGATGCGTGCAGGCTTGCTAGAAAAAACCTAATTGCATTCTTATATTATAATGGATGGAAGAAAAAAAAAAAGATTAGTGGTGCAGAATATCGAAAATTATCGGAAGTTAAAAAAAGAAAAAGAAAGTGATGA
>CM032060.1:54803408-54815004 GCA_018831715.1 Matsumurasca onukii
TAAAATATTTGGTTAAAAAAATACTTCAGTTAGTTCTTCAGGTACACTTTCTTTTAACAGGTATGTATACAATATTGTTTAAAAGTATCAGGAAACAAAGCCAATTTCTATTACACTTGGGTTTTTAAGTTGTTTTATTATCAGAGTGAGGTACGTTTTAATGAGGATACATACTTTAGAAACACCTTTAAATTGTATATAATATCATTTATTAGTTTAAAAAGTTATAATTAACTATTATAATTTTAAACCCATTGATTTACGATGTAAATAGTTCAAAACTGTTCTACTTTATGTCAAAAAGATACAGTTCATCACACTTGCAAAAGAATTAAACGAATTATCACGAAACTAACATTTATTAAAATATAATATGCAGATAATGGTTGGCGGAGACGTTGGAATCGTGCGCGACTCAGGAGCTCATCACTCCGCTGGAGCGGGTTCGATCCCCATAGTCACCATTTGCAATGTGACTATACGATAACGCTAGGTAAAGGTTGAGGTTGAGTGGTAGAGAGGACTTTGTAGTTCTAACTTCACCTCGTTAAAAAGAAAATGTTACCTTTACCTTTTTACTATGCATGTTATGTTTACTATAAACTTTGCCAAACTAGTATGAGTCAACATGAGAGGGAATGTATAAAACTGTATGTAAATCTCAGGGTTTGGAGCAGAGCCATTGCAAACTGACCGTAATCAAATAACAGCAACTGTGAATAATTAATCCAGTCCCAAGCCAACAGGTCCGTGTGCACTCCCGGTCTGTAAATAAACTGTTAACCATACAAAATATGCTTTCCTCGACTGCGTATCGATCAGTAATGTTAGTATTGATGATAAATTCTTAGAACAACTAATCATATACATACAGGGTGAGTTTAAACCTTAACCCCACACCATAACATTTGAAAAAAGAAATACTTTAAAACTTTGTAGGGAATGTTTTTATAATCTTCTAAAGTTTGTTAGAATTTGGTACACCCTTTGCCAAAAACCGGGGGGACGCCACCCCCAAATTATTTTAATACAAACTCCCCCTTGTGACACCTCAAAGATTCAAATTCAACGTTGCAAAAAAGGTTTTTTATCTCGTCTCGTTTTTGTTGTTATACCCATTTAAAGATGACAAGAAATCAGGTTTAAAATGCCACATTTCACATACAGCTTTTAAATGACAATTTTCTTTCAAAATACTCATTAATAAAATATTTTATTTGAAAATTTTAAACATGATTTCAAGTCATATTTAAATGAGTATTATAAATGTATTGTGAGATTTAATCTTCTAAATCTTACTTTCAAAACGTCTAATTGTCAACACGTGATTTAAAATCGATTTAACTTTGACAAAACATATTTAATGTTATCTTACAAGGTCGTAATTATTGGTCCCTTCTTTAAGCATTTCACTTTTCCTTTTCTCGAAATTATAATTGTTATGGAATCTAGTAACTAAAGAACAATTTCGGCACATTAATAATTTTGATAAACTCATACATAAAATCCAATAATTCAACTCCTATTATAAAAATCTTCCCAAATCGCCGGTTGAAGAACAAAAACTACACTGATGTCTAATTAATCCATGTTACAAAATTGAATAAACGCGTTTATATTTCAATTAATTAAGTTAATTAATGCAAAATGTTCAGTTCGTCGGGTTTGCAAATAAAGTAGCTCGCGATGTTGATTTAGTCAATTGAAACCAAACACGGTCCAGATTAATTTGATCACTTTTCCTTGTATATCTTTTATCGTATTTAATGTATAAAATCAATGGTAGGCTTATTATAAGTGACCTGCAGGCTAAAGTCAGGTTGGTGTTTAAATTATGACACGTTTTTCTTTGCCTTATCCATCAAGTTTCAGTAAAACAAGTTCACAACTTGCAGCCGCAAGTACTATCAACCAGACAGGCAGTCAATTAAAGTTGAATCAGAGAAAGTTTACCGTTGAATGACCCTACAATGTTCCTCTAAGAATTTTAAGAGTTGACTCTGAGGTTTCCAATAAGGAAATTTGTCTTTAATTTCCTGCATTTTACATGCGAGAGTCACAGCACGAGTTCTGTTTCGGTGTCCCAAAGTGGTTTTCAGTGGTGTGATTGAGTTTGCAGAGGATTTCAAATGCCCTTTGACTGTACCAAGTTGATTAAATACATTTGTCTCTGTGGAGCTTTTCATTTCGTTCAGTTTATTTAAACAACTCGGGTTTTCATTATCTTTATTAAGTCCTGCCATCAAAAGCTTTTCCAAACTAATCACGGTAATACAAAACTGTAATAAAATTTAGTAAATTGAACTTGTTGTTGGCTTAAGGCGCTTGGAGTTAATTAATTTGACCTTAACATAGAGGAACATAACGACAAGATTAATGGTGTCATTCGAATGAAATCGAGTAAGTAATAGTGAAGGTTGTACGTCTAGATGGAACTTTAAAGTTTTGACGAAAGGGAGGTTTCAGTTATAAAACTTGCTGATCGCTAAGTATTTTATTGCAACATACAGTATAAGTGCAAAAAAGTCGCATTTGTTTACTAGATTTTCTGAAATCCAGAAATATCAGTATAGTT
Source organism: Matsumurasca onukii (assembly GCA_018831715.1). Classification (NCBI taxonomy): domain Eukaryota; kingdom Metazoa; phylum Arthropoda; class Insecta; order Hemiptera; family Cicadellidae; genus Matsumurasca; species Matsumurasca onukii. Next base: position 54,805,984 of record CM032060.1, read on the forward strand.
TTAAAACCCCTAATGTATACTAGTTTTGTAGTTAACTTTGAGAGTATTAAAAATTACAGAATCAGCCGTAAGATTAAATATAAAATTAAACTACGGACAATATTATTTTTTACACAAATCTATAAGAAACCAAGCGGCCTCTACCTGGGTTAGGGAGTTTGGGAAGGTGCATCACTAGAAAAATAGAGCCATTATTCATGCAGCATATAAAATAAAACACTTAGAACTGTTTTACTAAACAAAAATGTATTACGACATAAGGAGTTTCGTGCTCGTATAAAAAATCGAAGAAAGTACAAGCTTTAGAGCTGTACAGTGGCCTCAATAGTAATATGTTTTCAGGTAAACAGATTCCCTATTAAAGTATACATTATTAAGCTAAAGAAAACAAAGTTTGTAGTTCACACGCCATTTTACAAACGGTGCCCAGAGAAGGTTCTACGGCCGCTCTATCCGGCCACCTCTTAAATGTGGTCAAGTATTATTTCGCGATTTAGTATTTTTATACGATTAGTATCCCAGTGATGTACCTGACGATGGCTTTCAAAACACATTATATACTACAGAAATTCATTTGATTATAACTTGTTCCCCAAAACCTGCGTTTTAAATAGTTATACGAATCAACTACTGCATTTGCCACCCAGGTGAATTATTTATTTGCTTATTTCTTCTGAGTTTGCCAGCTAAGCCATACTCACTGATGACCAATTTGGTTCAACCAGCACTGCACTATTGCGATTATGATTTCTAATTACTTTTTTTCAATTCATGGAACCATATATAATATCTATACAACAATTATGTTTTGAACAAGTATCGTAGTAAATAGTGTACGTCTCTCTGCTGTTTGCACAAATGGGAGTGATATTTGTTTCCTGAAACCAAACTTAAACCAAATCACATTGCAGAACACAATGCCACAAGCCAAACACAATCTACCTCCAGAATTGGTTGAACTTTGATGTTTGCCCTAATGAGAGAGGGGGAGAGGGAGAGTGAGAGAGAGAGAATGGCCTAAACTCTAACTAGTCACTAGACATATAAATATATATCTGTATTTCTTAGAAATTAATATTTAACAACTTGATATACTATGACAAGACAAATATAAAAGAGTTTTTTATATTCACAACCCATATTTCCCTTGTAGTCATTCAAGGGTTAAGCATCAAGGTCCAGTTCTTCATTCAAAGAGCTTTACAACGGTATTAACCAGGCGAAAAGCACATTTTAGTAAAAATCATTTTATTTAAATAATAATTAAAACAAACTTCTATAGATTTTAGATAACAATATTTCTTTCAATTATAAAAGAAAAACCAGGCCGACACGCAGCTAAGCGCTTGCTTGAGTGAATATAATTTTCCTTGCAATTTGTTACTCTTACGCTCGGGTTACGGGCTCGCTTTAGCATTTGGCCGTTGTATTACCACGGGCGATGAATTTATGTTGCCGCTCAGAGCCTCCGGCCTTATGCCTCGGACTTACGTGTTCTTTTACTGCATGTTTTATTACATAACGGAAGTGAAACCGGATTTTACATTTTATTAAAATCGGACTACTCATAACGCTGTCATATCGAAACATAACCATTTAAAAACGACTCTACAGATTTTTAAAATGACAAGTATTGATAAATACCCCCAAAATACATTTTAATTATAAATTTCATAAAAGTTTATAAAATTTACTACTTTCAGATCATTAAAACAATTTTTGTGACCAAAACCGACCAAAAGGGTACTATCCAGTACCTATCAAGTAAAAGGGTACTGTATCAAGTAAAGGGGGATCTTGAACCCGGTTTGGCTGTAGCGTTCTAACCACTGGTCGTAAGATCCTGAACCCTGATTGGCCGTAGCGTTGTGACCGCTTCTGATAAGTTGTAAGATCCGGCCTGATTGGCGCGTTCTGACCACTGATTGGTTGTTGGATCGTGAACCCTGATTGGGTGTAGTGTTCTGGCCATTGATAGGTCGTAGGATCCTGAACCCTGATTGGCTGTAACGTTCTGACCACTTTAGTGGCTGTAGGATCCTGAACCGTGATTGGCTGTAGCGTTGTGACCGCTGATAGGTTGTAGATCCTGAACCCTGATTGGCTGTAACGTTCTGACCAATGTTGGGTCCTGAACCCAATTGGCTGTAGGTTCTGACCGCTGATAGGTCGTAGGATCCTGAACCCTGATTGGCTGTAGCGTTCTGGCCGCTGATAGGATGTAGATCCTGAACCCTGTGGCTGTAGAGTTTGACTGATAGGTTGTTGTAGGATCCTGAACCCTGATTGGCTGTAGCGTTGCAGAAATGGGATCTAAACCCTGATTGGCTATAACTTTCGGTGATGTGATTAGTTGTAGGATCGTGAACTCTGATTAGCTGTAGCGTTGTGGCCGCTTTATGGGTTGTGAGATCCCTAGCCCTGATTTTGTAACGTTCTGACCAATGATAGGGATCCTGAACTTCCGATTGGCTAACGGGTTCTGACCGTTGATAGGGTGTAAGATCCTGAACCTATTGGCCGTAGCGTTCTGGTAGCTGATAGGTTGTAAGATTCTAAACCCTGATTGGCTGTAGCGTTCTGACCGCTGATTGGTTGTTGGATCCCGAACCCTGATTGGCTGCTGGCCGTTGATGGGTCGTGGGATCCTGAACCCTGTATACGATCTGACAAATGATGGAGTCATAGGGGTCCTGAACCCCGATTGGCTGACGGGTTCTGACCGTTGATAGGTTGTAGGATCCTGAACCCTGATTTGCCGTACTGCAATTCGCTGATAGGTTGTATTCTAAACCCTGATTGGCTGTAGCGTTCTGACCGCTGGTGTTGAATTCCGAACCCTGATTGGCTGTAGTGTTCTGGCCGCTGATAGGTCGTAGGATACTGAACCCTGATTGGCTGACGAGTTCTGACCGCTGATAGGTCGTAGGTTTCTGAACCTTGATTGGATGAAGGGTTCTGACCGCTGATAGGTCGTAGGATCCCGAACCATGATTGGCTGTAGAGTTCTGGCCGCTAATAGGTTGTAAGATTCTAAACCCTAATTGGCTGTATCGTTCTGACCGCTGATTCGTTGTTGGATTTTGAACCCTGATTGGGCTTAGTGTTCTGGCCGCTGATAGGTCGTAGGATCCTGAACCCTCATTGGCTGTATTGTTCTGGCCGATGATAGGTTATAGGATCCTCAACCCTAATTGGCTATAACTTTCTGGCCGATGATTGGTTGTAGGATCGTGAACTCTGATTGGATGTATTGTAGTTGCTGCTGATAGGTTATTAAATCCTGAACCCTCTTTGGCTGCAGTTTTCTGGCCGCTGATAGGTCCTAGGATCCTGAACACTGATTGGTTGTAACGTTCTGACCAATGATAGGTTGTAGAAGGGTCCTGAAGTCTGATTGGCTGTAGGGTTCTGACCGCTGTTAGGTCGCTGATTGGTTGTAACGTTCTGACCAATGATAGGTTGTAGAATCCTGAACCCTTATTGGCTGTAGCGTTCTGCCAAATGATAGGTTGTAGGATCCTGAACCCTAATTGGCTATAACTTTCTGGCCGATGATTCGTTGTTGGATTGTGAACCCTGATTAGCTGTAGTGTTCTGACCGCTGTTACGTTGTAAGACCCCTAACCCTGTTTGGCTGTAACGTTCTGACCAATGATAGGTCATAGAGGGGTCCTGATCCCGATTGGCTTACGGGTTCTGACCGTTGATAGGTTGTAGGATCCTGAACCCTAATTGGCCGTAGCGTTCTGACCGCTGATTGGTTGTAAGATTTTAAAACCCTGATTGGCTGTAGCGTTCTGGCCGCTGAATGGTTGTTGGATCCGAACCCTGATTGGCTGTAGTGTTCTGGCCGCTGATAGGTTGTACATTCCAAACCTAATTGGCTGTAGCGTTCTGGCCGCTGAATGGTTGTTGGATCCTGAACCTGATTGGCTGTAGTGTTCTGGCCGCTGATAGGTCGTAGGATCCTGAACTGATTGGCTGTAACGTTCTGACCAATGATAGGTCGTAGAGGGTTCCTGAACCCTGTTAGCTGTAGGGTTTGCCCCATAGGTCGTAAGATCCTGAACCCTGATTGGCTGTAGCGTTCTGACCGCTGTTGGTTTAAGATCGAACCCTGATTTGCTGTACGTTCTGACCAATGATATGGTCATAGGGTCCTGAACCCTGATTGGCTGACGGGTTCTGACCGCTGATAGGTTGTAAGATTCTAAACTGATTGGCTGTAGCGTTCTGACCACTGATGGTTGTTGGATCCCAACACTGATTGCTGCAGTGTTCTGGCCGCTGATAGTCTAGATCCGAACCCTGATTGGTTGTAACGTTCTGACCGCTGATAGGTTGTTGATTTTGAACCCTGATTAGGTTTAGTGTTCTGGCCGCTATTGGGTCGTAGGATCCTGACCCTAATTGGCTATAACATTCTGGCCAATGATTGGTTGTAGGATCGAAACTCTGATTGATTGTAACGTTGTGACCGCTGTTCGGTTGTTGTATCCCGAACCCTGATTGGCTGTGCAGCGTTCTGGCCACTGATTGTAGGAATCCTGAACCCTTATTGGCTGTAGCGTTCTGCTAAATGATAGGTTGTAGGACCTTGAACCTGATTGGCTTGTAACGTTCTGACCAATGATAGGTCATACGGGGTCCTGAACCCTGATTGGCTGACGGATTCTGCCGCTGATAGGTCGTAGGATCCTGAACTCTGATTGGCTTTAGCGTTCTGACTGTAGATAGGTTGTAGGATCCCGACCCCTTATTGGCTGTTGTGTTCTGACCGCTGATTGGTTGTTGGATCGTGAACCCTGATTGGTTGTAGTGTTCTGGCCGCTGATTGGTCGTAGGATCCCGAACCCTGATTGGGGTGTAGTGTTCACCCTTTGATAGGTTGCAAGATCCTGAACCCTCATTGGCTGTAGTTGTCCTGGCCGCTGATAGGTTGTAGGATCCCGAACCCTGATTGGCTGTAGGGTCCTGCTACATGATTGTTAGTAGCGGCAATCAACCCTTATGACTTAGTTAAACGTCTAGAGTGTACCTTTTATCTTACAGATAATCATTAAATATCAAAATTGAAGGGATGATTAGACAGGTTAATAGGGCAACCTGTTGAACTAAAATTATATTAATAGTTATGGGTATTATTCAAATGTACAATAGGCGAGTGTACCAGGGGATGTCACTATGAAGGGAGATGTTTGGGCATATGAGAAAACTGTACTTAGTAAACCTCTAAGTCGTTGCCATTTCGTTATTCAGTATATTTCAATTTAAGGGAGTTAATTTAAAATTATGTAGTCTGCACCTATATTACGTTACTTGTTCTCTGTTAACTCTTATTAACACCGAACAACACTTTCTTACGTTGGTGTGCGTTTACAGTGGATTTTATGAAGGGTAGTGTGATTGTTTGGGTTTAGTGCTATATATATTAAGTCAATTTATTTGTGAAGCCCTTTAAAACACTTTAGTTTAAGTTTTTCTTATATTTAAAATAACTATTTTATATATAATATATTTAATGATTGAGTATAATTTATATGTTTAACGTGGTTAAGTGGTGAAAGGACTATAAAGTGATTCGTGAAAACCCTTTTAGTGGTTGAAAGTATCTTTTTAAACCGAACGGATATCACAGCTAGATTTGCAAACTATATTTTCATTTCTAATTGAATTTCCGCGTATTGTCACTACTAGATATATAGGTACACGTTAAGAAGGGCTGAAAACAATTGTTTTAATACTAACTTTACCGTTTAATTCTAAAACACTTACATAACTGTAAACAAATTAAAACGAATTTAGTTTTTTCAGTTGAGATAAAGTGAAATAAATACTGACGATGGATGCTTGATCAATAAGCTTAGTTGGACATAAACAGCACTGTTGTATATAGCTTTCACATTCACATATTGAACTTGTGTTTATCAGAATGAATGTCACAAGGCCATGGTTTTATCTTCAGTGTGCCCTACTTCACTGCTCAGCAAACATGAAATCAAGCTGATTTACTGCAGTTACTTTACTATCTGAAATGCTCTTGTTATTATTTGTTAAACAAAGTTATATTTTTAAGGTTTTACAGCTATTATAAGGTATTGAGTAAAATACGGTAGCGTGTGTATTGATCTTGTTATTAGTTCAGATAATTTATTAAGTGCGCTTTTGTTTATTTTGTAAGGAAGTTATTTTTAAACTAACACCAGCAGATAGCGTGTACACAGATTAAACAAAATCCACGTTAAGCCATGGTTCGGAAGTCACGTTAAGCCGTTGGGTCTTGTATTTCCATTGGTCATTGGGCTACTAATTAATGACCCAGTTCTAAGAAGAAGTCGGCCTTAGTTTGTAACAAGACTACACCTCATAACTCATTACTACCACTCATCCTTCACCACATATTTTGCCTTAAAATACCCTCATGAGAGTTGTCAGCATCTCAAATAGTGATTTAGTGATTTTAAAGTAAATATCTCCAAAAGTTTAAGAACACTGACGAACCGTTGGTTAAACAGGATGGTTTCAAAAAGAGCGCCTCTCAGAACACACATAGGTTTGGATCATATCGTAATTTATAATCCAAACCTTAACGTCAAAGGAGAAGAATGTTTGGTATGAACTCACTTACTAATTCAGAAATTACTTAGCTTATTTATGTTATTTTTAGATATGTTTTAGGCGTGAAACCCCTTTCTGGCTGAAAAATTAGTGTACAAATAATTTTCGGTGAAACGTTTATAAATTTAATAACGGCTCATTACACTAAGATAATTAAAATTAAATGAAACATAAGGTTTCAAAAGGCACTTTAGCTGAAAATATGCAGTTTTCCCTTAATAACTTGATTTTTTGCCACAGTTTTCCCTGTCATTTTTCTTAATTCTCAATGATTTTCAGACATTTTTGGTAATTATAGTAGTAAGTTTTCAAAAAAAAGATACCGTAAAACTTCTGTGTACATTTGACCATTTAACGTATAGTGACGAAAGTACCTAAATACCATAAATTAACCACTATTTACTGAAATGTTATAAGGTCAAACCATTAATGTGTTTCATGGTCTTACTTAGTTATAACAATTTATGCTTATGTTAATACATGCAAAGTGAAGGACAAATACAGCGCCGTAAATATTTTTCAAAACTAGACTACTGTACATAGGGCTTTTGAGGTTTTTTTAGGGACTACAAATCAAATAAGAGTAAAATGAGAGGTCAGATTTATTATAGGTACAATCTATACTGAGACTTTTAGATAAAACATTACATTTATTCATGACTAATTCGTTCTAATAGTTTTCAGGGTTTGACATATCTATTACAAACCTAAGTCACGTTCTTACAGATGTAATGGCTTGGCTCCAGTTGTTTTTATGCTGGTATTGAAATAAATAAGGTGTGTCTTAACACAGGCTTATAAAGGAAATATAGAACCGTTCATTAAAAAAGTAGGTAAAACTAATGAAACAACAATCAATGCGAAGGATTATAACAGAGCCACTGCTTTAGCCACAGCAGCAATGATTAAATTTCTTCTTTCTGCTTTCAAAACAATCTTTCCTTTTCTTTGTGGCGCTAATTGTCAGATTATCCTCATTTACGCGGCTTTCACCTTCCCTGGGATTTGCAATTACCAGTAACACTTTAAGATAAAAATATCATGATCTAATAAAAAACAATACAAACCCACAATTTAACCTATATTTATAGATTATTTAATGTATAAATAAAATAAACGTAAGAACCCTGTTAATAGATTTGTATATTGGCACTACCGGTTTCTGACTATATGTGTCATCATATCGGTAACAACAAACAAATATTATTTGCACCTAAGTATAAACATAAAGGGAAAATTTATAATCCATATGGTAAATAAAATAAAAAGTTAGTATTTAAAATTGTAGGTAAACAGCTAAAACATTGGCTTTAATAATTTATATGCAAATGTAAAATCTTGCTTCATGATGAACCGTTCTTATTATAAATTTTGTATATTTGTAGAAAATTGGATTTCTTATATTTACAAGGGTAGAATTTGATATATATTCCGGATCTTTCAATTATTCCGGTAAATGTGCAAGTCTTCCATACAGTCCTTCATTGGCTGCCTTTTCTTTCAAAATCTAAAATTTCTAAGTTGTCTTCCTAGGCCCTTACATAAGAATGGTTTTCATTCAGGATATGTTCAGCGAAGTTCAAGTTTCCCATTGTTGTGATGTTGTTAGATTTTGCTTGTGTTCACAGAAATCTTGATTTAGAAAACTTTCGGCCTGTTTAGTAACGTAAAACTTACTGAGATCTGATTAGTGATTTTGTAAATCCCTGATTGGTCATACTTACTGCTTCAATCTTGAAATATATTACTTTTACATTTGATCATCTGGAACGCATTATTTCGGGTTTGTAAGGTCTGTCTAGAATTTAAGAGTTCGAAAAGGTTTTCCAAATAGAACTGTCAATGGTTTTACTGAAAGGGGACTGTGCCATAACTCTGTCGTCCCGGTTTTATGACTTATGTTATTTTTCGATTCTTTTCCTTTTTCCTTTTGAAGTCATATTGTCAAGCCTTTCAGACTTGTAACCATTTTTCTCAGCTAGGTGCTTAATGACCTTGACGTCATCTTTATAATTATTAATGTTAAAGGGGCGTGTTGAGCAATACAGCTATACTTATTGGAAACCAGCCATTTATGTTGCCATGGATGGTTTGGATTCCAAATCATGACAGAATCAGATGAGTTGATTTCTAAATATTTGAACTTGTGTTTTTGGTTTTTCAGAAAGTAAGATCCCAAATTAATTTCTTCTGTTGGCTTATGATGTAAATTTGATTGTGTTAGATAAAATTAAAATAACAACTGTTGCTTTCTTCTTTGAAGATTGGAATAAACAAATGATGTCGTTAACGTATCGGTACCAGTATTGATTTTCACTATCTTTTATTAGTCCGGATTCATTATTTCACTTTACTTCTGGGTTATGCATAAACAGATTAGCTAACAATCCTGACAGCAGA